>OZ025261.1:2019667-2442409 GCA_964019135.1 Arenicola marina
GGGGGGAGGGTGGGGGAGGGGCGGTGAAGGCACCGAGTGCTGGTCGGGGCGGTAAAGGCACCGAGTGCTGGTCGGGGCGGTTAAGGCACCGAGTGCTGGTCGGGGGGGTGGGTGGGGGTCGGTGAAGGCACCGCGTGCTGGACGGGGCGGTCGGGGCGGTGAAGGCACCAGGGTTTCCTGGTGTTGGTAATTACGGTTCACACATATATCACAGCGGCGATCGCTGGTGGGGTGGGGGGGGGGGGGGGCGTGGGCAGGATGACTGCGGTATACAGTGGCACCTGGCTAGGATGACCGATATAGAGTGGGACTTGGCTAGGATGACTGAGGTATACAGTGGCACCTGGCTAGAATGACTAAGATATACAGCGGCACCTGGCTAGGATAACTGAGGTATACAGTGGCACCTGACTAGGATGACAGGTATACAGTGGCACCTGGCTAGGATGACAGGTATACAGTGGCACCTGGCTAAGATGACTGAGGTATACAGTGGCACCTTGCTAGGATGACTAAGATATACAACGGCACCTGGCTAGGATAACTGAGGTATACATTGGCACCGGGATAGGATGACAGGTATACAGTGGCACCTGGCTAGGATAACTGAGGTATACAGTGGCACCTGGCTAGGCTAACTGAGGTATACAGTGGCACCTGGCTAGGATGACTGAGGTATACAGTGGCACCTGGCTAGGATGACTGAGGTATACAGTGGCACCTGGCTAGGATGACTAAGATATACAACGGCACCTGGCTAGGATAACTGAGGTATACATTGGCACCAGGCTAGGATGACAGGTATACAGTGGCACCTGGCTAGGATAACTGAGGTATACAGTGGCACCTGGCTAGGATAACTGAGGTATACAGTGGCACCTGGCTAGGATGACCGATATAGAGTGGGACTTGGCTAGGATGACTGAGGTATACAGTGGCACCTGGCTAGAATGACTAAGATATACAGCGGCACCTGGCTAGGATAACTGATGTATACAGTGGCACCTGACTAGGATGACAGGTATACAGTGGCACCTGGCTAGGATGACAGGTATACAGTGGCACCTGGCTAAGATGACTGAGGTATACAGTGGCACCTTGCTAGGATGACTAAGATATACAACGGCACCTGGCTAGGATAACTGAGGTATACATTGGCACCGGGATAGGATGACAGGTATACAGTGGCACCTGGCTAGGATAACTGAGGTATACAGTGGCACCTGGCTAGGCTAACTGAGGTATACAGTGGCACCTGGCTAGGATGACTGAGGTATACAGTGGCACCTGGCTAGGATGACTGAGGTATACAGTGGCACCTGGCTAGGATGACTAAGATATACAACGGCACCTGGCTAGGATAACTGAGGTATACATTGGCACCAGGCTAGGATGACAGGTATACAGTGGCACCTGGCTAGGAAAACTGAGGTATACAGTGGCACCTGGCTAGGATAACTGAGGTATACAGTGGCACCTGGCTAGGAAAACTGAGGTATACATTGGCACCGGGCTAGGATGACAGGTATACAGTGGCACCTGGCTAGGATAACTGAGGTATACAGTGGCACCTGGCTAGGATAACTGAGGTATACAGTGGCACCTGGCTAGGATGACTGAGGTATGCATTGGCACCTGGCTAGGATGACTGAGGTATACAGTGGCACCTGGCTAGGATGACTAAGATATACAACGGCACCTGGCTAGGATAACTGAGGTATACATTGGCACCGGGCTATGATGACAGGTATACAGTGGCACCTGGCTAGGATAACTGAGGTATACAGTTGCACCTGGCTAGAATAACTGAGGTATACAGTGGCACCTGGCTAGGATGACTGAGGTATGCAGTGGCACCTGGCTAGGATGACTGAGGTATACAGTGGCACCTGGCTAGGATGACTAAGATATACAACGGCACCTGGCTAGGATAACTGAGGTATACATTGGCACCGGGCTATGATGACAGGTATACAGTGGCACCTGGCTAGGATAACTGAGGTATACAGTTGCACCTGGCTAGAATAACTGAGGTATACAGTGGCACCTGGCTAGGATGGCTGAGGTATACAGTGGCATCTGGCTAGGATGACTGAGGTATACAGTGGCACCTGGCTAGGATAACTGAGGTATACATTGGCACCGGGCTAGGATGACAGGTATACAGTGGCACCTGGCTAGGATGACTGGGGTATACAGTAGCACCTGGCTAGGATGACTAAGATATACAGCGGCACCTGGCTAGGATAACTGAGGTATACAGTGGCCCCTGGCTAGGATAACTGAAGTATACAGTGGCACCTGGCTAGGATGACTGAGGTATAGAGTGGCACCTGGCTAGGATGACTAAGATATACAACGGCACCTGGCTAGGATAACTGAGGTATACATTGGCACCTGGCTATGATGACAGGTATACAGTGGCACCTGGCTAGGATAACTGAGGTATACAGTGGCACCTGGCTAGGATAACTGAGGTATACAGTGGCACCTGGCTAGGATGACTGAGGTATACAGTGGCACCTGGCTAGGATGACTGAGGTATACAGTGGCACCTGGCTAGGATGACTAAGATATACAGCGGCACCTGGCTAGGATAACTGAGGTATACATTGGCACCGGGCTAGGATGACAGGTATACAGTGGCACCTGGCTAGGATAACTGAGGTATACAGTGGCACCTGGCTAGGATAACTGTGGTATACAGTGGCACCTGGCTAGGATGACTGAGGTATACAGTGGCACCTGGCTAGGATGACTGAGGTATACAGTGGCACCTGGCTAGGATGACTAAGATATACAGCGGCACCTGGATAGGATAACTGAGGTATACATTGGCACCGGGCTAGGATGACAGGTATACAGTGGCACCTGGCTGGACTGTTAGTTAATAAGTTCCGCGTGAGGAGGACTTCAGAGGAAACATAACATCTCGACTGTTGGACGTAACAGTGGTTATTGGGGTGGGAGAGAGGTGTCAAGGGGTTTAAGAGGTGGGTGGTGTCAGGCAGCAGTTCGGTATGACGTCGAGGAAGGGAGGATGTTCATCCACGGTCAGACTTCCTAACAGCCCGGCCGCCACCCTGACGCCCCGGGGAGCCCGCCAGGGTGGGGGCCCCACCCTGACGCCCCGGGGAGCCCGCCAGGGTGAGGGCCCCACCCTGACGCTCCAGGCAGCCCGCCAGGATGAGGGCTTCACCCTGACGCTCCAGGCAGCCCGCCAGGATGAGGGCCCCACCCTGACGCCCCGGGGAGCCCGCCAGGATGAGGGCCCCACCCTGACGCCCCGGGGAGCCCGCCAGGATGAGGGCCCCACCCTGACGCCCCGGGGAGCTCGCCAGGATGAGGGCCCCACCCTGACGCCCCGGGGAGCCCGCCAGGATGAGGGCCCCCCCTGACGCCCCGGGGAGCCCGCCAGGATGAGGGCCCCACCCTGACGCCCCGGGGAGCCTGCCAGGGTGAGGGCCCCACCCTGACGCCCCGGGGAGCCCGCCAGGGTGAGGGCCCCACCCTGACGCCCCGGGGAGCCCGCCAGGGTGAGGGCCCCACCCTGACGCCCCGGGGAGCCTGCCAGGGTGAGGGCCCCACCCTGACGCCCCGGGGAGCCCGCCAGGGTGAGGGCCCCACCCTGACGCCCCAGGGAGCCCGCCAGGGTGAGGGCCCCACCCTGACGCCCCAGGGAGCCCGCCAGGGTGAGGGCCCCACCCGTTCATGGCACGGCTCACCTACGCTAACGTCTGACGTCAACCACTCCTCAGCTGGCCTGGTTATCGCCGCCTGCCACCTGGCGGGGGAGTCTGGGACTGGCCATCACCACACCTGGACAGCTCCTAACGACACCCCCCCCCCCCCCGCCCCCGGCACCCCCGGGCCGGCCACCTATGGCCGTGCCTTGGCCGCGGCTCCCTTCCAGCCCCTCCCCCCCCATCTAACATGAGCGCATGTCATCATCTGCTCCCAACCTGCCGGCCCCCACGGCACCACTCTCGGCCAGTGCTGCCCCCTGTGGGTCGCCCGAGCGACCGTACAGTCGCTGTGCCTCGTCCCCTTTATGCAAACAACCAATTAGCTGTCGTTATTAGCGGCTGAACCCGCCTGACCGAGATCACCCGCGCGCATGTCTCTCCCCACTGGACCTCTGCTATATATAATAGAGGCTGTCACTGGATACGGAGAGCGCCTTGTGGCCGAGTCTCAAGTCAGCCCAACGCTAGCGGTGTCGGCAGGCGTCGCCGCACCACAGCGAGCACACCCATAAATATGGTTGATTGGCGTGATGTGGTGGAGGCTAAGGCGGAAGGGGAGGGGGGCGTATACTAGTGTGGTGAGGACCTAGCTGCCAGGGTTGTACTAGTGTGGTGACGGCTTAGCTACCAGGGCTGTACTAGTGTGGTGAGGGCCTAGCTACCAGGGTTGTACTAGTGTGGTGGGGGCCCAGCTACCAGGGCTGTACTAGTGTGGTGAGGGCCCAGCTGCCAGGGCTGTACTAGTGTGGTGAGGGCCCAGCTACCAGGGCTGTACTAGTGTGGTGAGGACCCAGCTACCAGGGTTGTACTAGTGTGGTGAGGGCCCAGCTACCAGGGTTGTACTAGTGTGGTGAGGGCCCAGCCACCAGGGCTGTACTAGTGTGGTGAGGGCCCAGCTACCAGGGTTGTACTAGTGTGGTGAGGGCCCAGCTACCAGGATTGTACTAGTGTGGTGAGGGTCCAGCTACCAGGGTTGTACTAGTGTGGTGAGGGCCCAGCTACCAGGGCTGTACTAGTGTGGTGAGGGCCCAGCTACAAGGGCTGGACTAGTGTGGTGAAGGCTTAACTACCAGGGCTGTACTAGTGTTGTGAGGGCCAAGCTACCAGGGCTGTACTAGTGTGGTGAGGGCCCAGCTACCAGGCCTGTACTAGTGTGGTGAGGGCCCAGCTACCAGGGCTGTACTAGTGTGGTGAGGGCCCAGCTACCAGGGCTGTACTAGTGTGGTGAGGGCCCAGCTGCCAGGGCTGTACTAGTGTGGTGAGGGCCCAGCTACCAGGGTTGTACTAGTGTGGTGAGGGCCCAGCTACCAGGGTTGTACTAGTGTGGTGAGGGCCCAGCTGCCAGGGCTGTACTAGTGTGGTGAGGGCCCAGCTACCAGGGTTGTACTAGTGTGGTGAGGGCCCAGCTACCAGGGTTGTACTAGTGTGGTGAGGGCCCAGCTGCCAGGGCTGTACTAGTGTGGTGAGGGCCCAGCTACCAGGGTTGTACTAGTATGGTGAGGGCCCAGCTACCAGGGTTGTACTAGTGTGGTGAGGGCCCAGCTACCAGGGCTGTACTAGTGTGGGGAGGGCCCAGCTACCAGGGTTGTACTAGTGTGGTGAGGGCTCAGCTACCAGGGCTGTACTAGTGTGGTGAGGGCCCCGCTACCAGGGCTGTACTAGTGTGGTGAGGGCCCAGCTACCAGGGCTGTACTAGTGTGGTGGGGGCCCAGCTACAAGGACTGTACTAGTGTGGTGAGGGCCCATCTACCAGGGCTGTACTACTGTGGTGAGGGCTTAACTACCAGGGTTGTACTAGTGTGGTGAGGGCTTAGTTACCAGGGCTGTGCTAGTGTGGTGAGGGCCCAGCTGCCAGGCCTATACTAGTGTGGTGAGGGCCTAGCTACCAGGCCTGTACTAGTGTGGTGAGGGCCTAGCTACCAGGGTTGTACTAGTTTGGTGAGGGCCCAGCTACCAGGGCTGTACTAGTGTGGTGAGAGCCCAGCTACAAGGGCTGTACTAGTGTGGTGAGGGCCCAGCTGCCAGGGCTGTACTAGTGTGGTGAGGGCCCAGCTGCCAGGGCTGTACTAGTCTGGTGAGGGCCCAGCTGCCAGGGCTGTACTAGTGTGGTGAGGGCCTAGCTACCAGGGTTGTACTAGTGTGGTGAGGGCCCAGCTACCAGGGCTGTACTAGTGTGGTGAGAGCCTAGCTACAAGGCCTGTACTAGTGTGGTGAGGGCCCAGCTGCCAGGGCTGTACTAGTGTGGTGAGGGCCCAGCTACAAGGGCTGTACTAGTCTGGTGAGGGCCCAGCTGCCAGGGCTGTACTAGTGTGGTGAGGGCCCAGCTACCAGGGCTGTACTAGTGTGGTGAGGGCCCAGCTACCAGGCCTGTAGTAGTGTGGTGAGGGCCCAGCTACCAGGGCTGTACTAGTGTGGTGAGGGCCCAGCTACAAGGGCTGTACTAGTGTGGTGAGGGCCCAGATACCAGGGTTGTACTAGTGTTGTGAGGGCCCAGCTACCAGGCCTGTACTAGTGTGGTGAGGGCCCAGCTGCCAGGCCTGTACTAGTGTGGTGAGGGCCTAGCTATCAGGCCTGTACTAGTGTGGTGAGGGCCTAGCTACCAGGGTTGTACTAGTGTGGTGAGGGCCCAGCTACCAGGGCTGTACTAGCGGGGTGAGGGCCTACCTGCCAGGCCTGTACTAGTGTGGTGAGGGCCCAGCTGCCAGGCCTGTACTAGTGTGGTGAGGGCCCAGCTGCCAGGCCTGTACTAGTGTGGTGAGGGCCCAGCTGCCAGGCCTGTACTAGTGTGGTGAGGGCCCAGCTACCAGGGCTGTACTAGTGTGGTGAGGGCTCAGCTACCAGGGCTGTACTAGTGTGGTGAGGGCCCAGCTACAAGGGCTGTACTAGTGTGGTGAGGGCCCAGCTGCCAGGCCTGTACTAGTGTGGTGAGGGCCCAGCTACCAGGCCTGTACTAGTGTGGTGAGGGCCTAGCTGCCAGGCCTGTACTAGTGTGGTGAGGGCCCAGTTACCAGGCCTGTACTAGTGTGGTGAGGGCCCAGCTACCAGGCCTGTACTAGTGTGGTGAGGGCCCAGCTACCAGGCCTGTACTAGTGTGGTGAGGGCCTAGCTACCAGGCCTGTACTAGTGTGGTGAGGGCCCAGCTACCAGGCCTGTACTAGTGTGGTGAGGGCCCAGCTACCAGGCCTGTACTAGTGTGGTGAGGGCCTAGCTGCCAGGCCTGTACTAGTGTAATGAGGGCCTAGCTGCCAGGCCTGTACTAGTGTGGTGAGGGCCCAGCTGCCAGGCCTGTACTAGTGTGCTGAGGGCCCAGCTACCAGGGCTGTACTAGTGTGGTGAGGGCCCAGCTACCAGGGCTGTACTAGTGTGGTGAGGGCCCAGCTGCCAGGCCTGTACTAGTGTGGTGAGGGCCCAGCTACCAGGCCTGTACTAGTGTGGTGAGGGCCTAGCTGCCAGGCCTGTACTAGTGTGGTGAGGGCCCAGTTACCAGGCCTGTACTAGTGTGGTGAGGGCCCAGCTACCAGGCCTGTACTAGTGTGGTGAGGACTCAGCTACCAGGCCTGTACTAGTGTGGTGAGGGCCTAGCTACCAGGCCTGTACTAGTGTGGTGAGGGCCCAGCTACCAGGCCTGTACTAGTGTGGTGAGGGCCTAGCTGCCAGGCCTGTACTAGTGTGGTGAGGGCCCAGCTGCCAGGCCTGTACTAGTGTAGTGAGGGCCCAGCTACCAGGGCTGTACTAGTGTGGTGAGGGCCCAGCTACCAGGGCTGTACTAGTGTGGTGAGGGCCCAGCTACCAGGGTTGTACTAGTGTGGTGAGGGCCTAGCTACCAGGCCTGTACTAGTGTGGTGAGGGCCCAGTTACAAGGGCTGTACTAGTGTGGTGAGGGCCCATCTACCAGGGTTTTACTAGTTTGGTGAGGGCCCAGCTACCAGGCCTGTACTAGTGTGGTGAGGGCCTAGCTACCAGGCCTGTACTAGTGTGGTGAGGGCCCAGCTACAAGGGCTGTACTAGTGTTGTGAGGGCCCAGCTACCAGGGTTGTACTAGTGTGATGAGGGCCCAGCTACCAGGCCTGTACTAGTGTGGTGAGGGCCTAGCTACCAGGCCTGTGCTAGTGTGGTGAGGGTCCAGCTACAAAGGCTGTACTAGTGTGGTGAGGGCCCAGATACCAGGGTTGTACTAGTGTGGTGAGGGCCCAGCTACCAGGCCTGTACTAGTGTGGTGAGGGCCCAGCTGCCAGGCCTGTACTAGTGTGGTGAGGGCCTAGCTACCAGGCCTGTACTAGTGTGGTGAGGGCCTAGCTACCAGGGTTGTACTAGTGTGGTGAGGGCTCAGCTACCAGGGCTGTACTAGTGTGGTGAGGGCCTAGCTGCCAGGCCTGTACTAGTATGGTGAGGGCCCAGCTGCCAGGCCTGTACTAGTGTGGTGAGGGCCCAGCTGTCAGGCCTGTACTAGTGTGGTGAGGGCCCAGCTGCCAGGCCTGTACTAGTGTGGTGAGGGCCCAGCTACCAGGGCTGTACTAGTGTGGTGAGGGCTCAGCTACCAGGGCTGTACTAGTGTGGTGAGGGCCCAGCTACAAGGGCTGTACTAGTGTGGTGAGGGCCTAGCTACCAGGGTTGTACTATTGTGGTGAGGGCCCAGCTACCAGGGCTGTACTAGTGTGGTGAGGGCCCAGCTGCCAGGCCTGTACTAGTGTGGTGAGGGTCACGCTACCAGGCCAGTACTAGTGTGGTGAGGGCCTAGCTACCAGGGTTGTACTAGTGTGGTGAGGGCCCAGCTGCCAGGCCTGTACTAGTGTGGTGAGGGCCTAGCTGCCAGGTCTGTACTAGTGTGGTGAGGGCCTAGCTACCAGGCCTGTACTAGTGTGGTGAGGGCCCAGCTGCCAGGCCTGTACTAGTGTGGTGAGGGCCCAGCTACCAGGGCTGTACTAGTGTGGTGAGGGCCCAGCTACCAGGGCTGTACTAGTGTGGTGAGGGCCCAGCTACCAGGGTTGTACTAGTGTGGTGAGGGCCTAGCTACCAGGCCTGTACTAGTGTGGTGAGGGCCCAGTTACAAGGGCTGTACTAGTGTGGTGAGGGCCCATCTTCCAGGGTTTTACTAGTTTGGTGAGGGCCCAGCTACCAGGCCTGTACTAGTGTGGTGAGGGCCTAGCTACCAGGCCTGTACTAGTGTGGTGAGGGCCCAGCTACAAGGGCTGTACTAGTGTTGTGAGGGCCCAGCTACCAGGGTTGTACTAGTGTGATGAGGGCCCAGCTACCAGGCCTGTACTAGTGTGGTGAGGGCCTAGCTACCAGGCCTGTGCTAGTGTGGTGAGGGTCCAGCTACAAGGGCTGTACTAGTGTGGTGAGGGCCCAGATACCAGGGTTGTACTAGTGTGGTGAGGGCCCAGCTACCAGGCCTGTACTAGTGTGGTGAGGGCCCAGCTGCCAGGCCTGTACTAGTGTGGTGAGGGCCTAGCTACCAGGCCTGTACTAGTGTGGTGAGGGCCTAGCTACCAGGGTTGTACTAGTGTGGTGAGGGCCCAGCTACCAGGGCTGTACTAGTGTGGTGAGGGCCTAGCTGCCAGGCCTGTACTAGTATGGTGAGGGCCCAGCTGCCAGGCCTGTACTAGTGTGGTGAGGGCCCAGCTGCCAGGCCTGTACTAGTGTGGTGAGGGCCCAGCTGCCAGGCCTGTACTAGTGTGGTGAGGGCCCAGCTACCAGGGCTGTACTAGTGTGGTGAGGGCTCAGCTACCAGGGCTGTACTATTGTGGTGAGGGCCCAGCTACAAGGGCTGTACTAGTGTGGTGAGGGCCTAGCTACCAGGGTTGTACTATTGTGGTGAGGGCCCAGCTACCAGGGCTGTACTAGTGTGGTGAGGGCCCAGCTGCCAGGCCTGTACTAGTGTGGTGATGGTCACGCTACCAGGCCAGTACTAGTGTGGTGAGGGCCTAGCTACCAGGGTTGTACTAGTGTGGTGAGGGCCCAGCTGCCAGGCCTGTACTAGTGTGGTGAGGGCCCAGCTGCCAGGTCTGTACTAGTGTGGTGAGGGCCTAGCTACCAGGCCTGTACTAGTGTGGTGAGGGCCCAGCTGCCAGGCCTGTACTAGTGTGGTGAGGGCCTAGCTGCCAGGCCTGTACTAGTGTGGTGAGGGCCCAGCTGCCAGGCCTGTACTAGTGTGGTGAGGGCCCAGCTGCCAGGGCTGTACTAGTGTGGTGAGGGCCCAGCTGCCAGGCCTGTACTAGTGTGGTGAGGGCCCAGCTGCCAGGCCTGTACTAGTGTGGTGAGGGCCTAGCTACCAGGCCTGTACTAGTGTGGTGAGGGCCCAGCTGCCAGGGCTGTACTAGTGTGGTGAGGGCCCAGCTGCCAGGCCTGTACTAGTGTGGTGAGGGCCCAGCTGCCAGGCCTGTACTAGTGTGGTGAGGGCCTAGCTACCAGGCCTGTACTAGTGTGGTGAGGGCCCAGCTGCCAGGCCTGTACTAGTGTGGTGAGGGCCTAGCTGCCAGGCCTGTACTAGTGTGGTGAGGGCCCAGCTGCCAGGCCTGTACTAGTGTGGTGAGGGCCCAGCTGCCAGGCCTGTACTAGTGTGGTGAGGGCCTAGCTGCCAGGCCTGTACTAGTGTGGTGAGGGCCTAGCTACCAGGCCTGTACTAGTGTGGTGAGGGCCCAGCTGCCAGGCCTGTACTAGTGTGGTGAGGGCCTAGCTGCCAGGCCTGTACTAGTGTGGTGAGGGCCCAGCTGCCAGGTCTGTACTAGTGTGGTGAGGGCCCAGCTACCAGGCCTGTACTAGTGTGGTGAGGGCCTAGCTGCCAGGCCTGTACTAGTGTGGTGAGGGCCTAGCTACCAGGCCTGTACTAGTGTGGTGAGGGCCCAGCTGCCAGGCCTGTACTAGTATGGTGAGGGCCTAGCTACCAGGCCTGTACTAGTGTGGTGAGGGCCTAGCTGCCAGGCCTGTACTAGTGTGGTGAGGGCCTAACTGCCAGGCCTGTACTAGTATGGTGAGGGCCCAGCTGCCAGGCCTGTACTAGTGTGGTGAGGGCCCAGCTGCCAGGCCTGTACTAGTGTGGTGAGGGCCTAGCTGCCAGGCCTGTACTAGTGTGCTGAGGGCCTAGCTGCCAGGCCTGTACTAGTGTAATGAGGGCCTAGCTGCCAGGCCTGTACTAGTGTGGTGAGGGCCCAGCTACCAGGCCTGTACTAGTGTGCTGAGGGCCCAGCTGCCAGGCCTGTACTAGTGTGGTGAGGGCCTAGCTGCCAGGCCTGTACTAGTGTGGTGAGGGCCTAGCTACCAGGCCTGTACTAGTGTGGTGAGGGCCCAGCTGCCAGGCCTGTACTAGTGTGGTGAGGGCCCAGCTGCCAGGCCTGTACTAGTGTGGTGAGGGCCTAGCTGCCAGGCCTGTACTAGTGTGGTGAGGGCCCAGCTACCAGGCCTGTACTAGTGTGCTGAGGGCCCAGCTGCCAGGCCTGTACTAGTGTGGTGAGGGCCTAGCTGCCAGGCCTGTACTAGTGTGGTGAGGGCCTAGCTACCAGGCCTGTACTAGTGTGGTGAGGGCCCAGCTGCCAGGCCTGTACTAGTGTGGTGAGGGCCCAGCTGCCAGGCCTGTACTAGTGTGGTGAGGGCCCAGCTGCCAGGCCTGTACTAGTGTGGTGAGGGCCTAGCTGCCAGGCCTGTACTAGTGTGGTGAGGGCCTAGCTGCCAGGCCTGTACTAGTGTGGTGAGGGCCTAGCTGCCAGGCCTGTACTAGTGTGGTGAGGGCCTAGCTGCCAGGCCTGTACTAGTGTGGTGAGGGCCTAGCTGCCAGGCCTGTACTAGTGTGGTGAGGGCCTAGCTGCCAGGCCTGTACTAGTGTGGTGAGGGCCCAGCTGCCAGGCCTGTACTAGTGTGGTGAGGGCCCAGCTACCAGGGTTGTACTAGTGTGGTGAGGGCCCAGATACCAGGGTTGTACTAGTGTGGTGAGGGCCCAGCTGCCAGGCCTGTACTAGTATGGTGAGGGCCT
Organism: Arenicola marina; assembly: GCA_964019135.1. Classification (NCBI taxonomy): domain Eukaryota; kingdom Metazoa; phylum Annelida; class Polychaeta; family Arenicolidae; genus Arenicola; species Arenicola marina. The sequence goes on from OZ025261.1 coordinate 2,031,380, forward strand.
AGCTGCCAGGCCTGTACTAGTGTGGTGAGGGCCTAGCTGCCAGGCCTGTACTAGTGTGGTGAGGGCCCAGCTGCCAGGCCTGTACTAGTGTGGTGAGGGCCTAGCTGCCAGGCCTGTACTAGTGTGGTGAGGGCCTAGCTGCCAGGCCTGTACTAGTGTGGTGAGGGCCTAGCTGCCAGGCCTGTACTAGTATGGTGAGGGCCTAGCTACCAGGCCTGTACTAGTGTGGTGAGGGCCTAGCTGCCAGGCCTGTACTAGTGTGGTGAGGGCCTAGCTGCCAGGCCTGTACTAGTGTGGTGAGGGCCTAGCTGCCAGGCCTGTACTAGTGTGGTGAGGGCCTAGCTGCCAGGCCTGTACTAGTGTGGTGAGGGCCCAGCTACCAGGCCTGTACTAGTGTGGTGAGGGCCAAGCTGCCAGGCCTGTACTAGTGTGGTGAGGGCCCAGCTTCCAGTCACACCTAAACAACTGGTGTCCGTTACGAGGCCGGAATGACCAACAGATACAATTCACGGACTGAGAAAGATGTCAATAACTTGATAGCGTTAGACAAGGGCGCTTGCCTGGGGCAGATTGGTAGTCCCCCCCCCCATCCCCTCCACCACAGATCAATGTCCCATGCCGCTGGGTGCCGCTGGGTGCCGCTGGGGGAAGGTGAGCGGGCCAGCGGCCCAGGCGGCCGGACGGCAGCCAGTCACGCTGACTTCCGGGGGGTAAACACTGCCATTGTATCGCGCGTCTTTGTCAACAGACACAGGTGCATTCTGAGTAGACCTGGCGGGCAACCCAGGCTCACAACCCGCTCGTGAAGATAGAATCATTCTGGTGACACCGCCCATGAGGATAGATTCATGCTGATAAAACCGCCCGTGAGGATAGATTCATTCTGATGAGGATAGTCGTACGACATGGCGTGACGAAGACACGTAAGTTGAGATAAGTAAGACTATTGCCAAGGTCATATCTCGTGTCCCTCGTGTGGAGTTGAGCGGTGTGTGTTCGTCGTATTGCACACGGGGGTGTTTCTTGGCAAGCGGCGATAGGCGTACATTACATCGGGACTTGGCAGCCAAAGGCACCCGACTACATGCACAGGCGTTCAATAATAGCATACACCGTACATAGTACGATAGCGTCATCTGTAGCGAGGGGACTGGCGTCATCTGTAACGGGGGGACTGGCGTCATCTGTAACGGGGGGACTGGCGTCATATGAAACGGGGGAACTGGCGTCATCTGTAACGGGGGGACTGGCGTCATCTGTAACGGGGGGACTGGCGTCATCTGTAACGGAGGGACTGGCGTCATATGTAACGGAGGGACTGGCGTCATCTGTAACGGGGGGACTGGCGTCATCTGTAACGGAGGGACTGGCGTCATATGTAACGGAGGGACTGGCGTCATCTGTAACGGGGAGACTGGCGTCATCTGTAACGGGGGGACTGGCGTCATCTGTAACGGGGGGACTGGCGTCATCTGTAACGGAGGGACTGACGTCATCTGTAACGGGGGGACTGGCGTCATCTGCAACGGAGGGACTGGCGTCATATGTAACGGAGGGACTGGCGTCATCTGTAACGGGGGGACTGGCGTCATCTGTAACGGGGGGACTGGCGTCATCTGTAACGGAGGGACTGTCGTCATCTGTAACGGGGGGACTGGCGTCATCTGTAACGGAGGGACTGGCGTCATATGTAACGGAGGGACTGGCGTCATCTGTAACGGGGGGACTGGCGTCATCTGTAACGGAGGGACTGGCGTCATCTGTAGCGAGGAGACTGGCGTCATCTGTAACGGAGGGACTGTCGTCATCTGTAACGGGGGGACTGGCGTCATCTGTAACGAGGAGACTGGCGTCATCTGTAACGGAGGGACTGGCGTCATCTGTAACGGGGGGACTGGCGTCATCTGTAACGGGGGGACTGGCGTCATCTGTAACGGAGGGACTGGCGTCATCTGTAACGGGGGGACTGGCGTCATCTGTAACGAGGAGACTGGCGTCATCTGTAACGGGGGGACTGGCGTCATCTGTAACGGGGGGACTGGCGTCATCTGTAACGGGGAGACTGGCGTCATCTGTAACGGGGGGAGCCTCGCCGAGAAACTAATTCAGTCATCTGCCTACACACTATTGACACTATGGGGGGGGGGGGCGTGGAGGGGGGAGGGAGTGCGGCATGACTCTTTTAAAGTGTTAAGGGGAATATATGTGATGGATGGGAGAATGGGAGGGGTTGGTTGTGTGTCCTCCATTGGATCCCCCACTGCCCGCCCCCCAGCCGCTAATGTTGCCATTAACACTGTGGGCGGCCGGGTGGAGGTAGGGAACGGGAGAGCAGCCTGAGCCAATGGGGCTCCTCGCCCATCTTCTTGTCTCCGTCGTCCGTAAATGTCACCGTTCAATTATGCATGGCTCTAACAGGTTTGCGTGGCGGGCTGTGGTGGCGCGAGGCGCACGCTCGTGTCTCCATGGTGGTCTTAGCTTGGCAACCCATTCCAGGGTAGCAACGGCACCGGCCAAGTCAGTCACAGGACGCTGGACCCACTGCCCTGTGGACCCATTTATACAGACCCGCTCGACCACCGCTCTACGCGCACCCCCTGACCCCCGCGACCACTACCTCCAACCGGATACCCCAGGGCACTCATGCCACGCAAACCTCGGCCATGCCCTGGCTGCAACCATCTCACTCCGCCAGCTGCTCCCTACCCAGGGAGCGCAACCCCCGGGGGTCCCCCCCCTGCCCCCCCCCCCCTTCCCAACCACCATGTACCACCCTGGTCAACGATATCTGCCCTGGTCACACCCCACCTGGTCACACCCCACTCCGGTCACATCCCACTCTGGTCACACCCCACTCTGGTCAGACCCCACTCTGGTCACACCCCACTCCACCCCACACCCGACTCCAGTCACACCCCACCTGGTCACACCCCACTCCGGTCACACCCCACTCCGGTCACACCCCACTCTGGTCACACCCCACTCTGGTCACATCCCACTCTTGTCACACCCCACTCTTGTCACAACCCACTCTGGTCACACCCCACTCTGGTCCCACCCTACTCTGGTCACACCCACCACTCTGGTCACACCCACCACTCTGGTCACATCCCACTCTGGTCACACCCCACTATGGTCACACCCCAACCTGGTCACACCCCACTCTGGTCACACCCCTCTCCGGTCACATCCCACTCTGGTCACACCCCACTATGGTCACACCCCACCCTGGTCACACCCCACTCTGGTCACACCCCACTCTGGTCACACCCCACCCTGATCACACCCCACTCTGATCACACCCCACTCTGGTCACACCCCACTCTGGTCACACCCCACTCCGGTCACACCCCACTCAGGTTACACTGTGGTCACACCCCACTCTGGTCACACCCCACTCTGGTCACACCCCACTCTGGTCACACCCCACTCTTGTCACACCCCACTCTGGTCCCACCCCACTCCGGCCACACTGTGGTCACACCCCACTGTGGTCACACCCCATTCTGGTCACACCCCACTCTGGTCACACCCCACTCTGGTCACACCCACCACTCTGGTCACACCCCACTCTGGTCACACCCCACTCCGGTCACACCCCACTCTGGTCACATCCCACTCTGGTTACACCCCACTCTGGTCACGCTCTGGTCACACCCCACTCCGGTCACACCCCACCCTGGTCACACCCCACTCCGGTCACACCCCACTCAGGTCACACTGTGGTCACACCCCACTCCGGTCACACCCCACTCAGGTCACACTGTGGTCACACCCCACTCCGGTCACACCCCACTCAGGTCACACTGTGGTCACACCCGACTCTGGTCACACCCCACTCCGGTCACACCCCACTCTTGTCACACCCCACTCTGGTCACACCCCACTCAGGTTACACTGTGGTCACACCCCACTCTGGTCACACTCTGGTCCCCACTCTGGTCACACCCCACTCTGGTCACACTCTGGTCCCCACTCTGGTCACACCCCACTCTGGTCACACCCCACTCTGGTCACACCCCACTCCGGTCACACCCCACTCTTGTCACACCCCACTCTGGTCACACCCCACTCAGGTTACACTGTGGTCACACCCCACTCTGGTCACACTCTGGTCCCCACTCTGGTCAGACCCCACTCTGGTCACACCCCACTCTGGTCACACCCCACTCCGGTCAAACCCCACTCTGGTCACACCCCACTCCGGTCACACCCCACTCAGGTTACACTGTGGTCACACCCCACTCTGGTCACACTCTGGTCCCCACTATGGTCACACCCCACTCTGGTCTAACCCCACTCTGGTCACACTCTGGTCACACCCCACTCGGTTCAGTGAATGACTGTCCGGGGGTCAGTGAACGACTGTCTCGGGGTCAGTGAACGACTGTCAGAGGGTCAGTGAACGACTGTCTGGGGGTAGTGAACGACTGTCCGGGGGCCAGTGAACGACTGTCCGGGGGTCAGTGAACGACTGTCCGGGGGTCAGTGAACGACTGTCAGAGGGTCAGTGAACGACTGTCAGAGGGTCAGTGAACGACTGTCAGAGGGTCAGTGAACGACTGTCCGAGGGTCAGTGAACGACTGTCCGGGAGTCAGTGAACGACTGTCCGGGGGTCAGTGAACGACTGTCAGAGGGTCAGTGAACGACCGTCAGAGGGTCAGTGAACGACTGTCCGGGGGTCAGTGAACGACTGTCCGGGGGTCAGTGAACGACTGTCAGAGAGTCAGTGAACGAATGTCAGATGGTCAGTGAACGTCTGTCCGGGAGTCAGTGAACGATTGTCCGGGGGTCAGTGAACGACTGTCAGAGTGTCAGTGAACGACTGTCCGGGGGTCAGTGAACGACTGCCCGGGGGTCAGTGAACGACTGTCTGGGGGTCAGTGAACGACTGTCAGAGAGTCAGTGAACGACTGTCCGAGGGTCAGTGAACGACTGTCCGGGGGTCAGTGAACGACTGTCAGAGGGTCAGTGAACGAATGTCAGATGGTCAGTGAACTACTGTCCGGGAGTCAGTGAACGATTGTCTGGGGGTCAGTTAACGACTGTCAGAGGGTCAGTGAACGACTGTCCGGGGGTCAGTGAACGACTGTCTCGGGGTCAGTGAACGACTGTCCGAGGGTCAGTGAACGACTGTCTGGGGGTTAGTGAACGACTGTCCGGGGATCAGTGAACGACTGTCCGAGGGTCAGTGAACGACTGTCAGAGGGTCAGTGAACGACTGTCAGAGGGTCAGTGAACGACTGTCAGAGGGTCAGTGAACGACTGTCCGGGGGTCAGTGAACGACTGTCAGAGGGTCAGTGAACGACTGTCAGAGGGTCAGTGAACGACTGTCCGAGGGTCAGTGAACGACTGTCCGGGAGTCAGTGAACGACTGTCCGGGGGTCAGTGAACGACTGTCCGGGAGTCAGTGAACGACTGTCAGAGGGTCAGTGAACGACTGTCCGGGAGTCAGTGAACGACTGTCCGGGGGTCAGTGAACGACTGTCCGAGGGTCAGTGAACGACTGTCCGGGAGTCAGTGAACGACTGTCCGGGGGTCAGTGAACGACTGTCCGGGAGTCAGTGAACGACTGTCAGAGGGTCAGTGAACGACTGTCCGGGAGTCAGTGAACGACTGTCCGGGGGTCAGTGAAGAACGACTGTCCGGGGGTCAGTGAACGACTTTTAGTGGACGAGATGTGGTATGGTGTATCTGTCAGACTTGAGGCGGTGGGGGGGGGGGTTACTGGCGGGACTCCAGGCTAAATATTGATGGGTGTCACCGGGGCCTGGGTCTTGGAGGGTGTTGATCAATAGAGCCTCGTGGTCGCACGTAGCGTGTGTCACGCCCGCCGCATGCAGAAGTGGTATGGGAGGGGGTGGGTAGGCTGCGGCTGTGGCCGCCGGCACCTCAGTGCTCAGTGCTCGTGTCAGCTGTGGCTGCCGACACCTCAGTGCTCAGTGCTCGTGTCAGCTGTGGCTGCCGACACCTCAATGCTCAGTGCTCGTGTCAGCTGTGGCTGCCGGCACCTCAATGCTCAGTGCTCGTGTCAGCTGTGGCTGCCGGCACCTCAGTGCTCAGTGCTCGTGTCAGCTGTGGCTGCCGGCACCTCAGTGCTCAGTGCTCGTGTCAGCTGTGGCACCTCAGTGCTCAGTGCTCGTGTCAGCTGTCCGTATTGCCCTCCAGACCTGGTATTGTCGTCCAGACCTGGTATTGTCATCCTGACCTGGAGGTTAGTTGGGGTGAGGGGCGGGTAGCTGGGGTGAGGGGCGTGAAGGTAAGGGACGCGGGGTTGGAGGTGCGGGGCAGGGGTGGGGTTGCGGAGAAGTGGCGGTCTGTGACGGGACAGTCCGACAGCACTGGGCGCTCTCATGGTGCATGTTGCATTATCATCATTGATCAGTTTAATATTCTGCTATTTTAGTTGGCCAGCCATTAACCGCCCTTGACGTCCTCAGCCACTCGCTTCAGCTGAGAGTCAGCAAGGCGCTCGTCAAACAGTGGATGCCGCCTTCCGTGGCATGCATTATGTGTCGGGTGTCGGGAGTTAGCTATGGACGTGCCACCCCCAATCACTATGACTACGGCAGCTACACGGTGGATCAAACTCCGTGCGCACCATAGAAACCGTCCTTGTCCACATACCTTGATACGCGGAGTACTACCCCCTCCCACCCTCATACCCTGGGGACTGCCCCGCCCACCCACATACCCTGGGGGCAGCCCCCCACCCCCATACCCTGGGGACTGCCCCATCCACTGCTAGGGTGTGGGCGTGGTTGTGGTTGTCCAGAGACGAGGGGCGTTACCAGTTTGGTTCGACTCAAAGCCAGCCTCTCGGACTCCATTATGGCATTCTTATTTTTGAACCAATACTCCCAAGGGACATCATCGTAGAGCACCTGCTCCTCTCAGTCCCCCAGCCCCCACCCTTCCCGGTACCCCAGCCGCGTCCCTTCCCAGGTCCAAGCCCCTAACCTCCCCAGTCCCCCAGCCCCCAGCCTCTCCAGCCCCCCAGCCACCCCAGTACCCCAGCCTCCCCAGTCCCCCAGCTTCCACCCTGTCCCACATCGGTCGTCAAGGTACTTGAGGCTGGCGGAAGAACAGTGACCTGTGTAGGCCGTAATTCACGTTTCTTCGTCAATTATGCATCAGTCCACATTGCTAAGCGAGAACCAACCAGCGTGTGGCAACGTTTGGAGCAGGGCATCAGCCAGAGCATGTTACCAGCCAGAGATGGGCACCAGTCACAGCAGGGCACCAGCCACAACAGGGCACCAGCCAGTGCAGGGCAACAGCCAGAGCAGGGCACCAGCCAGAACAGGGCACCAGCCAGTGCAGAGCATCAGCCAGAGCAGGGCACCAGCCAGTGCAGAGCATCAGCCAGAGCAGGGCACCAGCCAGAGCAGGGCACCAGTCAGAGCAGGGCTCCAGCCAGGGCAGGTTACCAGCAAGAGATGGGCACCAGCCAGTGCAGGACAACAGCCAGAGCAGGGCACCAGCCAGAGCAGGGCACCAGCCAGGGCAGGGTACCAACCAGAAATGGGCACCAGCGACACTGATACAGCGTGACGTGTAACATCCGGGTGGTGGGGTAGGGCTGCCTCCCGACTCCCCAGAAAGTCTCCTCCCACTCGTTCCCGCCTCACTTTGCCCACTAAGTATTGTCATCTGCATCTAGGTCGCCTTTTCACCTAGCAATGAACAGTTTTTTTTTTCATTTACCATCACCTAGCCCTGGACATGTTTTATATAGCTCTACATGTACAGCAAGCCATCACCTAGCCCTGGACATGTTTATATAGCTCTACATGTACAGCACGGCATCACCTAGCCCTGGACATGTTTTATATAGCTCTACATGTACAGCACGCCATCACCTAGCCCTGGACATGTTTATATAGCTCTACATGTACAGCACGGCATCACCTAGCCCTGGACATGTTTATATAGCTCTACATGTACAGCACGCCATCACCTAGCCCTGGACATGTTTATATAGCTCTACATGTACAGCACGCCATCACCTAGCCCGGGACATGTTTATATAGTTCTACATGTACAGCACGGCATCACCTAGCCCTGGACATGTTTATATAGCTCTACATGTACAGCACGCCATCACCTAGCCCTGGACATGTTTATATAGCTCTACATGTACAGCACGCCATCACCTAGCCCCGGGACATGTTTATATAGCTCTACATGTACAGCACGCCATCACCTAGCCCTGGACATGTTTATATAGCTCTACATGTACAGCACGCCATCACCTAGCCCTGGACATGTTTATATAGCTCTACATGTACAGCACGCCATCACCTAGCCCGGGACATGTTTTATATAGCTCTACATGTACAGCACGCCATCACCTAGCCCTGGACATGTTTATATAGCTCTACATGTACAGCACGCCATCACCTAGCCCTGGACATGTTTATATAGCTCTACATGTACAGCACGCCATCACCTAGCCCTGGACATGTTTATATAGCTCTACATGTACAGCACGGCATCACCAAGCCCTGGACATGTTTATATAGCTCTACATGTGCAGCACGCCATCACCTAGCCCGGGACATGTTTATATAGCTCTACATGTACAGCACGCCATCACCTAGCCCTGGACATGTTTATATAGCTCTACATGTACAGCACGGCATCACCAAGCCCTGGACATGTTTATATAGCTCTACATGTACAGCACGCCATCACCTAGCCCTGGACATGTTTATATAGCTCTACATGTACAGCACGCCATCACCTAGCCCGGGACATGTTTATATAGCTCTACATGTACAGCACGCCATCACCTAGCCCGGGACATGTTTATATAGCTCTACATGTACAGCACGCCATCACCTAGCCCTGGACATGTTTATATAGCTCTACATGTACAGCACGGCATCACCTAGCCCGGGACATGTTTATATAGCTCTACATGTACAGCACGCCATCACCTAGCCCTGGACATGTTTATATAGCTCTACATGTACAGCACGGCATCACCTAGCCCGGGACATGTTTATATAGCTCTACATGTACAGCACGCCATCACCTAGCCCTGGACATGTTTATATAGCTCTACATGTACAGCACGCCATCACCTAGCCCTGGACATGTTTATATAGCTCTACATGTACAGCACGGCATCACCTAGCCCGGGACATGTTTATATAGCTCTACATGTACAGCACGCCATCACCTAGCCCGGGACATGTTTTCTGATACTATATGTATGAAATGCCGTTTCACCTGACAATTTGCATTATGTAACATAGGTCTATATATCTAGGGTCCATCTTCCTTGAAATGATTATTATATATACTTTGGTGGTCGTGAGTCACACGTCAGCTATATTCAAACTGGTTCGCCCGTGTCTGAGACACCGCTTCACCTGACCGTTCATCCTGTATCACTGTGACTCGCCACCTCTGCTTGTGGGCGATAGAACATGGCGGGTCCGTTGCTATGGCAAAGCTGGTAGCAGCTCTGCGGTAGAGTGCAGTTGACAGAATGCAGGTCATCAAAAGGCCGCAAAGCAAGGTATTCATTAATGAGCCTATGTCGATGTACGCGATTTGATGGAGTTGATCCCGCGCGTATCTGGGTGGGTGACTTGTTGCCGTGATTAATTGTTATATCATCATTGCTCCCCCCCCCCCGCCTCTCCCGAACAAGCTGCGCCTGTACCACCACTTGAACCACCACCATCACACTGCCAGCCACCACCCCCCCACCAGCCCCCCACTGTTACACCAACATTGCCTCCCTGATAGAGGTGTTAGAAGGGCCGAACAGGCGGCTTGATTTGTCACTGGTTTCCGCTGCGTTTATTGCTGTGGCCCCGGGCGATCAGGGTGCGGACGGTGGAGGTCCATAAAGAGATCTCACCTCGCTGGGGGGTCAACAGAGGTCTATAGAGGGGTCTTACCTCGCTGGGGGTCATCAGAGGTCTATAGAGGGGTCTTACCTCGCTGGGGGGTCATCAGAGGTCTATAGAGAGGTCTTACCTCGCTGAGGGATCATCAGAGGTCTATAGAGGGGTCTTACCTCGCTGGGGGGTCATCAGAGGTCTATAGAGAGGTCTTACCTCGATGGGGGTCATCAGAGGGATATAAAGGGATCTTACCTCGCTGTGGGGGTCATCAGAGGTCTTTAGGGAGGTCTTACCTCGATGGGGGTCATCAGAGGTCTTTAGGGAAGTTTTACCTCGAAGAGGGGTCATCAGATGTCTTTATGGAGGTCTTACCTCGCTGGGGGTCATCAGATGTCTTTAGGGAGGTATTACCTCGCTGGGGGTCAGCAGAGGTCTTTAGGGAGGGCTTACCTCGCTTGGAGGTCAACAGGTTGACGGGGGTCGTTGTTAATAGGGGGTTGATGGGGTAGGTGACACACGTCATGTGTGGATGTATAGCGGATTCCTGTGCTCGCGGCTCTCGCCTCTCGCCTCTCGCCTCTCGCCTCTCGCCTTGCTTCCTCTCGTTGTGGTTGTTGTTGCCAGTCACGGCTTCCCACCTTCCAACGAGTGGTCGATAAGTAGCGTTTTTCTGGAATGAAATGAAAACGTCATCTGAGCACTGCGATGGGTCCTATTGGACATGGGTCTCTACCTAATATCTACCTTCAGCCACCGCTATACCCGCCCGCTATACGACCCTCTACCCACACCACCACCCACTCTCTACCCACACCACCACCCACTCTCTACCCACACCACCACCCACTCTCTACCCACACCACCACCCACACTCTACCGACACCACCACCCACTCTCTACCCAAACCACCACCCACTCTCTACCCAAACCACCACCCACTCTCTACCCAAACCACCACCCACTCTCTACCCACACCACCACCCACTCTCTACCCACACCACCACCCACTCTCTACCCACACCACCACCCACACTCTACCCACACCACCACCCACTCTCTACCCAAACCACCACCCACTCTCTACCCAAACCACCACCCACTCTCTACCCAAACCACCACCCACTCTCTACCCACACGACCACCCACTCTACCCACACCACCACCCACCCTCTACCCAAACCACCACCCACCCTCTACCCACGCCACCACCCACTCTCTACCCACACCACCACCACCCACTCTCTACCCACACCACCACCCACCCTCTCCCCACACCACCATCACCCACCCTCAACCCACACCACCACCCACCATCTACCCAAACCACCACCCACTCTCTACCCAAACCACCACCCACTCTCTACCCAAACCACCACCCGCTCTCTACCCACACCACCACCCACTCTCTACCCACACCACCACCCACTCTCTACCCAAACCACCACCCACTCTCTACCCAAACCACCACCCACTCTCTACCCACACCACCACCCACTCTCTACCCACACCACCACCCACTCTCTACCCAAACCACCACCCACCCTCCACCCACACCACCACCCACTCTCTACCCACACCACCACCCACTCTCCACCCACACCACCACCACCCACTCTCTACCCAAACCACCACCCACTCTCTACCCACACCACCATCACCCACCCTCTCCCTACACCACCACCTACTCTCTACCCACACCACCACCCACTCTCTACCCACACCACCACCCACTCTCTACCCACACCACCACCCACTCTCTCCCCACACCACCACCCACTCTCTACCCACACCACCACCCACTCTCTACCCAAACCACCACCCACTCTCTACCCACACCACCACCCACTCTCTACCCACACCACCATCACCCAGCCTCTCCCCACACCACCACCCACCCTCTACCCAAACCACCACCCACCCTCTACCCACGCCACCACCCACTCTCTACCCACACCACCACCACCCACTCTCTACCCACACCACCACCCACCCTCTCCCCACACCACCATCACCCACCCTCAACCCACACCACCACCCACCATCTACCCAAGCCACCACCCACTCTCTACCCAAACCACCACCCACTCTCTACCCACACCACCACCCACTCTCTACCCACACCACCACCCACTCTCTACCCAAACCACCACCCACCCTCCACCCACACCACCACCCACTCTCTACCCACATCACCACCCACTCTCCACCCACACCACCACCACCCACTCTCTACCCAAACCACCACCCACTCTCTACCCACACCACCATCACCCACCCTCTCCCTACACCACCACCTACTCTCTACCCACACCACCACCCACTCTCTACCCACACCACCACCCACTCTCTACCCACACCACCACCCACTCTCTCCCCACACCACCACCCACTCTCTACCCACACCACCACCCACTCTCTACCCAAACCACCACCCACTCTCTACCCACACCACCACCCACTCTCTACCCACACCACCATCACCCAGCCTCTCCCCACACCACCACCCACCCTCTACCCAAACCACCGCCCACTCTCTACCCAAACCACCACCCACTCTCTACCCACACCACTACCCACTCTCTACCCAAACCACCACCCACTCTCTACTCACACCACCACCCACTCTCTACCCACGCCACCACCCACTCTCTACCCAAACCACCACCCACTCTCTACCCACACCACCACCCACCCTCTACCCACACCACCACCCACTCTCTACCCACACCACCACCCACTCTCTACCCACACCACCACCCACTCTCTACCCACACCACCACCCACTCTCTACCCACACCACCACCCACTCTCTACCCACACCACCACCCACTCTCTACCCACACCATCACCCACTCTCTACCCACACCACCACCCACTCTCTACCCAAACCACCACCCACTCTCTACCCACACCACCACCCACTCTCCACCCACACCACCATCACCCACTCTCTACCCAAACCACCACCCACTCTCTACCCACACCACCACCTACTCTCTACCCAAACCACCACCCACTCTCTACCCACACCACCACCCACTCTCAACCCAAACCACTACCCACTCTCTACCCACACCACCACCCACTCTCTACCCAAACCACCACCCACTCTCTACCCAAACCACCACCCACTCTCTACCCAAACCACCACCCACTCTCTACCCACACCACCACCCCTCTCTACCCACACCACCACCCACTATCTACCCAAACCACCACCCACCCTCTACCCAAACCACCACCCACTCTCTACCCACACCACCACCCACTCTCTACCCACGCCACCACCCACTCTCTACCCACACCATCACCCACTCTCTACCCACACCACCACCCACTCTCTACCCACACCACCACCCACTCTCTACCCACACCACCACCCACTCTCTACCCACACCACCACCCACTCTCCACCCACACCACCACCCACTCTCTACCCACACCACCACCCACTCTCTACCCAAACCACCACCCACTCTCTACCTACACCACCATCACCCACCCTCTCCCCACACCACCACCCACCCTCTCCCCACCCCACCACCCACCCTCTCCCCACACCACCACCCACTCTCTACCCACACCACCACCCACTCTCTACCCAAACCACCACCCACCCTCTACCCACACCACCACCCACCCTCTACCCACACCACCTCCCACCCTCTACCCAAACCACCACCCACTCTCTACCCACACCACCACCCACTCTCTACCCAAGCCACCACCCACTCTCTACCCACACCACCACCCACCCTCTACCCAAACCACCACCTACTCTCTACCCACACCACCACCCACTCTCTACCCACACCACCACCCACTCTCTACCCAAACCACCACCCACTCTCTACCCACACCACCACCCACTCTCTACTCACACCACCACCCACCCTCTACCCAAACCACCACCCACTCTCTACCCACACCACCACCCACTCTCTACCCACACCACCACCCACTCTCTACCCACACCACCATCACCCACCCTCTCCCCACACCACCACCCACTCTCTACCCACACCACCACCCACTCTCTACCCAAACCACCACCCACTCTCTACCCACACCACCATCACCCACCCTCTCCCCACACCACCACCCACCCTCTACCCAAACCACCACCCACTCTCTACCCACAGCACCACCCACTCTCTATCCAAACCACCACCCACTCTCTACCTACACCACCAGCCACTCTCTACCCACACCACCACCCACTCTCTACCCACACCACCACCCACTCTCTACCCAAACCACCACCCACTCTCTACCCACACCACCACCCACTCTCTACCCACACCACCACCCACTCTCTACCCACACCACCACCCATCCTCTACCCAAACCACCACCCACTCTCTACCCGAACCACCACCCACTCTCTACCCACACCACCACCCACTCTCTACCCACACCACCACCCACCCTCTACCCAAACCACCACCCACTCTCTACCCACACCACCACCCACTCTCTACCCACACCACCACCCACTCTCTACCCAAACCACCACCCACTCTCCACCCACACCACCACCCACCCTCTACCCAAACCACCACCCACTCTCTACCCACACCACCACCCACCCTCTACCCAAACCACCACCCACCCTCTACCCACACCACCACCCACTCACTACCCACACCACCACCCACTCTCTACCCACGCCTCCACCCACTCTCTACCCACACCACCACCCACCCTCTCCCCACACCACCACCCACTCTCTACCCACGCCACCACCCATCTTCTCTCCACACTACCACTTACCCTCCCCCCACACCATCACTCACCCTCCCCCACTCCACCACCCACCCTCTCCCCACACCAAGTTACGCGCCTGCTGGCCCAGGCCGAGATGTGGCGGTGGCCTGGCTGGTCGCCGTTGGATCATAAAACACAACAGCGAGCAGAACACGCTGCACACGATGCTAACTTGTGCAAATATTACCCTTACACGTATCCATGGCGACCACTGAAACCGGCGGGATCCGTATTTTGTGTTCCTCTTACCCACGTGACCCATATGGGACCAACCTACGTGCCGCTTGGTGGCGCAATATACCAGGGAGCCAGCGGGGACCCAGTCAGTGGTGCACATAGCGGGGACCCAGTCAGTGGTGCACATAGCGGGGACCTAGTCAGTGGTGCACATAGCGGAGACCCACTCAGTGGTGCACATAGCGGGGACCCAGTCAGTGGGGCACATGGCGGGGACCCAGTCAGTGGTGCACATAGCGGGGACCCAGGCAGTGGTGCACATAGCGGGGACCCAGTCACTGATGCACATAGCGGGGACCCAGTCAGTGGTGCACACAGCGGGGACCCAGTCAGTGTGGCACATAGCGGGGACCCAGTCAGTGGTGCACATAGCGGGGACCCAGTCAGTGGGGCACATAGCGGGGACCCAGTCAGTGGTGCACACAGCGAGGACCCAGTCAGTAGTGCACATAGCGGGGACCCAGTCAGTGGTGCACACAGCGGGGACCCAGTCAGTGTGGCACATAGCGGGGACCCAGTCAGTGGTGCACATAGCGGGGCACACCACACTGCCCCGCCTCAGCCATTTCAATGCGATGGCTCCACCTGGTGGCCGCCGACCACACCATACTCCCTTCCCCCAGCCATGTCAATGCGATGGCTCCACCTGGTGGTCGCCGACCACACCATACTCCATTCCCCCAGCCATAGCAATGCGATGGCTTCACCTGGTGGCCGCCGACCACACCATACTCCCTTCCCCCAGCCATGTCAATGCGATGGCTCCACCTGGTGGCCGCCGACCACACCATACTCCCTTCCCCCAGCCATAGCAATGCGATGGCTCCACCTGGTGGTCGCCGACCACACCATACTCCCTTCCTCAGCCATGTCAATGCGATGGTGATAGTGAGAGCTATTGGGGGCTGTGCTATTAAAAGATGGCGGGACGCACACTCTATGTGGAGCTGTTGACAGTGGTTATTTATTAGTTATCTTTAATGGAGTATAATGATGGTTTACACTTGATATTGGTGGTTGTAGGGTTCCCTTTAAGGGGAGTATACAGTGTCATGGTTTGTCTTTAATAGAGAATGTTGTGTGTTGTGTTTGTATCGTTTACTTTTTATATTACCCCCAGCCGTATATATAGGGTGTGGTTCCCTTATTACCCCAAGCCGTATATATAGGGTGTGGTTCCATTATTACCCCAAGCCGTATATATATAGGGTGTGGTTCCCTTATTACCCCAAGCCGTATATATAGGGTGTGGTTCCCTTATTACCCCAAGCCGTATATATAGGGTGTGGTTCCCTTATTACCCCAAGCCGTATATATAGGGTGTGGTTCCCTTATTACCCAAAGCCGTATATATAGGGTGTGGTTCCCTTATTACCCCAAGCCGTATATATAGGGTGTGGTTCCCTTATTACCCCAAGCCGTATATATAGGGTGTGGTTCCCTTATTACCCCAAGCCGTATATATAGGGTATGGTTCCCTTATTACCCCAAGCCGTATATATAGGGTGTGGTTCCCTTATTACCCCAAGCCGTATATATAGGGTGTGGTTCCCTTATTACCCCAAGCCGTATATATAGGGTGTGGTTCCCTTATTACCCCAAGCCGTATATATAGGGTGTGGTTCCCTTATTACCCCAAGCCGTATATATAGGGTATGGTTCCCTTATTACCCCAAGCCGTATATATAGGGTGTGGTTCCCTTATTACCCCAAGCCGTATATATAGGGTGTGGTTCCCTTATTACCCCAAGCAGTATATATAGGGTGTGGTTCCCTTATTACCCCAAGCCGTATATATAGGGTGTGGTTCCCTTATTACCCCAAGCCGTATATATAGGGTGTGGTTCCCTTATTACCCCAAGCCGTATATATAGGGTGTGGTTCCCTTATTACCCCAAGCCGTATATATAGGGTGTGGTTCCCTTATTACCCCAAGCCGTATATATAGGGTGTGGTTCCCTTATTACCCCAAGCCGTATATATAGGGTGTGGTTCCCTTATTACCCCAAGCCGTATATATAGGGTGTGGTTCCCTTATTACCCCAAGCCGTATATATAGGGTGTGGTTCCCTTTGCCGCGTCACGACGATGAATACTGAGGCTGAAAAGATAACATGGCTCTTGATGAGCGAAGAGGTTTTATTTTAAATACGATAAGATCCGTCTCTTGGTAAGGCATGCAGTGCAGTTTTACACATATTATTGCCATTAACCTGATAGAGACAGCGTACCAATAAACTGGCTGCCACTAGAGCATTGTTGGAGTTAGAGTGCGCAGTACATATTTCTGTCTTGTAAGAGTTGCTGCGGTATGGGCTTTATATAAGCCAGAGAGCAGCGACCACACTCTGTCAGCCGCAATAGTCGCTCGTGTTTATTTATGTGTCCTGCTCCCTGCAGATCGAGATGCTGACTCCGAAGCAGAACGGTAAAGCTGTGGAGGGCGAGAGTCAGAGTCTCGGCAAGGTCAACAAGTCCACGATCCGCACCATGTGGAAAAAGGCCTTCAAGAGCTGGAAGCGAGAGTCCTCGCGTGACAAGAACGACAAGCCCGAGAAGGGAGACCGCGAGAACAAGGAGCGAGACAGAGATCGGGACAAGGACAAGGACAGGGAGAGGGAACGAGAGCGAGAACGAGAGCGAGAACGAGAGCGAGAGCGTGAGTTGGATCGAGATGACCGGAGCGACAAGTCCTTGGAGCGGGATGACAAGAGATACGGCCGCACGGTAAGTGTCACTCAGCGACCTTGCACTTCCTCCCCAGCTTGTTCCCCAAAAATATTTCATCAGAAACGCCCACTAGAAAGAACAAAAGCACCGCTTATTTCAGGCTTAGCCATTGTCTAATTACCTCACACACTACATATTGCAATACCAAACTTTCGTCCGCCCTTTTCCAGCCCCCCCCCCCTCAATTCTTGTTCTGTTTCACATGGAGTCACATCTCTAAGGCTTCTCTAAGACATTTCTAAGGCTTCATGCGTTGACGGGTTCACGTGCCTAATGCGTGACATATTCAAGGCACGTGGGCAGGGGTAACGTGTCCAGAGGGTGACATGTACCGGGGAGTCACGTGGTGCACACTGAGTTAAGTGTCCGGGGGGTCACGTGGTGCACACTGAGTTAAGTGTCCGGAGAGTCACGTGGTGCACACTGAGTTAAGTGTCCGGGGAGTCACGTGGTGCACACTGAGTTAAGCGTCCGGGGAGCCACGTAGTGCACACTGAGTTAAGTGTCCGGGGAGTCACGTGGTGCACGCTGAGTTAATTGTCCGGGGAGTCACGTGGTGCACACTGAGTTAATTGTCCGGGGAGTCACGTGGTGCACACTGAGTTAAGTGTCCGGGGAGTCACGTGGTGCACACTGAGTCAAGTGTCCGGGGAGTCACGTGGTGCACACTGAGTTAAGTGTCCGGGGAGTCACGCCGTGCACACTGAGTTAAGTGTCCGGGGAGTCACGTGGTGCACACTGTGTTAATTGTCCGGGGAGTCACGTGGTGCACACTGAGTTAAGTGTCCGGGGAGTCACGTGGTGCACACTGAGTTAAGTGTCCGGAGGGTCACGTGGTGCACACTGAGTTAAGTGTCCGGGGAGTCACGTGGTGAACACTGAGTTAAGTGTCCGGCGGGTCACGTGGTAAACACTGAGTTAAGTGTCCGGGGAGTCACGTGGTGCACACTGAGTTAAGTGTCCGGGGGGTCACGTGGTAAACACTGAGTTAAGTGTCCGGGGAGTCACGTGGTGCACAATAAGTTAAGTGTCCGGGGAGTCACGTGGTGAACACTGAGTTAAATGTCCGTGGAGTCACATGGTGCACACTGAGTTAAGTGTCTTGGAGTCACGTGGTGCACAATAAGTTAAGTGTCCGGAGAGTCACGTGGTGAACAGTAATTTAGGTGTCCATAATCGTGGTGTCTCACGTTGACGGGGGACTTGATCCGACAAGCTGACATCATATTACAGCTATTCCTTCCGACAGATTTGTTCTATTTTGTTCTGTTCGCCCTGTAACTCGTGTGTCTCATATTCCTTTGGGTAGCTTTCTTAATAAACTTGATACATCGCCCTTATTATTAAACAACCGTGGCTTCACTATTTTATAGAGTAACATTCATGCAATAGTATAATAATTCATGATAATAAAATGTAGATAAATCTATGCTATACGTTCTTTGGACTTACAGCCGTGTAACATTTTTTTAAATATTTTGTTAATATCTGAGTTGTTTGGAACCGCTGACAATCCGCCACGTTACCTGTGCGGTGACCCGCCACGTTACCTGTGCGGAGATCCGCCAAGTTACCTGTGCGGCGATCCGCCACGTTACCTGTGCGGTGACCCGCCACGTTACCTGTGCGGTGACCCGCCACGTTACCTGTGCGGTGACCCGCCAGGTTACCTGTGCGGCGATCCGCCACGTCACCTGTGCGGCGATCCGCCACGTTACCTGTGCGGTGACCCGCCACGTTACCTGTGCGGTGACCCGCCACGTTACCTGTGCGATGACCCGCCACGTTACCTGTGCGGTGACCCGCCACGTTACCTGTGCGATGACCCGCCAGGTTACCTGTGCGGCGATCCGCCACGTTATCTGTACGGTGACCCGCCACGTTACCTGTGCGGTGACCCGCCACGTTACCTGTGCGGTGACCCGCCACGTTACCTGTGCGGTGACCCGCCACATTACCTGTGCGGTGACCCGCCACGTTACCTGTGCGGTGACCTGCCACATTACCTGTGCGGTGACCCGCCACGTTACCTGTGCGGTGACCCGCCAGGTTACCTGTGCGGCGATCCGCCACGTTACCTGTGCGGTGACCCGCCACGTTACCTGTGCGGTGACCCGCCACGTTACCTGTGCGGTGACCCGCCAGGTTACCTGTGCGGCGATCCGCCACGTTACCTGTGCGGTGACCCGCCACGTTACCTGTGCGGTGACCCGCCACGTTACCTGTGCGGCGATCCGCCACGTTACCTGTGCGGTGACCCGCCACGTTACCTGTGCGGCGATCCGGAGACGTGAACACCTTATCCTGCTCATACTGTCTCCTTCTTCGTCCTTTCCCGTCCTAGGTACTAGATTGTTTTTATCCTCTAGGCGTAACGATTAATGAAAAAATTACTGAGAAACATTTATGGCTGGTAAGGGATTGGAGCGTGACTGCTTGTCTCACACAATAACCTTTGGGTTTGAGAATAAGTACTAAACCAGCGGTGATTTAATTGTAACCGGGACTGCTTGGTGGCATGGCCTGTATGGTACCAGCGGCGTGGTGTTTGGCTGGCTTGACGTTATTAACCCCACAGATAACCGTGTTTCATCCAACTCCATCTCATCATTCCTGGGAGGGGGCGGGGGGATCTTGGTTTGGTTTAGCCTTCAATGTGCACAAAAGTGGCCTAAAGCACTCATTTTCTGTCACGGGAAAGGTCCCCCGTGGCGACGGGAGGCTGGCAGTCTGTGTGTGACTGGTGTCGCCGTAAACCTGATGTATCTACCACAGACCCAGTGAAGTACCTGTTGGTGTGTGTAATGGCTGTGAGAGGTGGTGCGGCGGTATGACCCAGCAACGCGGCGCCAGCAGCCTGGCGTTCATTGTCGACTGGGTATCGCTTACCTCCACAGAGGGAAATGTCAAACACGACAAAGGCGGTCGAGGAATCAATATTGCTGCGTCTTTCACGGTGTACCCACCAGCGAGGACGCCAGCGGGCCGGCGGCGGGGCTGTTTGATCATAACACATTAGCTGCATGATTAGCCTTGCGAGTAACAGGAACAAGGAATGCTGGTTCCTCTTCAGCACGGGTGTTCATTCCCGAGAAAATTACAAAAGAAGCGCTTTTTGTTTTTGTTTCACCATAGGTATTGCACACGTCGGGTGCTAGCGAGTAGAGGCCCACATCCGACACAGTAAATAACGCACCATTTTGATCACATGATCAAAGTCCCATGTGTTACGTAATACGCCATTACCAACACAACTCCTGTGAAGGCTTAAACAAGAGAAATATGCACCACGTAAGATTATTGTGACTAATGTAAGTCATAATAACCTAATTACATGTTAGGTTATTATGATTATTGTGATCAATGTGAAGCACGTAATTAGTTTATTGCGACCAATGTGAAGCACGTAATTAGGTTATTGCGACCAATGTGAAGCACGTAATTAGGTTATTGCGACCAATGTAAAGCACGTAATTAGGTTATTGCGACCAATGTAAAGCAGGTAATTAGGTTATTGCGACCAATGTAAAGCACGTAATTAGGTTATTGCGACCAATGTAAAGCAGGTAATTAGGTTATTGCGACCAATGTAAAGCACGTAATTAGGTTATTGCGACCAATGTAAAGCAGGTAATTAGGTTATTGCGGCCAATGTAAAGCAGGTAATTAGGTTATTGCGACCAATGTAAAGCACGTAATTAGGTTATTGCGACCAATGTAAAGCACGTAATTAGGTTATTGCGACCAATGTAAAGCACGTAATTAGGTTATTGCGACCAATGTAAAGCAGGTAATTAGGTTATTGCGACCAATGTAAAGCACGTAATTAGGTTATTGCGACCAATGTAAAGCAGGTAATTAGGTTATTGCGACCAATGTGAAGCACGTAATTAGGTTATTGCGACCAATGTGAAGCATGTAATTAGGTTATTGCGACCAATGTGAAGCATGTAATTAGGTTACTGCGATCAATATGAAGCACGTGAAGTTATTGTGACCGACATGGAGCACGCAGTTATTATGTCCCCGTGTTTGGAATGTCTGCGTTGTAGTGTGTAGAAAATACACCCGTAGTAAAGACAGGTATATATCAACCAATCGTATTCAAGTCATATTGGCCATTTTAAGGGGTGTGGTCTATGATTTCATCGTCGAATTGTTATAGATGAGGTATAATTTCTATTTAAGGACATACGCGTAGACGACATATTTCTTGTAGCGCACTGGGCCAGTGTACGGCTGTCGTTACCTCGTCAAGTACCGCTCGCCCACCTTTAAGGCTCATTGGGAACGTTGTGAGACCATCCCGTCATCTTCACTGCACTTTCATGGTGTCCCTTTTTGTTTGAAATTAACTTTTCGATATGATAATATGACTATATTTGTTTGATGTAACCATTGCGGTGTCGGTGCCTCCACGTTCCGCACACACTGCACAGTCTGCTTGCTTGGCGCCATACTCAGTGTCGGTTTGGTGCTTTCCGCAGGCCTCGCGCCAGTCCTCAATAAAGAAAGCATTATTGAAGCGAAAGGACTCGAAGGAAGCGCCCCCATCGGAGGAAGGGGAACCGCTTGTTCAAGGTGAGCCCAAGGTCGAACATTGGCCACATCCCATAAATTGTGTTTAAATTTGAATTGTGTGCTTAAATGTACAAAAGGAGTTATACGGTAAGTTAAACCCATAACTGTGCATACATTCAGAAATAATACTTATTTATGATTGTCAATTCTATGTGATGCAGAATGTTGTCTAAAATACATGCCCGGCGGGGCGGGGGCACTACATCAGTTCCGTGGTGGGGGTGTGCTGCTCATGCCATAGAGGGCATGTGGACAGCGAGAGAAAACCGTGTGATGGTGTGATCATTGAGAGAGAATGTTGGGGTTAACAAAGGCATACAAAATAGACACTGATAGTCATAGCAATGTATACGAAGGTTAATTATTTGAACACTTTCGATATCAGCTGGACAATATTCGTCAAGAGCTGAAATTTTATTTGAACAATTTCAATGTTAACCGGCATACATGGTAAGAGCTTTTAAAGAAAGATGGACACATCGAGAGACGCAGATGTAACCTAACGATATGTAGTGCCCCCCCCCCCACTCCCTTCCCCCCGGGAATACGTGTCACTTGTATAAAGACGGAATATCCATATGACTTTGAAGTTTCGTGAATTACATGTCGCCATATCCCACACCTGGCGGTCGTTCTGACTGAGAGACGCTGAGTATGTTCTCAGTGGTACATTGATAAAGCAATGAGGAAGCTGGCGCGTTTGTCGGATGTCAAGAAGTGGATGTCAGTGGCATCACTAGCAGCATTCCCAGTAGCTGCACTAGTAGCATCCCCAGTAGCTGCACTAGTAGCATCCCCAGTAGCTGCACTAGTAGCATCCCCAGTAGCTGCACTAGCAGCATCCCCAGTAACTGCACTAGTAGCATCCGCAGTAGCTGCACTAGTAGCATCCCCAGTAGCTGCACTAGTAGCATCCCCAGTAGCTGCACTAGTAGCATCCCCAGTAGCTGCACTAGTAGCATCCCCAGTAGCTGCACTAGCGGCATCCCCAGTAGCTGCACTAGTAGCATCCCCAGTAGCTGCACTAGTAGCATCCCCAGTAGCTGCACTAGTAGCATCCCCAGTAGTTGCACTAGTAGCATCCCCAGTAGTTGCACTAGTAGCATCCCCAGTAGCTGCACTAGTAGCATCCCCAGTAGCTGCACTAGCGGCATCCCCAGTAGCTGCACTAGTAGCATCCCCAGTAGCTGCACTAGCGGCATCCCCAGTAGCTGCACTAGTAGCATCCCCAGTAGCTGCACTAGCGGCATCCCCAGTAGCTGCACTAGTAGCATCCCCAGTAGCTGCATTAGTAGCATCCTCAGTAGCTGCACTAGTAGCATCCCCAGTAGCTGCAGTAGCAGCATCCCCAGTAGCTGCACTAGTAGCATTCCCAGTAGCTGCACTAGTAGCATCCTCAGTAGCTGCACTAGTAGCATTAGCTGCACTAGTAGCATCCCCAGTAGCTGCACTAGCGGCATCCCCAGTAGCTGCACTAGCGGCATCCCCAGTAGCTGCACTAGTAGCATTCCCAGTAGCTGCACTAGTAGCATTAGCTGCACTAGTAGCATCCCCAGTAGCTGCACTAGCGGCATCCCCAGTAGCTGCACTAGCGGCATCCCCAGTAGCTGCACTAATAGCATTCCCAGTAGCTGCACTAGTAGCATTAGCTGCACTAGTAGCATCCCCAGTAGCTGCACTAGCGGCATCCCCAGTAGCTGCACTAGCGGCATCCCCAGTAGCTGCACTAGTAGCATCCTCAGTAGCTGCACTAGCAGCATCCCCAGTAGCTGCACTAGTAGCATCCCCAGTAGCTGCACTAGTAGCATTCCCAGTAGCTGCACTAGTAGCATTAGCTGCACTAGTAGCATCCCCAGTAGCTGCACTAGCGGCATCCCCAGTAGCTGCACTAGTGGCATCCCCAGTAGCTGCACTAGCAGCATCCCCAGTAGCTGCACTAGTAGCATCCCCAGTAGCTGCACTAGCAGCATCCCCAGTAGCTGCACTAGTAGCATCCCCAGTAGCTGCACTAGTAGCATCCCCACTAGCTGCACTAGCAGCATCCCCAGTAGCTGCACTAGTAGCATCCCCAGTAGCTGCACTAGTAGCATCCCCAGTAGCTGCACTAGTAGCATCCCCAGTAGCTGCACTAGCAGCATCCCCAGTAGCTGCACTAGTAGCATCCCCAGTAGCTGCAGTAGTAGCATCCCCAGTAGCTGCACTAGTGGCATCCCCAGTAGCTGCACTAGCGGCATCCCCAGTAGCTGCACTAGCAGCATCCCCAGTAGCTGCACTAGTAGCATCCCCAGTAGCTGCACTAGTAGCATCCCCAGTAGCTGCACTAGTAGCATCCCCAGTAGCTGCACTAGCGGCATCCCCAGTAGCTGCAGTAGTAGCATCCCCAGTAGCTGCACTAGCGGCATCCCCAGTAGCTGCACTAGCAGCATCCCCAGTAGCTGCACTAGTAGCATCCCCAGTAGCTGCAGTAGTAGCATCCCCAGTAGCTGCACTAGTAGCATCCCCAGTAGCTGCACTAGCGGCATCCCCAGTAGCTGCACTAGCGGCATCCCCAGTAGCTGCACTAGCAGCATCCCCAGTAGCTGCACTAGTAGCATCCCCAGTAGCTGCACTAGCGGCATCCCCAGTAGCTGCACTAGTAGCATCCCCAGTAGCTGCACTAGCGGCATCCCCAGTGGCTGCACTAGTAGCATCCCCAGTAGCTGCACTAGTAGCAACTTCAGTAGCTGCACTAGTAGCATCCCCAGTAGCTGCAGTAGTAGCATCCCCATAGCTGCACTAGTAGCATCCCCAGTAGCTGCACTAGTAGCATCCCCAGTAGCTGCACTAGTAGCATCCCCAGTAGCTGCACTAGTAGCATCCCCAGTAGCTGCACTAGTAGCATCCCCAGTAGCTGCACTAGTAGCATCCCCAGTAGCTGCACTAGTAGCATCCCCAGTAGCTGCACTAGTAGCATCCCCAGTAGCTGCACTAGCAGCATCCCCAGTAGCTGCACTAGTAGCATCCCCAGTAGCTGCACTAGTAGCATTCCCAGTAGCTGCACTAGTAGCATCCCCAGTAGCTGCAGTAGTAGCATTCCCAGTAGCTGCACTAGTAGCAACCCCAGTAGCTGCAGTAGTAGCATTCCCAGTAGCTGCACTAGTAGCATCCCCAGTAGCTGCACTAGTAGCATCCGCAGTGGCTGCACTAGCAGCATCCCCAGTAGCTGCACTAGTAGCATCCTCAGTAGCTGCAGTAGTAGCATTCCCAGTAGCTGCACTAGCAGCATCCCCAGTAACTGCACTAGTAGCATCCCCAGTAGCTGCAGTAGTAGCATTCCCAGTAGCTGCACTAGTAGCATCCCCAGTAGCTGCACTAGTAGCATCCGCAGTAGCTGCACTAGCAGCATCCCCAGTAGCTGCACTAGTAGCATCCCCAGTAGCTGCACTAGTAGCATCCCCAGTAGCTGCACTAGTAGCATCCCCAGTAGCTGCACTAGCAGCATCCCCAGTAGCTGCACTAGTAGCATCCCCAGTAGCTGCACTAGTAGCATCCCCAGTAGCTGCACTAGCGGCATCCCCAGTAGCTGTACTAGCGGCATCCCCAGTAGCTGCACTAGCGGCATCCCCAGTAGCTGCACTAGTAGCATCCCCGGTAGCTGCACTAGTAGCATCCTCAGTAGCTGCACTAGTAGCATCCCCAGTAGCTGCAGTAGTAGCATCCCCAGTAGCTGCAGTAGTAGCATCCCCAGTAGCTGCACTAGTAGCATCCCCAGTAGCTGCACTAGTAGCATCCCCAGTAGCTGCACTAGTAGCATCCCCAGTAGCTGCACTAGTAGCATCCCCAGTAGCTGCACTAGCAGTATCCCCAGTAGCTGCACTAGTAGCATCCACAGTAGCTGCACTAGTAGCATCCCCAGTAGCTGCACTAGCAGCATCCCCAGTAGCTGCACTAGCGGCATCCCCAGTAGCTGCACTAGCGGCATCCCCAGTAGCTGCACTAGCGGCATCCCCAGTAGCTGCACTAGTAGCATCCCCGGTAGCTGCACTAGTAGCATCCTCAGTAGCCGCACTAGTAGCATCCCCAGTAGCTGCAGTAGTAGCATCCCCAGTAGCTGCAGTAGTAGCATCCCCAGTAGCTGCACTAGTAGCATCCCCAGTAGCTGCAGTAGTAGCATCCCCAGTAGCTGCACTAGTAGCATCCCCAGTAGCTGCACTAGCAGCATCCCCAGTAGCTGCACTAGTAGCATCCCCAGTAGCTGCACTAGTAGCATCCCCAGTAGCTGCACTAGCAGCATCCCCAGTAGCTGCACTAGTAGCATCCCCAGTAGCTGCACTAGTAGCATCCCCAGTAGCTGCACTAGCAGCGTCCCCAGTAGCTGCACTAGTAGCATCCCCGGTAGCTGCACTAGTAGCATCCTCAGTAGCTGCACTATTAGCATCCCCAGTAGCTGCACTAGTAGCATCCCCAGTAGCTGCAGTAGTAGCATCCCCAGTAGCTGCAGTAGTAGCATCCCCGGCAGCTGCACTAGTAGCATCCTCAGTAGCTGCACTAGTAGCATCCCCAGTAGCTGCACTAGTAGCATCCCCAGTAGCTGCACTAGTAGCATCCCCAGTAGCTGCACTAGTAGCATCCCCAGTAGCTGCACTAGTAGCATCCCCAGTAGCTGCACTAGTAGCATCCCCGGTAGCTGCACTAGTAGCATCCTCAGTAGCTGCACTAGTAGCATCCCCAGTAGCTGCACTAGTAACATCCCCAGTAGCTGCACTAGTAGCATCCCCAGTAGCTGCACTAGTAGCATCCCCAGTAGCTGCACTAGTAGCATCCCCAGTAGCTGCACTAGTAGCATCCCCAGTAGCTGCACTAGTAGCATCCCCAGTAGCTGCACTAGCAGCATCCCCAGTAGCTGCACTAGTAGCATCCCCAGTAGCTGCACTAGTAGCATCCCCAGTAGCTGCACTAGTAGCATCCCCAGTAGCTGCACTAGCAGCATCCCCAGTAGCTGCACTAGTAGCATCCCCAGTAGCTGCACTAGTAGCATCCCCAGTAGCTGCACTAGCAGCATCCCCAGTAGCTGCACTAGCGGCATCCCCAGTAGCTGCACTAGCAGCATCCCCAGTAGCTGCACTAGTAGCATCCTCAGTAGCTGCACTAGCAGCATCCCCAGTAGCTGCAGTAGCAGCATCCCCAGTAGCTGCACTAGCAGCATCCCCAGTAGCTGCACTAGTAGCATCCTCAGTAGCTGCACAAGTAGCATCCCCAGTAGCTGCACTAGCGGCATCCCCAGTAGTTGCACTAGTAGCATCCCCAGTAGCTGCACTAGCGGCATCCCCAGTAGCTGCACTAGTAGCATCCCCAGTAGCTGCACTGGCAGCATCCCCAGTAGCTGCACTAGTAGCATCCCCAGTAGCTGCACTAGTAGCATCCCCAGTAGCTGCACTAGTAGCATCCCCAGTAGCTGCACTAGTAGCATCCCCAGTAGCTGCACTGGCAGCATCCCCAGTAGCTGCAGTAGCAGCATCCCCAGTAGCTGCACTAGCAGCATCCCCAGTAGCTGCACTAGTAGCATCCTCAGTAGCTGAAGTAGCATCCCCAGTAGCTGCACTAGCGGCATCCCCAGTAGTTGCACTAGTAGCATCCCCAGTAGCTGCACTGGCAGCATCCCCAGTAGCTGCACTAGTAGCATCCCCAGTAGCTGCAGTAGTAGCATCCCCAGTAGCTGCACTAGTAGCATCCCCAGTAGCTGAACTAGCAGCATCCCCAGTAGCTGCACTAGCAGCACGGCTTAAGGAACCATTAGTAGTAACGCTAGTAGCAGAACATGTGTGTGTACTAGTGCATGTGTACTAGTAGCACTAGTGAGTGCACTAGATGTAACACTATAGGGTCTGTAAGTGACATCACGGACAGCGCGCGCTCACCTCCAGCGAATCCGGTTTTGGGTACATGACGCTTCACCGCCCCATATACAAAGCATAGGGAGCTCTTTGTAATGGCGTGATACGCACAGAAAACCAGCGTGTTGCGATTTAAAACTAGTACGAGTATGAAGGTGCACCCCCAAACATTTATTCCATATGGTTTTCAAATCTAACATTGCATTCATATCTCAAACATCAGTGAGTCTAGTTTGAGGCCAAAGTATAGGGATCCGCAGACGCGTTGTACCCAGAATGGTTGTTTCTGGAGGTGAGTGACGTCTGTGTCTGTGACGTCATTTGCAGACCCTATTGGTAAGACCAGTAGAAAGAACACCTGAAGCTGCCACCAATGTGGCAGCGCTGGTCTGCGTCTTGTGGTAGGAATGTGGTGACCTCAGGGACAGTAGCAATGGCAGCACTATTAGTAGTGCTGGTAGGTTGGTTGGTTGTATACTGAAGACGATATAACAAATTCTGGTCATATCGCGTCAATGGGAGAAGGTAGGTAGAGTGGAGCCATGTCTCCGGGGGTAACCCGCTACTCTGTGCAAAGATGGACATGGGGTCTTTATCCTGCGACCACACAGATATGGCCCCAGCGGGGCGCGAACCACTAGTAACGGTAGTAGCAGTGGTTGTATTTGTGGTAGTAGTAGTGGTTGTAGTAGTGGTTGTAATGGTTGTAGTAGTGGTTGTAGTAGTGGTTGTAATGGTTGTAGTAGTAGTTGTAGTAGTGGTTGTAATGGTATTAGTGGCAGTTGTAGTGGTTGCAGTAGTTGTTGTAGTAGTGGTCGTAGTAGCAGTTGTAATGTTTGTATAGTAGTGGTTGTAGCGGTCGAGTAGCGGGTGTAATGGTTGTAGTAGCGTTTGTCGTAGTGGTTGTAGTAATGGTTGTAGTAGTGGTTGTGGTAGTGGTTGTAGTAGTGGTTGTATTGGTTGTAGTAATGGTTGTAGTAGGAGTTGTAGTGTTTGTAGTAGTGGTTGTAGTAGTTGTAGGATTGGTTGTAGTAGTGGTTGTAGCGGTCGAGTAGCGGTTGTAATGGTTGTAGTAGCGTTTGTCGTAGTGCTTGTAGTAGTAGTTGTGGTTGTAGTAGCGGTTATAGTAGTGATTATAATGGTTTTAGTAGCAGTTGTAGTGGTTGCAGTAGTTGTAGTAGCGGTTGTAGTAGTGGTCGTAGTAGCAGTTGTAGTGTTTGTAGTAGCGGTTGTAGTAGTGGTTGTAATGGTTTTAGTAGCAGTTGTAGTGGTTGCAGTAGTTGTTGTGGTTGTTGGAGTGGTCGTAGTAGCAGTTGTAGTGCTTGTCGTAGAGGTTGTCGTAGAGGTTGTCGTAGTGCTTGTCGTAGAGGTTGTCGTAGAGGTTGTCGTAGAGGTTGTCGTAGAGGTTGTCGTAGAGGTTGTAGTAGTGGTTGTAGTAGTGGTTGTAGTAGTGGTTGAGCTCTGTCGTAAGGTCTGGTCTGGAAGTCTGGCCTTGACGTATGGCTCGAGGTCTGGGCTTTAGGTCCGGCCTTGACGTTTGTATTTAGGGTCTGGCCTTGAGGTCCGGCCTTGAGGTCCGGCCTTGACGTTTGTATTTAGGGTCTGGCCTTGAGGTCTGGCCTTGAGGTCCGGCCTTGAGGTCCGGCCTTGAGGTCCGGCCTTGACGTTTATATTTTGGGTCTGGC
The DNA here is from genome assembly GCA_964019135.1 of Arenicola marina. Classification (NCBI taxonomy): domain Eukaryota; kingdom Metazoa; phylum Annelida; class Polychaeta; family Arenicolidae; genus Arenicola; species Arenicola marina. The sequence goes on from OZ025261.1 coordinate 2,061,118, forward strand.
CTTGAGGTCCGGCCTTAAGGTCCGGCCTTGAGATCCGGCCTTGAGGTCCGGCCTTAAGGTCCGGCCTTGAGGTCTGGCCTTGAGGTCGGGCCTTGAGGTCCGGCCTTGAGATCCGGCCTTGAGGTCCGGCCTTGAGATCCGGCCTTGAGGTCCGGCCTTGACGTTTGTATTTAGGGTCTGGCCTTGAGATCCGGCCTTGATATCCGGCCTTGGGGTCCGGCCTTGAGGTCCGGCCTTGAGGTCCAGCCTTGACGTTTGTATTTAGGGTCTGGCCTTGAGGTCCGGCCTTGATATCCGGCCTTGGGGTCCGGCCTTGAGATCCGGCCTTGAGGTCCGGCCTTGACGTTTGTATTTAGGGTCTGGCCTTGAGGTCCGGCCTTGAGGTCCGGCCTTGAGGTCCGGCCTTGACGTTTATATTATGGGTCTGGCCTTGAGGTCCGGCCTTAAGGTCCGGCCTTGAGATCTGGCCTTGAGGTCGGGCCTTGAGGTCTGGCCTTGAGGTCGGGCCTTGAGGTCCGGCCTTGAGGTCCGGCCTTGAGATCCGGTCTTGAGGTCCGGCCTTGACGTTTATATTTGGGTCTGGCCTTGAGATCCGGCCTTGATATCCGGCCTTGGGGTCCGGCCTTGAGATCCGGCCTTGAGATCTGGCCTGGGGGTCAGGCCTTAAGGTCAGACATAGAGGTCCGGCCTTGAGGTCTGGGCTTTAGGTCCGGCCTTGAGGTTTAGATTTGGGGCCAGGCCTTGAAGTCTAGCTTTGAGTTATGATCTTGAGGCCCAGCCTGAAGCTCGCGCCTGACTCTGCTGTCGCCTACTGCTCAGACGCCCGCGATGCCGACCCTGTCTTCTCTCACCTGAGGATGGCCGCAATGAAAAAACAGCCCCTCCGGCGTGGTGGGGGGCACCCCGACGACAACAGCGGGGACTACTACCCCGACGACTCGCCGTCCGCCCAGGGCGGGGACTCTTACGAGGACCCGCCCACCAGGCACCAGCATTTTTGATTGGGTGATTTTGCATGGTTGCCATGGCAACTGATATTGCCTTTTACAGGTACTGTTTACTGATTGGCTATTTTTTGTCCTAACCAGAATGCCTGCGAGAATGGAATTTTCATCTATTGATTTTGTTGCTCCGGCCTGATGTCCATCCTGTTCGTTGTGGTCACTCATTGAGATTGGTTTTTTGAACAGACTCGGTTGTCACGTGAGCTCTTTCCTCTCTTGGTTGAAAGCCGGAACCGATGCGCAGGCGTGCCCCCCCCCCCACCGCCCCCTCCCTACCCCCCCCCCCCCCCTACCCATCCACCTACCCACATTTGCGGTGGAATATGTGACTGACTCAACTAACTTCGTTTTGCCTCTTTTTCTTTTTTATATCATCCCTTTTTAGCTTCGGAGATTGACCCCGTGTACAGCTTGCTTAAATGTGCAGCTGACCTGCCGAGACAAGGCAGGCCGGGTCACGCTTGTTGTTTGCAACGAGCCAATGAGAACCTCGCTGGCCGCAGTAATTCTCGGAGTTCAAGTCCGTCGTCAGGTATGTAGTAATGAGAATTGCTTGACCGCACCTCGCCAGAGTGGGCAGACCCAGGGAGGTTAGGCGGGAAGGGGTGGTGGGCGAGGGCATGGCAGCACCAACTCTGTGGGACGGGGTGGTGGGCGAGGGCATGGCAGCACCAACTCTGTGGGACGGGGTGGTGGGCGAGGGCATGGCAGCACCAACTCTGTGGGACGGGGTGGTGGGCGAGGGCATGGCAGCACCAACTCTGTGGGAAGGGGTGGTGGGCGAGGGCATGGCAGCACCAACTCTGTGGGAAGGGGTGGTGGGCGAGGGCATAGCAGCACCAGGAAGGGGTGGTGGGCGAGGGCATGGCAGCACCAGGAAGGGGTGGTGGGCGAGGGCATGGCAGCACCAACTCTGTGGCCTCTATGGCATCCACTTCACATGGCCATTTGGAATGAGGTCGCTTAGCAGATCATTCCCTCGCCAATCATCGCCATGTCGATCTTACACATTCCATGTCACAATTCTCAGCATGCATTTTTGACTCTATCGAAGTTCACCATTTGTCTCCGGTGATGGGGAGTACCGTACGTGCTCCATGCACTGCAGCTCTTCACAGAACTGTCTTTATGAGAAATATGGTCCCCCCCCCCCTCATTTCCGCACTGCATGTGTTCTGTGTTAGCAGACCGGCACATTAACGGATGATGAAACGAAATAGTGCATTTTGGGATGAAGTTGAAAAAGTTGAAAACACACCAGGACACACACACCAAGGGAGCGTTATGATTTTATGACACTAGTCTCCATGCTAACAGCCAACGCTGTGATATAACACGTGCCTCCATGCTAATAGAACGCTGTGATATAACACGTGCCTCCATGCTAACAGAACGCTGTGATATAACACGTGCCTCCATGCTAACAGACAACGCTGTGATATAACACGTGCCTCCATGCTAACAGAACGCTATGATATAACACGCGCCTCCATGCTAACAGCCAACGCTATGATATAACACGCGCCTCCATGCTAACAGCCAACGCTGTGATATAACACGTGCCTCCTTGCTAACAGCCAACACTATGATATAACACGTGCCTTTCAAATAGTCTTCGCTGTGTTATAGCATGGTCCCTTTGTTAACAGCCCAATATAGGATAATAAGTGCATCCGTGTTGACAGATATGATATAACACATAGTCCTTGCACTTGCTTCTTGGCTGTTCCCTTTCCACCGACGGACAAAGCATGTTAGCAAAGTTGGAACGTGCAAATTGACTTAAATGAAACCGTGCAAACCCAACGAGTGATTTGACCTGTGGAAGTTGGCGGATTTCTCTATCGCGTTCATTTTGCTTGCTGACTGGTGATGCCGTAGACCCTTAGAATCCCAGACCTCCGCGCCGCCTAAACACCCCTGCTTTGGCCTTCCATGGCTTAGCTGCGCTGGGCTCCGGTAACGCTCACTGTTCTCAGTTTGGACCTTGCGCGATGGTGCTTGGCATACGGAAGATGTAACCCTTAACGTGTTAACATAGGTAGGTACTAGTTGTTACACCGTGCTTTCTTTCTTTCGAGTTATTTTTAAGGCGCGTGGTGTTGACATTATACCAGAAAAGCATGTTGTCTACTTCACTATGTCTCTATCATTTTGACATTCATGCTTATTGTACCATTGAAATAAGGACTTAGTTAATCATTGACATTTATTTTGTTATTGAGCTATAGCTGTTTGTTTTAGCTAAGTGGAGTTTTCGCTATAAAGCTTGTGTGACAATATCTCTATATATGCCATAATAATCTTTGATGCACGACTTCATACTATCCTGTCGCTTCTATTATTCTATTACAGTAGTCTGTCGCTTTGCTTTACTGTTGAGTAGATGAACTTTGGTTTGGCCATGCTAGTTAAGATACGTGTTATTTGTGTAACTGGATGCTGATATGATTTTTAAGTCTATTACATGTGTACGTGTTTATGTCTTCTCTTTATCATGGCGTATCACCCCGCAATAAGTTATTTGCTGTTTGTCTAAGGTTTAACAGATCGTTTCATGGGATGCACCATGCAAGATGGCGAACATCACTCTTATGGTATGAATTATTTTAATTATGCATATGCAGCGATACATATGTGCTACACTTAGCAATAATTTACACATACTGCCAGGTGCATAAGCTCACCTCTAATCTCCATAAATAAGTAAGGTATGAAAAGAAACTGAATATTTACTTCTGTTTTTTTTTTTTTTTTTCATTTACCTTCGTTTCTTTCCACCAGAGGGCGACAGTTACTCGACAACGTCAGCGTGCTCGTGCGCCTGCCACACACCGGAACTCCTTGCGGGATATCACCTGGCTCTCTTGAACTCCTTTGTTATTAAAAAGAGCTGATGGTAGCTGAGATGTATGCTGTTGGTTCCATTGTTTAACCTGCTGGCACGGGATGCCAGTGCCCCGGTGGCCGTCTCGTACGGCTCTTTTTGGTTGGGCGCCGCGCGTTGCTGGTTGAAGAGGGTGGAGAGGAGAGGGGGTAGGTGCACGGAAACCTAACCCTGGCAATGCCCTCGTGAACTGTCTCGTTGTCACTCTTTCCGAATCGACCTGATTAATTCCTCTGGGGCCGCCGCACTTGAGGGAGACACGTGGTGCCCGGGTGTACCCACGGACAGAGCAGTGAGGGTGACACGTGGTGCCCGGGTGTACCCACGGACAGAGCAGTGAGGGTGACACGTGGTGCCCGGGTGTACCCACGGACAGAGCAATGAGGGTGACACGGCCTTCACAGGGCACACATATTGCCAGGGGCAAATCACGACTATCTTTGGCGGGTTTGATCCGTGCGATCATGTACTGTGAGTTTCCGTTCCTCATGCCATGGCAATCACTTGAGTCATTTTCATGAGACTGTTTGCTGAAGTGAGAAGCCGGGGTTGTGTCCTTTGTTTGATGACTTGTTTCATGATATTGTATTTAACACGTTTTGGTGAGTATTTGAAAGCCGGGCGTATGACAATTTGTTCAAGGGGAACCCTGGTTGGGCAAGAGGTGCTGCAGTGGCAAAAACAAATGTAAAATTCAAAAGCCTTACATACTGTATCGCTTTTACAGCTGAGAGAATGTCGGAGACTACGTTAAATAAGAGCTTAATACTACCGACATATGGCATGATAATTATTCAATCTGTTCTAAAGCTGTTCGTGCATTATTTACAACCTTTACACGGTGATATATTACAGAATGATGTTAACATACAAAACATGGAGAAAAAAAGACATCATAAAGCAGTTACTACCGTTTTATCATTTTGTTTCCCCGTACTTATGTATTTTGCATATTTTACAAGTTGACGTTCGTACCACCCGAAACTCGATGTCACTAATGTTGCGTATTTTGATGTAATACCAGATCTCACTTCATAAACGGTCTCCTTTAGAACCTTTAATTTTCGTGGCGTATTTCAGATGACATATGGTAAATTTGTCTGCATGTTGTGTTTGACATTTTACTGATGTCTTGAGGTTTCCATAGCAAGCAGTCTAACTAGGACAACTTTGTCTCAACTACAAAATGTCCATGTATCGCATGCACTGCAAACAAATATACAAAATTAGTTCAATAGCATATTTGTTTTTTTTAATTAGCCTATATTTGAAAAAAGTCCTTAATGCCTGGTATGTTTTGGCCATTGACCCGCTCAGGGCCTTAAGGTAGTCGCTCATGTGTAATAACATATCTCAAATTGTTTGACTATCAGTTATTAAATCTACCTAGCTTTAAACAAAAAATGGTTTATAATCTACTCTCCTATTGTCGCTCAACTGCCCACGTCGGTAATTGTCGGCCTGTCCACGCCGGAACAAGGTGATATCATATTGCCCTGCAGAATATCCTACTTAGTAGTGTATGGTGCAACTTTATATCTAGGAAACAACCTGCAAACATGCCCTGCCAACCCCCATGTAGCCAGGATCACCATATTGTCATCTTAGTGGTTTCATTGATACTGCTATAGTATATGCATTGGAGGTGATCTGAGTATGTCGAACTCTACTTGCTTGTTAAGTTAGTGGCGATAGTTACAGATGTAGAATCTGTCGATTATGACCACATTTTAATTTGCACTCTTACATATGTTTGCCTCAGACATACCCGTTGACTATATTTTGCTCCCTTTTGTTGTGGATGCTCCATTGTTGACCTATGGTAACCCTTGGTAACCTTGTGTTTATTCCCACGCGTACGACAAGGGAAACCCTCTACATTCCTAACGATAAACGGTCGATACATCATAACCTCTCATTTCATTTTTCCAGTAATTTCTTAACCTTGATTTGACCTGTGTGCTCTGTTGTTGGATTGTTCGTACTGACCTGTTTACATGCTGGTTACTATAGTAATGGCCACATGTATCTATGTGTCACTCGAGTCAATTATTATATGCGTTTTATTGAGATGGCGATCACATGCCACATGCCACCTGCTTGCGATGTGATATTGAAAAGCTTGGTGGACGTGGAAGTTATGCGTGCACAATTTAACATGATATGGGTTCGTGTCATATGTATCTATGGCGAGAGGCACTGGATATAATGCAATTTAATTTATCATTTTTAGAAATTGTATTATTTATTGAATTCAATAGTATATAGCTGTTATTTATTTTAAGCAAATATGACTAAGCCGCAACTTTTGTCACTAAAGTGTCAGCATCACGACAGCCCTTGTTACGTCACAAACTCCAGTCAGAGACATTGTCCGGTTGTGTCAATGTCTTTCCCTACTAATGCCATCGATATTATGCCACTATGCCTATGCCAAACAGGGACTATGTCGTCATACCTTTGTCATAGAGATATTGTTACCCTACCTTTGTCAAAGAGATATTGTCACCCTACCTTTGTCAAAGAGATATTGTCACCCTACCTTTGTCAAAGAGATATTGTCACCCTACCTTTGTCAAAGAGATACTGTCACCATATACCTTTGTCAAAGAGATACTGTCACCCTACCTTTGTGAAAGAGATACTGTCACTCTACCTTTGTCAGAGATATTATGTCACCATGCCATTGTCATGGCGATATTATGTCACCATGCCATTGTTATAGGATGGTTATGTTACCCTTCTATTGTGATAGCGGTATTAAATTACCATTCCATTGCCATAGCGAGCTATATTGCCTTTCCATGGACATAGCGGTGTGGCATTATGCTACCCTTCCATTGTCATAGCGAGCTATATTGACTTTCCATGGACATAGCGGTGTGGCATTATGCTACCCTTCCATTGCCATAGCGAGCTATCTTACCTTTCCATGGACATAGCGGTGTGGCATTATGCTACCCTTCCATTGCCATAGCGAGCTATCTTACCTTTCCATGGACATAGCGGTGTGGCATTATGCTACCCTTCCATTGCCATAGCGAGCTATCTTACCTTTCCATGGACATAGCGGTGTGGCATTATGCTACCCTTCCATTGCCATAGCGAGCTATCTTACCTTTCCATGGACATAGCGGTGTGGCATTATGCTACCCTTCCATTGTCATAGCGAGCTATATTGCCTTTCCATGGACATAGCGGTGTGGCATTATGCTACCCTTCCATTGCCATAGCGAGCTATCTTACCTTTCCATGGACATAGCGGTGTGGCATTATGCTACCCTTCCATTGCCATAGCGAGCTATCTTACCTTTCCATGGACATAGCGGTGTGGCATTATGCTACCCTTCCATTGCCATAGCGAGCTATCTTACCTTTCCATGGACATAGCGGTGTGGCATTATGCTACCCTTCCATTGTCATAGCGAGCTATCTTACCTTTCCATGGACATAGCGGTGTGGCATTATGCTACCCTTCCATTGTCATAGCGAGCTATATTACCTTTCCATGGACATAGCGGTGTGGCATTATGCTACCCTTCCATTGCCATAGCGAGCTATCTTACCTTTCCATGGACATAGCGGTGTGGCATTATGCTACCCTTCCATTGTCATAGCGAGCTATCTTACCTTTCCATGGACATAGCGGTGTGGCATTATGCTACCCTTCCATTGCCATAGCGAGCTATCTTACCTTTCCATGGACATAGCGGTGTGGCATTATGCTACCCTTCCATTGTCATAGCGAGCTATATTACCTTTCCATGGACATAGCGGTGTGGCATTATGCTACCCTTCCATTGCCATAGCGAGCTATCTTACCTTTCCATGGACATAGCGGTGTGGCATTATGCTACCCTTCCATTGTCATAGCGAGCTATCTTACCTTTCCATGGACATAGCGGTGTGGCATTATGCTACCCTTCCATTGTCATAGCGAGCTATCTTACCTTTCCATGGACATAGCGGTGTGGCATTATGCTACCCTTCCATTGTCATAGCGAGCTATCTTACCTTTCCATGGACATAGCGGTGTGGCATTATGCTACCCTTCCATTGTCATAGCGAGCTATATTACCTTTCCATGGACATAGCGGTGGGGCATTATGCTACCCTTCCATTGTCATAGCGAGCTATCTTACCTTTCCATGGACATAGCGGTGTGGCATTATGCTACCCTTCCATTGTCATAGCGAGCTATATTACCTTTCCATGGACATAGCGGTGGGGCATTATGCTACCCTTCCATTGTCATAGCGAGCTATATTACCTTTCCATGGACATAGCGGTGGGGCATTATGCTACCCTTCCATTGTCATAGCGAGCTATATTACCTTTCCATGGACATAGCGGTGGGGCATTATGCTACCCTTCCGTTGCCATAGCGAGCTATATTACCTTTCCATGGACATAGCTGTATTGTATTATGTTAGCCTATCGTTGTCATGACAACCCACGATTTTCCTAGTCATAGTGTCACCCTACTATTGTCATAGCGATGTTGTCACCCTACCATTGTCATAGCATTGTCACCCTACCATTGTCATAGCGATGTTGTCACCCTACCATTGTCATAGCATTGTCACCCTACCATTGTCATAGCGATGGTGTCACCCTGCCATTGTCATAACGATGTTGTCACCCTGCCATTGTACCATTGTCATAGCGATGGTGTCACCCTCCCATTGTCATAACGATGTTGTCACCCTGCCATTGTACCATTGTCATAGCGATGGTGTCACCCTCCCATTGTCATAACGATGTTGTCACCCTGCCATTGTACCATTGTCATAGTGATGGTGTCACCCTGCCATTGTCATAGCGATAATTTGTTGCCCTAACATTATCATAGCGATAATTTTGCACCAATTGTCATAGGGGTACCATGCTTAGTGATAATATTGTGGTTTCCATATTTCCCAGTATTATAGAATATTAAAATAAAATGACCGTTGACAACTATACAACCATGGTAATCAATTATTTTGACATTGTATAATATTGAGTTGTCGCAATAAGACAACTCCCTCTATGCCGGTAGTGCCTTATTCATTAAGTAAGCAGGGCTTCGCCACTGTTTACAACAACAAATGCTAACTCTGAAGGTAATAATAATTGTTTTAATACTTATTTCAAACACCATAGCCATTAACACAGTATATGTATATGTATATACATATATATGTTTAAACTTGTGTATAATAACACAGCGATCCCACGATGTGTATTGGAAATCGGACAAGAATAAACTTTGTTTGTTGAAAGTAAGCGGCATGATATGCTGTTTTTTATTACGTTGTTATTTCATTGTCTCTGCACGGTGATGTGTCTTCTACAGCCTTCATCCTGACCAAATAGATTCAGATTCAGATTCAGATTCAGTGACGTTTATTCAACCAAAAAGAAAAACAATAATAATGCGATCATACGTTGGTATAGCTTATCGGTTAGGAGACCCAGGCTAAGACATGTTGTCGCTGCCGCCTGGGCCACCCATAAAACTCTAAAATACTTAAGACAAAAACGTGTTTGCGTCAGATAAGAAACAATATGATGATCCGAATTTAGAGTGATACAGCTTTACAAAATTACTACTCTTCAATACAACACACAACTACAACTCCCACCCCCCTCCCTTGCAGTATACACAAGCAGCAGTTGGAAGCGCAGGCACACATACATACACATAAAAAGATACAGATAAACGCTTGTACAGACAGTTAATTGAGACAAATATAACAATCTTCGATGGAGCACGTATAATTGTATTTGTCGAGGGTAACAACTTTAACATATTTCGAAAATCCTTCGAGGCTATGACTGTCTAGTTTGGAAAGGATGCAGGCAGGTTCATTGTTTATTGCATAAACAAGACTGTGTCGAATACATTTTTGTGCAAAGATATGGCTGATTCGCGTGGTGTAAACAAAGGATTTATGTCTAGTGTCATGGCCATGTACTTGACTATGTTGATAGAGCGGTAAGTCAGAAAAATAGCATTGACCCCAATTATTGTTCACTTGCTCAAGGCACACAATGCCGGAAACAGCCCACGTTTTACTCACACAAAAAAGCAATTATTCTCCCTCGTACATGTCTCATCATGGGATAGAAATAACTTCTGGAATAAGAGGGTTTTGCGGGGCACTCGGGGGCACAACTTTGGCAGGTTAAGTGCCCCATAGCTGCACCCTAAGAGCTAAACGTGCTAGGTAAGTAAGTTTCAGTGTATCGTAGCTACACTCTGGGGGCAAAACGGTTCAGGTAAATAGGGTTTCATAAACTGAATTCACACTACAGTTGAGATTTATTTATTAATGTTAAGCCCACACATTAGCTTATCAAGCATATCTCTAAAAGAACACAGTACCGACTACAGTACCAGGAGAAACTAACAGAGGAAAGGAAATTGCACCAACTCAAATGTCACGTGACACACGACCAATGCCGTGTCGCAACGGCAAATATTGCCGCGTGAAATAATCTCCTGCGCATGACTACAGTTAAGTTCTCTATAGCTACACCCTGAAGCCATAACGTCCAAGATAAATATGGTTAGGTCCCCCATAGCTACACGATGACGCCATAGCGCACGAGGTCAAGATATTTGAATGTGCCATAGCTACACTCTAAAGCCATGACGAGCCAGGTAAAGAGATTTGAGTGTTCCATAGCTACACCCTGAAGCCATAACGAGCCAGCTAAAGAGATTTGAGTGTTCCATAGCTACACCTTGAAGCCATAACGAGCCAGGTAAAGAGATTTGAGTGTTCCATAGCTACACCCTGAAGCCATTACGAGCCAGGTAAAGAAATATGAGTGTTCCATAGCTTCACCCTGAAGCCATAACGAGCCGGGTAAAGAGATTTGAGTGTTCCATAGCTACACCCTGAAGCCATAACGAGGCAGGTAGAGATTTGAGTGTTCCATAGCTACACCCTGAAGCCATAACGAGCCAGGTAAAGAGATTTGAATGTGCCACAGCTACACCCTGAAGCCATAACGAGCCAGGTAAAGATATTTGAGTGTTCCATAGCTACACCCTGAAGCCATAACGAGCCAGGTAAAGAGATTTGAGTGTTCCATAGCTACACCCTGAAGCCATAACGTGCCAGCTAAAGAGATTTTGGTGTTCCATAACTACACCCTGAAGCCATAACGAGGCAGGTAAAGAGATTTGAGTGTTCCATAGCTACACCCTGAAGCCATAACGTGCCAGCTAAAGAGATTTGAGTGTTCCATAGCTACACCCTGAAGCCATAAAGTACCAGGTAAATAGTGCCCTAAGCTAAAACTACGAGAGTGCCATAAGCTAGATTGACGGAAGTGCACTAAGCTAGATTTATATTTATGGGAGTGCACTAAGCTAGATTTATATTTATGGGAGTGCACTAGGCTAGATTTATATTTATGGGAGTGCACTAAGCTAGATTTATATTTATGGGAGTGCACTAAGCTTGGCGGCTCACGCCATACACGCGGGGCTCGCTGCATTAGTCTTTGGGTTGTGTACCAAGGAAACATAAAAGCGATAATTGATTTGTAGCTTCTACAGTTCTTTTGGTTCAAGGACCCATATGACCGGGAATTCTTCGTTCTTAAACCCCAAGTAATGTCCTAGGTTGGGAAGTTCTGCGTTCTAAGAGACCTCCAGTGTCCCCTTGGGTTGGGAAGTTCTACTTTCCTAGAGACTTCCAGTGTTCTCCGAGGTTGGGAAGTGCTATTTTTTTAGACCCCACTGCTTTCCTAGGTTGGGAAGTGTTATGTTCTTAGACCCCACTGCTTTTTTAGGTTGGGAAATGCTATGTTCTTAGACCCCACTGCTTTTCTAGGTTGGGAAGTGCTATGTTCTTAGACCCCACTGCTTTTCTAGGTTGGGAAGTGTTATGTTCTTAGACCCCACTGCTTTTTTAGGTTGGGAAGTGCTATGTTCTTAGACCCCACTGCTTTTCTAGGTTGGGAAGTGCTATGTTCTTAGACCCCACTGCTTTTCTAGGTTGGGAAGTGTTATGTTCTTAGACCCCACTGCTTTTTTAGGTTGGGAAGTGCTATTTTCTTAGACCCCACTGCTTTTCTAGGTTGGGAAGTGTTATGTTCTTAGACCCCACTGCTTTTTTAGGTTGGGAAGTGCTATGTTCTTAGACCCCACTGCTTTTCTAGGTTGGGAAGTGCTATGTTCTTAGACCCCACTGCTTTTCTAGGTTGGGAAGTGTTATGTTCTTAGACCCCACTGCTTTTTTAGGTTGGGAAGTGCTATGTTCTTAGACCCCACTGCTTTTCTAGGTTGGGAAGTGTTATGTTCTTAGACCCCACTGCTTTTCTAGGTTGGGAAGTGCTATGTTCTTAGACCCCACTGCTTTTCTAGGTTGGGAAGTGTTATGTTCTTAGACCCCACTGCTTTTTTAGGTTGGGAAGTGCTATGTTCTTAGACCCCACTGCTTTTCTAGGTTGGGAAGTGTTATGTTCTTAGACCCCACTGCTTTTTTAGGTTGGGAAGTGTTATGTTCTTAGACCCCACTGCTTTTCTAGGTTGGGAAGTGTTATGTTCTTAGACCCCACTGCTTTTTTAGGTTGGGAAGTGCTATGTTCTTAGACCCCACTGCTTTTCTAGGTTGGGAAGTGTTATGTTCTTAGACCTTTAGTGTTCTCCTATGAAAGTTATATGCTCTTGGTATTAGTATTTATTCATTGCAAAAAGCAACAGCGGCAACATGACAACATATAACAATCGTAAAATGGTACAGCTGGATGTCAATACATGGTATTATATGAAAAATAAGCATCTAGTGGTTTCATAGCACATCTGTAAGTAAACATATAATGGGGTATGAATACATATACATATTTCGGAGAACTGTTGAGGGCGGGGTTAGAGGAAATGGGATTAATTGAGTCGGGAGAGGAGAGGAAACGGGGGGTGCTCTTATACCCCCGGTGTCCTCCTAGGTTGGGAAGTTCTACCTTCCTAGAGACCTCCAGTGTCCTTCTAGGTTGGGAACTTTTGCCTGCCTAGAGACCTCCAGTGTCCTCCTAGGTTGGGAAGTTCTACCTTCCTAGAGACGTCCAGTGTTCTCCTAGGTTGGGAAGTTCTACCTTTCCAGAGACATCCAGTGTCCTCCTAGGTTGGGAAGTTCTACCTTTCTAGAAACCTACAGTGTCCTCCTAGGTTGGGAAGTTCTACCTTTCTAGAGACCTCCAGTGTCCTTCTAGGTTGGGAACTTTTGCCTGCCTATAGACCTCCAGTGTCCTCCTAGGTTGGGAAGTTCTACCTTTCTAGAAACCTACAGTGTCCTCCTAGGTTGGGAACTTCTACCTTCCTAGAGACATCCAGTGTCCTTCTAGGTTAGGAAGTTCTACCTTCCTAGAGACATCCAGTGTCCTCCTAGGTTGGGAAGTTCTTCCTTCCTAGAGACCTCCAGTGTCCTCCTAGGTTGGGAACTTCTACCTTCCTAGAGACATCCAGTGTCCTTCTAGGTTAGGAAGTTCTACCTTCCTAGAGACATCCAGTGTCCTTCTAGGTTAGGAAGTTCTACCTTCCTAGAGACCTCCAGTGTCCTCCTAGGTTGGGAACTTCTACCTTCCTAGAGACATCCAGTGTCCTTCTAGGTTAGGAAGTTCTACCTTCCTAGAGACCTCCAGTGTTCTCCTAGGTTGGGAACTTCTACCTTCCTAGAGACATCCAGTGTCCTTCTAGGTTAGGAAGTTCTACCTTCCTAGAAACCTCCAGTGTTCTCTTAGGTAGGGAAGTTCTACGTTCCTAGAGCCATGCCATGCAACGCTTCTTCCAGTCGCCGCTCCGTTTTTATATCTACCCACGTCATGTTTTTCACAATTTTAAACACGAAATCCGTTTTCGGTTCAATGTGCATGTGTTTGTTACTTTGTTACTGGTTCGACACGATGTGTAGTACTGCGTAGTATTTGTTTAATAATACCATCATACATAATATGGGGTTTATATCCTTCTTATAACGATTAAAGAGCAATGAAACATTTAAAGTGTAATTCATTTGCTCCATTTCTGTACAAATGGAGCCTTGAAGCTACTTTTGTTGCTGCATTATGTGGCGGTGAAACAAGCAGCTCTCAAGCTCTGTAGCCTTCCCTTCGCCGCCTGCACTAGCAGTACAAGAATGCCACTTCTTTCAAGTCTGCAGAAAAAGCCTTGAGAGTGAACACAGTCTGCTCGGTTGTATACCATAGAATAAGCCACGAGTGACAACGAGATCGGTTTTTAAGGACAGACCCGTAGAGAGAACGTTATCCAGCTCACAGAGCAACGTGGACATTAAAGGCAAACATCCTGATTCCTTTGCAAAGAAACCTTTTTCGCTTTTTTGTGTTGTATATAACATTGTGCGCCATTTTTATTGTTGAGTTTTCATTGATATTTGTTTGGTCATGTCTGGCGGTAGGGCCCCCTTATGTCGAATGACGGTCACCAAGTTATTGGAAATTGTGAAAGTGGGCTTCCATGAAGTTTGCCCTGATGATGGTATTATTGGCGTTTGACCGTCAACTTAAATTGATCCAACACGTAGCCGGGTTCAAGCGACAATCTCGTGAAATGTAGTTTGGGGTTAACGCAAATTGAACTAATAATAAATTTTAAAGACAAGTGGAATCGTTCTAAAATAATAATCACAAAATGCTCTGAAAGTTAAATGATGGATAATACCTTCGTATACATAGCGGTAAACATGGTAAAACGTGTTTATTTTTTATTTTTACTTCTTTCCCTTCATAATTTGGCATATATGTTGTGATGTGGTGTTATCTTAGTCTTTCGTCGCGTTACATCGGGCAAATCTACTTAATTTCTGAGCTATTGCTTAATTGGTAATACAGAAATATGAAGATGGTGTCCAGATCAACAACTAAACCGATATGATATGTTTCCGCGTACTCTCTTCGAAGAGTGTTATTTAAAATGAGACACCCTACCAGTCTCTCCATGGAGTTTATAGCTAAGAGAGTCTGGTGAATCTGTGGAAATTAGAATTCGCGATTCCAGCGATGTCTTACTGTCGTGTAGTTCGAGGTCCGCCTGTCACTGTCCTACATGCTCATTAAATGAGTCACATAGAAGGTCACTGTTAAACCACGTCTCGCACTGTCACATCACGAAGCGGCCGATTCCGTCTTTCCACTTTTCCCACGCTCCCTGGCCGTTACAATTTTCGTGTGGACCAAAGCTGGCAAAACAATCCTGTTCGTCTGATTCGGCTTTTGTCATCGTCGTCTCCTTAAGATTTCTCACTTAGTGTAAGTAACTTTCTTCTCTATTTTCTTATTGTAATTACTTAAGTATGTCGTGCTATATATTTCCCATAACATCAGTCGGTACCAGGACATGAATCTTGCAACGTTCCTGACTTTAGTGATGTTAATTCAAGAGCTCCTTGCGGTAACGTAATATCAGACATCGTGTCTCCTATATCTGGGCATTCAATTAATATAGTGGCTCGCGAATGTATTATTATCTCCAATTATATGTCATGCGATAACGTAGGAGCAGACCTCTTTAAATCAATACGTTTCTACGGGTAACTCTTTGGCGCCGGGTCCCTGCCAATAGCACCACTGCAAGATCCAACATCGTTCCTATATGGGTCTGTTTGTTTACCAAGGTGGGTCGACCACTTTGTTAAGATCACTTGAGAAGGTCAATTATTAAGGTCACTGATAAACTATGCTATCTTTCTACCATCTTCTCTTCCTTTCGGTCCAGCCGTTCGCTGCTAGTATCCGATAAAATATCGGTCTTTCTTGTATATTTGCTGCTGCGTTTGAATTAGAAATGTTATTATTGACTCATCGATGTGTTTTTCCTTTCTTTCCACCCCGCCCCACCCTTCCTCTATATCTGTATTGCCTGGCTCGTGGAATCCCTCACCCTCTAGGACCCCCGTCCTCCTCTGCCAGCACGCCCAGCTCCTCCCGAGGCGCTAGGGGTCGCCGGGTCCAGTTCCAACAGGAGACCAGGCGCAAGAGTCAGTCTCTAGAGACACCCTACCACCACACTCACACTCAGCAGAAACTCGCCAGTGACATGGCGGCCGACGTCCACGAGCGGTCTCACAGCTACAGCAACATCGGCCCCCGACCGGCAGACACAGGTACTGTAATATAACACACATTGTGGAGCCATGAGGCCGACACAAGGACTGTAATATAACACACATTGTGGAACCATGAGGCCGACACAGGTACTGACACTAGTGATATAACACACATTGTGGGGCCATGAGGCCGACACTGGTACTGACACTAGTGATATAACACACATTGTGGAACCATGAGGCCGACGCAGGTACTGACACTAGTGATATAACACACATTGTGGAACCATGAGGCCGTCAGAGGTACTGTAATATAACAAACATTGTAGAGCCATGAGGCCTTCAGAGGTACTGACACTTGTGATATAATACACATTGTGGGGCCATGAGGCCGACACTGGTACTGACACTACTAATATAACACACATTGTGGAACCATGAGGCCGACACAGGTACTGACACTAGTAATATAACACACATTGTGGAACCATGAGGCCGACACAGGTACTGACACTAGTGATATAACACACATTGTGGAACCATGAGGCCGACACAGGTACTGACACTAGTGATATAACACACATTGTGGGGCCATGAGGCCGACATTGGTACTGACACTAGTAATATAACACACATTGTGGAGCCATGAGGCCGACACAGGTACTGACACTAGTAATATAACACACATTGTGGAGCCATGAGCCCGACACAGGTACTGACACTAGTGATATAACACACATTGTGGAGCCATGAGGCCGACACAGGTACTGACACTAGTGATCTAACACACATTGTGGAACCATGAGGCCGACACAGGTACTGACACTAGTGATATGACACACATTGTGGAACCATGAGGCCGACACAGGTACTGACACTAGTGATATAACACACATTGTGGGGCCATGAGGCCGACACTGGTACTGACACTAGTGATATAACACACATTGTGGGGCCATGAGGCCGACACTGGTACTGACACTAGTAATATAACACACATTGTGGAGCCATGAGCCCGACACAGGTACTGACACTAGTGATATAACACACATTGTGGGGCCATGAGGCCAACACAGGTACTGACACTAGTAGTATAACACACATTGTGGAGCTATGAGGCCGTCAGAGGTACTGACACTAGTGATATAACACACATTGTTGAGCTATGAGGCCGACACAGGTACTGACACTAGTAATATAACACACATTGTGGGGCCATGAGGCCGACACAGGTACTGACACTAGTAGTATAACACACATTGTGGAGCTATGAGGCCGTCAGAGGTACTGACACTAGTGATATAACACACATTGTTGAGCTATGAGGCCGACACAGGTACTGACACTAGTGATATAACACACATTGTGGAGCAATGAGGCCGACACAGGTACTGACACTAGTAGTATAACACACATTGTGGAGCTATGAGGCCGTCAGAGGTACTGACACTAGTGATATAACACACATTGTTGAGCTATGAGGCCGACACAGGTACTGACACTAGTGATATAACACACATTGTGGAGCAATGAGGCCGACACAGGTACTGACACTAGTGATATAACACACATTGTGGGGCCATGAGGCCGACACAGGTACTGACACTAGTAGTATAACACACATTGTGGAGCCATGAGGCCGACACAGGTACTGACACTAGTGATATAACACACATTGTGGAGCTATGAGGCCGTCAGAGGTACTGACACTAGTGATATAACACACATTGTGGAACCATGAGGCCGACACAGGTACTGCCACTAGTGATATAACACACATTGTGGAGCCATGAGGCCGACACAGGTACTGACACAAGTGATATGACACACATTGTTGAGCTATGAGGCCGACACAGGTACTGACACTAGTGATATAACATATATTGTGGAACCATGAGGCCGACACAGGTACTGACACTAGTAATATAACACACATTGTGGAGCCATGAGCCCGACACAGGTACTGACACTAGTGATATAACACACATTGTGGAGCCATGAGGCCGACACAGGTACTGACACTAGTGATCTAACACACATTGTGGAACCATGAGGCCGACACAGGTACTGACACTAGTGATATGACACACATTGTGGAACCATGAGGCCGACACAGGTACTGACACTAGTGATATAACACACATTGTGGGGCCATGAGGCCGACACTGGTACTGACACTAGTGATATAACACACATTGTGGGGCCATGAGGCCGACACTGGTACTGACACTAGTAATATAACACACATTGTGGAGCCATGAGCCCGACACAGGTACTGACACTAGTGATATAACACACATTGTGGGGCCATGAGGCCAACACAGGTACTGACACTAGTAGTATAACACACATTGTGGAGCTATGAGGCCGTCAGAGGTACTGACACTAGTGATATAACACACATTGTTGAGCTATGAGGCCGACACAGGTACTGACACTAGTAATATAACACACATTGTGGGGCCATGAGGCCGACACAGGTACTGACACTAGTAGTATAACACACATTGTGGAGCTATGAGGCCGTCAGAGGTACTGACACTAGTGATATAACACACATTGTTGAGCTATGAGGCCGACACAGGTACTGACACTAGTGATATAACACACATTGTGGAGCAATGAGGCCGACACAGGTACTGACACTAGTAGTATAACACACATTGTGGAGCTATGAGGCCGTCAGAGGTACTGACACTAGTGATATAACACACATTGTTGAGCTATGAGGCCGACACAGGTACTGACACTAGTGATATAACACACATTGTGGAGCAATGAGGCCGACACAGGTACTGACACTAGTGATATAACACACATTGTGGGGCCATGAGGCCGACACAGGTACTGACACTAGTAGTATAACACACATTGTGGAGCCATGAGGCCGACACAGGTACTGACACTAGTGATATAACACACATTGTGGAGCTATGAGGCCGTCAGAGGTACTGACACTAGTGATATAACACACATTGTGGAACCATGAGGCCGACACAGGTACTGCCACTAGTGATATAACACACATTGTGGAGCCATGAGGCCGACACAGGTACTGACACAAGTGATATGACACACATTGTTGAGCTATGAGGCCGACACAGGTACTGACACTAGTGATATAACATATATTGTGGAACCATGAGGCCGACACAGGTACTGACACTAGTGATATAACACACATTGTGGGGCCATGAGGCCGACACAGGTACTGACACTAGTAGTATAACACACATTGTGGAACCATGAGGCCGACACAGGTACTGACACTAGTGATATAACACACATTGTTGAGCTATGAGGCCGACACAGGTACTGACACTAGTGATATAACACACATTGTGGAGCCATGAGGCCGACACAGGTACTGACACTAGTGATATAACACACATTGTGGAGCTATGAGGCCGTCAGAGGTACTGACACTAGTGATATAACACACATTGTTGAGCTATGAGGCCGACACAGGTACTGACACTAGTAATATAACATATATTGTGAGGCCATGAGGCCGACACTGGTACTGACACTAGTAATATAACATATATTGTGAAACCACGGGTTCCATAATCCGACTGATAACAAATTATTTCTCATTTCATCCGAGTTAAGCCAAGTTACCACTAACTTACACGTAAGCGGCCAGTTTTCACAATGAACTCATACATACTAGTACCAGTGCATTTATTACTTTTTGTGTTTCTTGCCCATTTCCAACATGTTTGTGTTCGCTGTTGTGATCTGCTTCAACATAACCCCATGTCGACGTTGTAGGACTTCGCAGGCGGCGCCACAGTCGTCAGCTAAGCTTGTCAGCGGACAACATTTCAGAGCTGGAGAAGTGGGAGAAGGAGGGTGGCATGGAGTACGTGAGCTCGGGTCGTCCCACCGCCCACCTACCCACCTCTGGCACCCCCAGACACGCCGCCAACAACACAGCCACAGCCACCCAACGCCAAGGCAAATAAAGCTTGTTTTTTTCGATTTTACTTCGGTGTTTTGTGTGCTTTCTTACTTAATATGCATTAACTACCAGTCAATCTCAACTAATCCTTGATCCTTTGATGTCTATGACTTGGTCCTTGTCTTGCTCCTGACCCCTTTCATGTCTCTCTATTGTCGCTATCTCTTATTCATCTCCTCCACCTTTCAATGTTTTCCGCTCTGGAATCTATCTTACTTATACCCGTCCTTGACCTTTACCCGTTCTTCACCTTGACTATGCCATTGATCATGCTGCCCTATCTACCACCAGATGGCGCCTCGGCGGCCACTGCTTTAGCCTTCTCGTGTACATGTGCATGCCCCGGTATGTAGCCAGTATGATCGGTGGCCGGTCCCCGTGGGGTTTAATTATTAATGAGGGAGCGCGGGAGTGAGACCCGCCACCCAGTGTCCTCACCACGGCGGCGTCCAGGCTCAGGCCTGCCCGCGCCCCATCACCCTCTGTCAGGGCCGGGTGCCTCTTCACGCGGCCCACCCAGCAACGCAGGCTTCAAAACCGCCCACACACCTTATAGATTTGGCATTTTTTGGTCTATTGCATATCCCCCACTCCCCAAAAATAACGGAGTGCGAAAAATAATGCACAGTCGCGTTGCGATTCTTGGTTTTTATCAAATAACGAACACCTGTAATAAGCAAAAATATATCGCGTTTGTATACCTGACACCCTGTGTCTTTATGTGTAGATCGTTTATCATCAAAGGCATCAAACCTACGATATGCTTACCTTTTATCCGTGGATATGTAGTGCATGATATAACAGTAACCTTTGACTTGTTTATGCTAGTTTCGAGATACTAGAAATATTTCTCAGAATTGTCGTATATGTCCGGTTTTGAATTTTGTCATTTCTATTATAGACTTGTGATCTAAGATAATGATTCATCGTTGACCGATATGTGCACCTACCATACTTCTAAAGCCAGTATGGCCCCAATGTGGGCCTTAGATAAATATGCTTATGCTGACAATGGAACCCCAAAGACCTCAACTGTTAGGTACATAACCTGGTCACGCAGATAATCCATTGTAAGGCACTGACCCTGGCCACGCAGATAATCCACTTTAAGGCACTGAGCCTGGTCTCGCAGATAATCCACTGAGCCTGGTCACGCAGATAATCCACTGTAAGGCACTGAGCCTGGTCACGCAGATAATCCACTTTAAGGCACTGAGCCTGGTCACGCAGATAATCCACTGTAAGGGACTGAGGATGGCCACGCAGATAATCCACCGTAAGGCACTGAGCCTGGTCACGCAGATAATCCACTGTAAGGCATTGAGTCTGGTCACGCAGATAATCCACTGTAAGGCACTGAGCCTGGTCACGCAGATAATCCACTGTAAGGCACTGAGCCTGGTCACGCAGATAATCCACTGTAAGGGACTGAGCCTGGCCACGCAGATAATCCATTGTAAGGCACTGAGCCTGGTCACGCAGATAATCCACTGTTATGGACTGAGCCTGGCCACGCAGATAATCCACTGTTAGGGACTGATCCTGGCCACGCAGATAATCCACCGTAAGGCACTGAGCTTGGTCGCGCAGATAATCCACTGTAAGGCACTGAGCCTGGCCACGCAGATAATCCACTGTAAGGCATTGAGCCTGGTCGCGCAGATAATCCACTGTAAGGCACTGAGCCTGGCCACGCAGATAATCCACCGTAAGGCACTGAGCCTGGTCGCGCAGATAATTCACCGTAAAACACTGAGCCTGGTCGCGCAGATAATCCACTGTAAGGCTTTGCTCCTGGCCACGACTATAAAGCTTTTTAAGTGTATCGACAGAGTTGCATGGAGCGGGTCAATCGGTCTTAACCAGCTCGCTCCGAAACGTTATTGTATCCTTACGGAAGGGAGATGCCGTCATTACTGTAGAAAGTACCTGAGGCGAAATCATTAGAACATAGGACAAATTGAGTAGTTACGGCAACTTAAGGGAGACACGATAATCCTGAGGGGTAACTGCTAACGAATGAGGTGACACCCAGACATTCAAATAATGCACTAAAGATCTTCGTAATGACACCAGGGGGCCAAGCTGATCGACCTTCCAATAATGATGTGCGGTGTAAACAACTCAGTGCAAAGTGTTTATCTATATATGCTAATAACCTGTCATCATATGACTGCGCATCGTAATCTCTTTGGTACATATATATAACTAGATTGCGCTTGTCCAATTTTTTAAGGCGAAGGTACTTTTACAAGAAAAATGATGATCGAGACGTGAAATAAAACAAATCAAAAGAATACAGTAACTAATTGGCATGTCTTTGTGTCGTATCTTCCAGATGTTAGCCGTCTGTCCGTGCCCTCTCGCAGACGTATCCCTCCGACCCTCAAACACCAGCGCAGTTATTCCACCGGTGACTTGTCCCCGACGGAGAAGTGGGAGAAGGAGTGTGTGACAGAGCCCGGGCCAGACATGGAGGGCCCTGAGGGGGCGGCGGGGACAGCCGCCACGGCCCAGGCGGATAAAGACAAGACATCAGGTGCGTACGCCGCCGCCTCATCACGAGGCAGCCTTTTATCGCCCCCCTGCTCTCGTCAAGGTGTGACGACGGACCCGTATTGTCAGCCTGTAGCCTTTTAATAGGGTGTCAGTACCCATAAACCCAAGATATGAGGCTGAGTGTGTGGACATCCGATCGTGGAGAAGTGTAATGTCATAAGGGCTTTTAGAACTGTCTGTATTGTACTGCAGTGCATGAGCTTAGCGATGGTGGGCATCGACAGCACCGAGGCTTATTCATAGCGTTATAAACAGCGTGGGTCCCCCGCTCTGTGGTCGATCAGAGAGTGAGGCTAGGAAGGCACGGTGCCAGCCACCCTGTCCTGATGCCACGCAGTCCTTCACCGGCCTGATGCCACGCAGCCCTTCAGCGGCCTGATGCCACGCAGCCCTTCACCGGCCTGATGCCACGCAGCCCTTCACCGGCCTGATGCCACGCAGCCCTTCACCGGCCTGATGCCACTCGGCCTGATGCCACGCAGCCCTTCACCGGCCTGATGCCACGCAGCCCTTCACCGGCCTGATGCCACGCAGCCCTTTACCGGCCTGATGCCACGCAGCCCTTCACCGGCCTGATGCCACGCAGCCCTTCACCGGCCTGATGCCACGCAGCCCTTCACAGGCCTGATGACCCATGCAATATTCATGTCGCCATGCACCACGCACGCAATGGCGCATTGACAAAGCCATCACATCTAACGATTCTCGATTCACATTGCTCTAAATGCTGTAGGAAGGAAGTTAATTGCTCAGAGGCTGACAGGTGCGACTGCCATAGAGAAGTCGGCTTCGGGAAAACGTTAGTCTGGTAAATTCTCATTGGGGTGGTAGGCGCCAAGCGAGGGGCGCGCCACTAGGAGCGGCTCCCTTCCAGTCGAACAGTCGGTGCTCTTTGATGTTCTCGCTCTCTCCAATCAAAGGTTAATGTCGCCATCGGCTGGATGATTTGTCTACGGATATTCAAGGGTTTTGTGGATTACCAACTACTGCAGGCTGAGCAAATCAGAATATGTTTATATAGATATATTAGTGGAAGAAGAAACTGCTGGACGAGGTGGCATCACGGGCATGCGATGGAATCGTGCTGAGTATGTTGTGTTTCCAATGACGGGAACAGAAAGGGAGCGTCCATTTGGCGTTAGCATAGTGTGCGACAAAATGTCTGATTTCTACGCCGCGACGCTCAGGTATTACTGGGAAGTCTAGCTCTCTTGTGGTCGCTCTTGGTAGGGTCCCTCGTCCCCACCGTGCCTTCTCCATGATCACCCTTCCTTCCCCGAGATCTGTCTGAGACGCCCCCTCCCCCCGTGATTACTCTGCCCTCCCCGATATTTTTTGAGACCCCCCCTGGGCCCCCTGCCTGCCCCGAGACCCGTGAGACTCACCAGGTCTCCCTGCAGTCTGTGATATCCCTGCCATGATCACGCCCACCCCAAACACCACCACCACCACGCCCACCCCTCATGCTAATTGGCTACTATTCGCGGCACAATGTTGATGGTTTCTCTAGGCCAGTGTGTTTCCAATACGACGAAGACCATCAATGTATTATTCAGGGTGGCTGTCGGGGTGTGGTGCGGCGTGGGGCGTTACATCTCGGCACCGCGAGCCCCGCACCGCACACTGTGTGTCGATCGCTAAACAGCCGTGTGCATGGACAGAGGACTGGTTCTATACCCTTTGCTAGTTTGGCATATAGGTGTAATACGACTTGGATACACTGTGTTATTTCTGGACCTGACGTCGCGCCACTTCATGGTACAATGTGTGTATTAATCAATGTACATATTCCGTCAAGATCAGGTGTAGCGTTTGGCTATTTAGCGTTTGGCTATCTCTAAAAGTTCATGTTGATTTCATAGCGATAGTGTTTTCAATGTGTAAACCAAGACTGGATTATTTTACTACTACTATTAGATTACGGATTTGTGTTGACTTCGTGATTGAATATGTGTCTTTGATTTCTTCCCGCGGCAGGCTCCGTTGACGAGAACAAGAAAGCGGTGACCGAGAAGCGTAGGGGGTGGGTGCGCCACAAACAGAAGAGCAAGTCGTTTGACTTCTCCTGGCGAGTCGGTGGCATGTGGTCGCCGGTGGAAGACCGGAAGTCGTACCAGCGCGACATCATTCTGATGCAGTCTGAGCCGCGGCGGCCGCGACCCAAGCCCCCGTCAGTGCTTGAGCTGGACAGCGGCTCGTCGTATGAGTCGCACGACCTGCCGCTCACGACTAAGCCCATCGTGCACGTGACCACCATGGGCCGGGCCACCGTGTCCGGCAGCGACCCCGCCAACAGCGCCAGGAGACTCATCCACAGTCCCACCGCAAGTCCCGAGCTCACTTCCGACGGCACTGGATCAACCGGCGATGGTGGAGGAAGAGGCCGCCAGGGGGATGAGGAGAGGCAAGGCGAGCGGGAGAGGCAGGCGGACTACCAGCCCTACCACGTGACACGAGACCGCCGCTCAGAGTGCGTCGAGCAAGGGGAGCGTGAGTGGA
Organism: Arenicola marina; assembly: GCA_964019135.1. NCBI lineage: Eukaryota > Metazoa > Annelida > Polychaeta > Arenicolidae > Arenicola > Arenicola marina. The sequence goes on from OZ025261.1 coordinate 2,086,093, forward strand.
ATGTCCCACGCACGGAACGAGGGCGCGGGCCAGAAGGTCAGAGTGATGTAAGGAACTCCCCCCGTACGGAACGAGGGCGGGGGCCAGAAGCCCAGGGCGATGTAAGGAACTCCCCTCGTACAGAAAGAGGGCGGGGCCCAGAGGCTGGGCGTGATGTCAGGAATGTCCCGCGCGCAGAAAGAGGGCGGGGCACAGAGGCAGGGCGTGATGTGAACAACTCTCCGCACACAGAAAGAAGGTGGAGCACAGAAGCGGAACGAGGGCGGGGCATAGAGGTGGACAATGATATAGGGAACGCCCCCCGCACAGAAAGAGGGCGGGGCATAGAGGTGGACAATGATGTAGGGAACGCCCCCCGCACAGAAAGAGGGCGGGGCATAGAGGTGGACACTGGTCTAAGGGACGCCCCCCGCGCAGAAAGAGGGCGGGGCATAGAGGTGGACCATGATGTAAGGAATGCCCCCCGCACTGATAGAGGGCGGGGTACAGAGGCGGGGCGTGATGTAAGGAACTCCTCTCGCACGGAGAGAGGGCGGAGCATAGAGACGGAAAATGATGAACGGAGCGCTGTACGCGCAGAAAGAAGGCGGGGCACAGAGGCAGAAACTGATGTACAATACGCCCCCAGCACAGACAGAGGGCGGAACGCAGATAGTGAGAGGGCTGAAAGGAACATCCTCCGCATAGAAAGAGGGTGGCACATGGAGACGGAAAGGGGCGAAAGGAATGCTCCCCGACCAGAAAGAGGGTGGGAGAGAGCAAACTGGGACCATGACGTTTTGGATTCTCCACCTGATTCCCCGACCCAGAGGAGGCGTCACTTGTTCCAGGAACGTAAGAGTCTCTCGCTCGACTCCAGCCTCGAGGAGTACGAGAAGAAAGCCCAGGAGGCGGCCACAGCCGCGGCCACCGCGTCACCTGGTGAGAGGCAAGAGACGAGCGGTGCGCAGGATCAGTCCCCAGACACGAACAACTCGCGTAGGTCCAGCCGCGGGGAGCGAGGAGACCTGCGGGGGTCCAAGGGTTCACGCGGGTCACAGGGGTCCTCGGGCGGATCCCAGGGCTCGCAGGACAGATCCGCCCAGTATGCCGCCATGAGTATACGCGATCGGAGGCTCAAGCTGCAGCAGCAACGCCGAAGTCGCTCCCTAGATACGTACGACCCACAGGAATACGGCATCCGGTTGGACGGCGCACTTCCGGCCAGCGTGATCAAGACGATCTTGGACTGCTACGAGAAGGTGCGGTTGCAGCGGGAAATGGCGCCCTTGACGCGGCGAACGCGCGACATGCTGGGCGCCAATGGCAAGGATTGGCTGCAGGTCGACGGGGAGGATGGCGATAATGGGGCAGGAAGGATATCTCCGCGTCGAGCCAGCGACGTTGTGACGACTAAGGCCAGTCGGCGTACCAGCGACGTAGTCGTCCCAACGCCGTCTCGTCGGGCTAGCGACATCGCCTCCGCCGGGACTCAGGCCGCCAGGAGGGGAAGTGACGTCAGAGGCACTCGCAGGAAACTGTCCGACATGTCCACCTCGAGTGCAGGTTCCAGGAAGTCTGGGGAGTACGCCTCTGTGGGCTCCGGTCCGCTCCCCGCAGAGGGTAGTCCCGGGCATAAGAGATGCATATCCAGTGACGTCATGACGAAGGCGAGCGAACCGTTCTATCGGAGGGTGGGTGAGGTGCCGCCGGGGGTTGGTGCTGGGTGGTCCCGTCGCGGTATTGAGGTTGGACCCGTAAGCCACACCTCTAGACGGAGTGTGGAACACCAACAAGCGGCTAGACCATCGGAGAGTCGCGGAGTTAATGAAAGCGGCGCCACCAATGAAGGAAGTTACGCACTAAAGCAAGGCATGAACTCCCAATCAGGCGAACAAGCACTTGACAACGGCCAGCAGCGGGACGACACGGTAACAAATAGCAGACGACTCAGTGAAAGCACTGGTAACAGCAGACGACCCAGTGAAAGCACTACTAGCAGCAGACGACCTACTGAAAGCACTGGTAACAGCAGACGACCCAGTGAAAGCACTGGTAACAGCAGACGACCCAGTGAAAGCACTGGTAACAGCAGACGACCCAGTGAAAGCACTGGTAACAGCAGACGACCCAGTGAAAGCACTGGTAACAGCAGACGACCTAGTGAAAGCACTACTAGCAGCCGACGACCCAGTGAAAGCACTGGCAACAGCAGACGACCCAGTGAAAACACTGTCAGCAGCAGACGACCAAGTGAAAGCACTACTGCCAGCAGCAAACGACCCAGTGAAAGCACTGTCAGCAGCAGACGACCAATTGAAAGCACTGCAAGCAGCAGACGACCAAGTGAAAGCACTACTGCCAGCAGCAGACGACCCAGTGAAAGCACTGCCAGCAGCAGACGACCCAGTGAAAGCACTGCCAGCAGCAGACGACCCAGTGAAAGCACTGTCAGCAGCAGACGACCCAGTGAAAGCACTGCCAGCAGCAGACGACCCAGTGACATGACCACGCGGCGGCCAAGTGAACCGGTCTCCAGTAGCAGGCGCACCAGTGACGCCTCGGCTAGTGTCAGGCATGCCAGTGACGCATCGGCTAGTGTCAGGCATGCCAGTGACGCCTCTGCTAGTGTCAGGCACGCCAGTGACGCCTCTGCTAGTGTCAGGCACGCCAGTGACGCCTCTGCTAGTGTCAGGCACGCCAGTGACGCCTCGGCTAGTGTCAGGCACGCCAGTGACGCTTCTGCTAGTGTCAGGCACGCCAGTGACGCCTCTGCTAGTGTCAGGCACGCCAGTGACGCCTCTGCTAGTGTCAGGCACGCCAGTGACGCATCGGCTTGTGTCAGGCACGCCAGTGACGCCTCTGCTAGTGTCAGGCATGCCAGTGACGCCTCTGCTAGTGTCAGGCATGCCAGTGACGCCTCTGCTAGTGTCAGGCACGCCAGTGACGCTTCTGCTAGTGTCAGGCACGCCAGTGACGCATCGGCTTGTGTCAGGCACGCCAGTGACGCCTCTGCTAGTGTCAGGCACGCCAGTGACGCAGCAGCCAGCCTCAGGCGGGCCCCCGAGGCCCCAGTGAGCGGCCGCCGGCAGAGCGAGGTCACCGCACCCCCGCGGCGCCCTAGCGAGATAGGTAGCGTCCCCTTGCGGCGGCCCGGCGAGGGGGCGGGCAGCAATGGGTCGCCACAGCGGCGGCCGGGCCCTGAGACCGCGGCAGCCACTCCTCGACGGAGCAGCGAGCAGATATCCCGACGGGCCAGCGACGCCAAGAAGATGTTTGGCCAGCAGAAGAGTTTCTCGTTCGAGGTTGCTGGGCGACAGGACGGGTCAGGGCGCCTGACACCCACCAGACAGCAACAGCAGGGGTCTCAGCGGGCGCGAGGACGCCTCCTGCCCCGCATCCCGGCGGACCACAGCGGTACCTTAGGGCCCGAGTCCCCGGGGGAGGGCTCGCAGGAGGGGGCCTCTCCGGGACGCCGCCAGAGTGCCCGGCAGCTGATACAAGACGCCCAGCGGCTGTCTGTGACTCAGGCCGGGTCTCGGCATAGGGGGCCCAGGAGCAAGCGCGCCCAGTTTGCCGAGCAGAGGAGCTTCTCCTGCGAGTCTGCCGTGTATTACCCTCGCGAGGCCGCTGCGCCCGCCGCCGTGGGGCACGGTGATCGGGGATCCGGGGGGTCGCCAGGGGAGGTATGGGGTACGCACAGGGATGACGAGCGATCCAGGAGGGAGGCTGTCTACTTCAAGAACTCCCCTGATCAAAGCAGGAAAGCCGGGTCTCTGGAAGCCAGTCGCGACAGTCCAAGTAGTCCGCACGTGTCTCCGCGGCAGCGTAAGGACAGGCTGGAGGCGCGGGGATCCCCCAGTCGTGGGGGAGGACCCCCAGCGATGTCGGGGGGCCAGCCCCACCGATCGCCCGTCTCCCCTCGGGACGTGGCGGCGCGCGAGGGGTCCCCACGGGACATGTCCCCCCGCGACATGACCCCCAGAGACGTGTCGCACAGGGACCCCTCCCCCCGCGACATGACCCCCAGAGAAGTGTCGCACAGGGACCCTTCCCCCCGCGACATGACCCCCAGAGAAGTGTCGCACAGGGACCCTTCCCCCCGCGACGGTTCCCCTCGGGGCAGCGCCCCGCGGATGCGGAAGTGTGAGAGCATGGCCCTAGATGGGGGTGTGGCGGGTGCGGGGGAGGGTGCAGACGGCAGCGGGCGATACAGGGACAGCGATCGACGGAAACGCTTCGCTGGGCAGAAGAGCTTCTCGTACGAGGCGGCCACTACCTACTACCAGCCCCAGGACGGCGGGGTGGTGGGGGCGGCGGAGGAGGGGGGCAGGGGCGCGGTGGCGGCCTCCAGGGTGCGTTCTGCCCGGGACAAGCGGGCAATCATGATGCAGACGCGGACAAGCTACTCGCTGGATGACATCGACTTCAGCCAGCACATCGCCCAGGATGGTGGCTACAGATACCGCCACCCCCACAGCCTGCACCCCCAGGCACCCTACCCCTACGCATACAACAAGGACTCCCAGCAAGATGCGCGCTATCCACCGCCGCGCCGTCACGACTCGTACTCAGAGGATGGGGACTTGCGGGCGTATGGCCGGCCGGAGCTTTACCCTGGGTCTCCCGGCAGGTCCCCGGGCAGGTCCCCGGGCAGGTCCCCGGGCAGATCGCCCGGTAGGTCGCCCGGTAGGTCGCCCGGCAGGTCCCCTGAGCGCCCCGACAGGGAGGTTTCTCCCCGGCGGGCGAGCGGGGTGAGTCGGGCTAAGCTGATGATGCTACACTCCATGAAGGCCGTGGCTGGCGAGGGCCACCTCCCCCACCCCTACGACCACCCCCACCACCACATGGGCGACGTACCTTACGAGCCGCGCTCCCCGAGGGTGCGTCAAGCGCCATACAGAGACAGTACGGGCAGCCAGCATCACCAGGCACCCCACCCCCACTCGCCATACGACCGCCCGTCGCCCCACTGCCACCCGGCCGACCCGTACCTGTGTGACCAGGACAACGAGTTTGACTATTACTACAACTACGACTACAACAATGAGGAGGTGGAGCAGGGCGAGGCGCGCCGTGACTACGATAATGCAGTAGGGAGTGAACCCCCTCACAATGGCCGGCGCGACGACAGGGGTCGGCCCCAGCCTGGCACTGGCTGCCCCGACCCCCATCCCCAGCAAGGTGTGAGCAGTGAGGACCCCCCGGCCCAGCGGCCAGCGCCCTCCTCCCCACCCCTGTCCCCGGCTCCCAGAGAGGCGGGTCCTCAGGTTAAGGGGGAGAATGAGGGGCGCGACCTGGAGCCAGACTACGAGACGAAGCCGGTGGTGGTGGGCCCCCAGCCGGCAGTCCTCATCAAGCCGCTGCCCCGGGACCTGCTCCGGAAGGACCGGTACTCGGAGGGCAAACCCTTCTGGAAGTTCTGGCGTCATTGAGAGTCACCACTGCCCCCAGGGCCCGCCATTGACCCCTCCCCACCTGCCGCCAGGGCCCGCCATTGACCCCTCTCCACCTACCACCAGGGCCCGGCATTGACCCCTCCCCACCTACCACCAGGGCCCGGCATTGACCCCTCCCCACCTACCACCAGGGCCCGCCATTGACCCCTCCCCACCTACCACCAGGTACCGTCATTGACCCCTCCCCACCTACCACCAGGGCCCGGCATTGACCCCTCCCCACCTACCACCAGGGCCCGGCATTGACCCCTCCCCACCTACCACCAGGGCCCGGCATTGACCCCTCGCCGCCTACCACCAGGGACCGTCATTGACCCCTCCCCACCTACCACCAGGTACCGACATTGACCCCTCCCCACCTACCACCAGGGCCCGGCATTGACCCCTCCCCACCTGCCCCCAGGGCCCGCCATTGACCCCTCCCCACCTACCACCAGGTACCGTCATTGACCCCACCCCACCTACCACCAGGACCCGGCATTGACCCCTCCCCACCTACCACCAGGGCCCGGCATTGACCCCTCGCCGCCTACCACCAGGGACCGTCATTGACCCCTCCCCACCTACCACCAGGTACCGTCATTGACCCCTCCCCACCTACCACCAGGGCCCGGCATTGACCCCTCGCCGCCTACCACCAGGGCCCGCCATTAAACCCTCGCCACCTATCACCATGGCCCGGCATTGACCCCTCCCCACCTACCACCATGGCCCGGCATTGACCCCTCCCCACCTACCACCAGGGCCCGGCATTGACCCCTCCCCACCTGCCTCCAGGGACCGCCATTAAACCCTCCCCACCTACCACCAGGGCCCGGCATTGACCCCTCGCCGCCTACCACCAGGGCCCGCCATTAAACCCTCGCCACCTATCACCATGGCCCGGCATTGACCCCTCCCCACCTACCACCATGGCCCGGCATTGACCCCTCCCCACCTACCACCAGGGCCCGGCATTGACCCCTCCCCACCTGCCTCCAGGGACCGCCATTAAACCCTCCCCACCTACCACCAGGGCCCGGCATTGACCCCTCCCCACCTGCCTCCAGGGACCGCCATTAAACCCTCCCCACCTACTACCAGGGACCGTCATTGACCCCTCCCCACCTACCACCAGGGCCCGGCATTGACCACTCGCCACCTACTACCAGGGCCCGGCATTGACCCCTCCCCACCTACCACCAGGGCCCGGCATTGACCCCTCGCCACCTACCACCAGGGACCGTCATTGACCCCTCCCCACCTACCACCAGGGAACGTCATTGACCCCTCCCCACCTACCACCAGGGCCCGGCATTGACCACTCCCCGCCTACCACCAGGGCCCGGCATTGACCCCTCTCCACCTACCACCAGGGACCGTCATTGACCCCTCCCCACCTACCACCAGCGACCGTCATTGACCCCTCGCTACCTACCACCATGGCCCGGCATTGACCCCTCCCCACCTACCACCAGGGCCCGGCATTGACCCCTCGCCACCTACCACCATGGCCCGGCATTGACCCCTCGCCACCTACCACCAGGGACCGTCATTGACCCCTCGCCACCTACCACCAATGACCGTCATTGACCCCTCGCCACCTACCACCAGGGCCCGGCATTGACCCCTAGCCACCTACCACCAGGGCCCGGCATTGACCCCTCCCCACCTACCACCAGGGTCCGGCATTGACCCCTCGCCACCTACCACCAGGGACCGTCATTGACCCCTCGCCACTGCCGCCAGGGCCCGGCATTGACCCCTCCCCACCTACCACCAGGGACCGTCATTGACCCTCGCCATTGCCGCCAGGGCCCGGCATTGACCCCTCCCCACCTACCACCAGGGACCGGCATTGACCCCTCTCCACCTACCACCATGGACCGTCATTGACCCCTCGCCACCTACCACCAGGGACCGTCATTGACCCCTCGCCACCTACCACCATGGCCCGGCATTGACCCCTCCCCACCTACCACTAGGGCCCGGCATTGACCCCTTGCCACCAGCCACCAGGTCCCGGCATTGACCCCTCGCCACCTACCACCAGGGACCGTCATTGACACCTCCCCACCTACCACCAGGGACCGTCATTGACCCCTCGCCACCTACCACCAGGGACCGTCATTGACCCCTCGCCACCTACCACCATGGCCCGGCATTGACCCCTCCCCGCCTACCACCAGGGCCCGGCATTGACCCCTCCCCACCTACCACCAGGGACCGGCATTGACCCCTCGCCACCTACCACCAGGGCCCGGCATTGACCCCTAGCCACCTACCACCATGGCCCGGCATTGACCCCTCGCCACCTACCACCATGGCCCGGCATTGACCCCTCGCCACCTACCACCAGGGACCGTCATTGACCCCTCGCCACCTACCACCAATGACCGTCATTGACCCCTCGCCACCTACCACCAGGGCCCGGCATTGACCCCTAGCCACCTACCACCAGGGCCCGGCATTGACCCCTCCCCACCTACCACCAGGGTCCGGCATTGACCCCTCGCCACCTACCACCAGGGACCGTCATTGACCCCTCGCCACTGCCGCCAGGTTCCGGCATTGACCCCTAGCCACCTACCACCAGGGACCGTCATTGACACCTCCCCACCTACCACCAGGGACCGTCATTGACACCTCCCCACCTACCACCAGGGACCGGCATTGACCCCTCGCCACCTACCACCATGGCCCGGCATTGACCCCTCCCCACCTACCACTAGGGCCCGGCATTGACCCCTTGCCACCAGCCACCAGGTCCCGGCATTGACCCCTCGCCACCTACCACCAGGGACCGTCATTGACACCTCCCCACCTACCACCAGGGACCGTCATTGACCCCTCGCCACCTACCACCAGGGACCGGCATTGACACCTCCCCACCTACCACCAGGGACCGTCATTGACCCCTCCCCACCTACCACCATGGCCCGGCATTGACCCCTCCCCACCTACCACTAGGGCCCGGCATTGACCCCTTGCCACCAGCCACCAGGTCCCGGCATTGACCCCTCGCCACCTACCACCAGGGACCGTCATTGACACCTCCCCACCTACCACCAGGGACCGTCATTGACCCCTCGCCACCTACCACCAGGGACCGGCATTGACACCTCCCCACCTACCACCAGGGACCGTCATTGACCCCTCGCCACCTACCACCAGGGACCGTCATTGACCCCTCGCCACCTACCACCAGGGACCGGCATTGACACCTCCCCACCTACCACCAGGGACCGTCATTGACCCCTCGCCACCTACCACCAGGGACCGGCATTGACCCCTCGCCACCTACCACCATGGCCCGGCATTGACCCCTCGCCACCTACCACCAGGGACCGGCATTGACCCCTCCCCACCTACCACCAGGGCCCGGCATTGACCCCTCCCCACCGACCACCAGGGACCGTCATTGACCCCTCCCCACCTACCATCAGGGACCGTCTTTGACCTCTCCCAACCTAGCACCAGGGCCCGGCATTGACCCCTCCCCACCTACCACCAGGGACCGTCATTAAACCCTCGCCACCTACCACCAGGGACCGTCATTGACCCCTCACCACTGCCGCCAGGGACCGCCATTAACCCCTCGCCACCTACCACCAGGGACCGTCATTGACCCCACGCCACCTACCACCAGGGCCCGGCATTGACCCCTCCCCACCTGCCACCAGGGACCGCTATTAACCCCTCGCCACCTACCACCATGGCCCGGCATTGACCCCTCCCCACCTACCACCATGGCCCGGCATTGACCCCTCCCCACCTACCACCAGGGCCCGGCATTGACCCCTCCCCACCTACCTCCAGGGACCGCCATTAAACCCTCCCCACCTACCACCAGGGCCCGGCATTGACCCCTCCCCACCTGCCTCCAGGGACCGCCATTAAACCCTCCCCACCTACTACCAGGGACCGTCATTGACCCCTCCCCACCTACCACCAGGGCCCGGTATTGACCCCTCGCCACCTACTACCAGGGCCCGGCATTGACCCCTCCCCACCTACCACCAGGGCCCGGCATTGACCCCTCGCCACCTACCACCAGGGACCGTCATTGACCCCTCCCCACCTACCACCAGGGCCCGGCATTGACCCCTCCCCACCTACCACCATGGCCCGGCATTGACTCCTCGCCACCTACCACCAGGGACCGTCATTGACTCCTCGCCACCTACCACCATGGCCCGGCATTGACCCCTCCCCACCTACCACCAGGGCCCGGCATTGACCCCTCGCCGCCTACCACCATGGCCCAGCATTGACCCCTCGCCACCTACCACCAGGGACCGTCATTGACCCCTCGCCACCTACCACCAGGGAACGTCATTGACCCCTCCCCACCTACCACCAGGGACCGTCATTGACCCCTCGCCACCTACCACCAGGGCCCGGCATTGACCCCTAGCCACCTACCACCAGGGCCCGGCATTGACCCCTCCCCACCTACCACCAGGGCCCGGCATTGACCCCTGGCCACCTACCACCAGGGACCGTCATTGACCCCTCGCCACTGCCGCCAGGGCCCGGCATTGACCCCTCCCCACCTACCACCAGGGCCCGGCATTGACCCCTCTCCACCTACCACCAGGGACCGTCATTGACCCCTCGCCACCTACCACCAGGGACCGTCATTGACCCCTCGCCACCTACCACCATGGCCCGGCATTGACCCCTCCCCACCTACCACCAGGGCCCGGCATTGACCCCTCGCCACCTACCACCATGGCCCGGCATTGACCCCTCGCCACCTACCACCAGGGACCGTCATTGACCCCTCGCCATCTACCACCAGAGACCGTCATTGACCCCTCCCCACCTACCACCAGGGACCGTCATTGACCCCTCGCCACCTACCACCAGGGCCCGGCATTGACCCCGCGCCACCTACCACCAGGGCCCGCCATTGACCCCTCTCCACCTACCACCAGGGACCGTCATTGACCCCTCGCCACCTACCACCAGGGACCGTCATTGACCCCTCGCCACCTACCACCATGGCCCGGCATTGACCCCTCCCCGCCTACCACCAGGGCCCGGCATTGACCCCTCGCCACCTACCACCAGGGACCGTCATTGACCCCTCGCCATCTACCACCAGAGACCGTCATTGACCCCTCCCCACCTACCACCAGGGACCGTCATTGACCCCTCGCCACCTACCACCAGGGCCCGGCATTGACCCCGCGCCACCTACCACCAGGGCCCGCCATTGACCCCTCTCCACCTACCACCAGGGACCGTCATTGACCCCTCGCCATCTACCACCAGAGACCGTCATTGACCCCTCCCCACCTACCACCAGGGACCGTCATTGACCCCTCGCCACCTACCACCAGGGCCCGGCATTGACCCCTAGCCACCTACCACCAGGGCCCGGCATTGACCCCGCGCCACCTACCACCAGGGCCCGGCATTGACCCCGCGCCACCTACCACCATGGCCCGGCATTGACCCCTCCCCGCCTACCACCAGGGCCCGGCATTGACCCCTCGCCACCTACCACCAGGGACCGTCATTGACCCCTCCCCACCTACCACCAGAGACCGTCATTGACCCCTCCCCACCTACCACCAGGGACCGTCATTGACCCCTCGCCACCTACCACCAGGGCCCGGCATTGACCCCGCGCCACCTACCACCAGGGCCCGCCATTGACCCCTCTCCACCTACCACCAGGGACCGTCATTGACCCCTCGCCACCTACCACCAGGGACCGTCATTGACCCCTCGCCACCTACCACCATGGCCCGGCATTGACCCCTCCCCACCTACCACCAGGGCCCGGCATTGACCCCTCGCCACCTACCACCAGGGACCGTCATTGACCCCTCGCCATCTACCACCAGAGACCGTCATTGACCCCTCCCCACCTACCACCAGGGACCGTCATTGACCCCTCGCCACCTACCACCAGGGCCCGGCATTGACCCCTAGCCACCTACCACCAGGGCCCGGCATTGACCCCGCGCCACCTACCACCAGGGCCCGGCATTGACCCCGCGCCACCTACCACCAGGGCCCGGCATTTACCCCTCGCCACCTACCACCAGGGCCCGGCATTGACCCCTCGCCACCTCGAAAATCTACCTCCTGGTTTCTGTTTTGAACCCGAGAATCGCTCGACAAATGTCCCACTTAGTGCTAAGTAGATTTGCGTAGACTAAGTGTGGTTTATGAATACGGCCTTTCTGGGCCCGTAAGTTCAGTACGGCCGGGGCCAAATATTTCACCCAGCTCAATGTCTAATATCCTATTCGAGGGCGAAATATTTAGCCCCGACTGTTTCCAACGTATGGGCCCAAGAGTCTTTCAGGAGAAGGGCAGACGGAGGAATTGGGCATAGCTTGTTTTGCCACGCCCTTTGGTTACAATATATATACTAAGGCGTGCAGAAAGTGTATCGTTGAACTTGGAGGTTGAACCTTGCCCGAGTGTCGTCATTGATGAGTTCAATGCGGAGAGCAACCTCGCAGGACTCGGCCCAACACAACCCCGTCAGCTATGCCAAACAATCGAAGCGGATAGTGCTATGGCTGTAGGACCGACCACATTCCGACATGCCCGTCCTACGGCTAATTTCTGGTACACAATTTCCAGACCCACGTGACATGTCCTTGTCGTTCACTCAGTCTAAATCTTTTAAGCCAGTGACGAAAATGTATGCAAGTTGATTCTCTTGCATTGTCCACGAAGTCGAATTTGATAGTATTATGTCGTTATAGTGTGTGGTGGTTATACGTACGCGGCGGTTATACGTACGCGGTGGTTATAAGTACGCGGTGGTTATGTACAACGCGTGTTTTTAGTACGATATCGTTACTCGTACTGATAGGTATAAATGTATATGATGCCTGCTTATACGTACGATATGGTTATATGTAACTTTGTGGCGAAGCGTGGTTATGCGTACGATGTAGTTAGACGATATATCTATATATGCCTATATCAATACAAATGAAGAACACATTCCTGGGTAGAAGTTTGCTTATGGGAGGCCGTAGATCTATTTGGGTCTGCCAAGTGGTGGTACATGCAGTGTTCGCTACATAATCAAACCGTATACAAGGACGCGGCGAATGTGTTTACTTACACATGTTTGTATATACCACTGTAGGCGTCTATGTACATATTCTATTCACATACTTATGTCGTTGAGATATCTATGTACAAATCTATTTACATAAGGTTCGCCAGATGTGTTGATATCGTGCGGTCACAGCGTACCGTTTGGATAACCAAGCATATCATGCTTTGTATCGTAAACATATTGTCTGATAATTTCTCGATAGTTTCACTGACAACGGTTATGATGTAAAGGAGCTTCGAGTACACATGACGTTTGCCTGCGTGCGTTTGTCCACGTTTTGTGATCGAGGTGATTTGCATCTTTTTTTTGTATCGTCGCCTCGTGTGTAAATATGTATTTTTATATGAACTTTTTTCTCACCTTTTCGAATCAAATTACCAACGATTGAGATTTGTACAGTATATATTAGTGTGAACTAGTTTTTTAAAATCAATATTTTGTACTTTTTCTGATATCGCATATCTAGTGCATCTTGCAATCCCGATATCTAAAATCTTCAGCTCTCATATGTCACAGACCCAAAGCCACGTTGTATGAGCTTGTGTCATTTAAACACGGACGGCCCGGCCCACCCAGTGTGTCATGGCCATCATTTAAACACGGACGGCCCGGCCCACCCAGTGTGTCATGGCCATCATTTAAACACGGACGGCCCGGCCCACCCAGTGTGTCATGGCCATCATTTAAACACGGACGGCCCGGCCCACCCAGTGTGTCATGGCCATCATTTAAACACGGACGGCCCGGCCCACCCAGTGTTTCATGGCCATCATTTAAACACGGACGGCCCGGCCCACCCAGTGTGTCATGGCCATCATTTAAACACGGACGGCCCGGCCCACCCAGTGTGTCATGGCCATCATTTAAACACGGACGGCCCGGCCCACCCAGTGTGTCATGGCCATCATTTAAACACGGACGGCCCGGCCCACCCAGTGTGTCATGGCCATCATTTAAACACGGACGGCCCGGCCCACCCAGTGTGTCATGGCCATCATTTAAACACGGACGGCCCGGCCCACCCAGTGTGTCATGGCCATCATTTAAACACGGACGGCCCGGCCCACCCAGTGTGTCATGGCCGTCATTTAAACACGGACGGCCCGGCCCACCCAGTGTGTCATGGCCATCATTTAAACACGGACGGCCCGGCCCACCCAGTGTTTCATGGCCATCATTTAAACACGGACGGCCCGGCCCACCCAGTGTGTCATGGCCATCATTTAAACACGGACGGCCCGGCCCACCCAGTGTGTCATGGCCATCATTTAAACACGGACGGCCCGGCCCACCCAGTGTGTCATGGCCATCATTTAAACACGGACGGCCCGGCCCACCCAGTGTGTCATGGCCATCATTTAAACACGGACGGCCCGGCCCACCCAGTGTGTCATGGCCATCATTTAAACACGGACGGCCCGGCCCACCCAGTGTGTCATGGCCATCATTCAAGACGATCATAGGTGTTATTATTAACGTATTCCTCTCAAGTCGGACACGCACTGGAAGAAATGCCACCTCGTCGTCGAAGTTAAAAAGCGAAGATGCGGTTTGCTCTCTTACGGTATCGGCCCGTCCGACGTTTAATCCAAATATTAATAATGGGGTGGACTTACACAAAGCTAGGGGTGGACTTACACAATACTAGGGGTGGACTTACACAACGCTAGGGGTGGACTTACACAAAGCCAGGGGTGGACTTACACAAAGCCAGGGGTGGACTTACACAAAGCTAGGGGTGGACGTGCCCCTCGACTAGGCGTTCACTCACGAGTCCTGACGAGAGTTTCTGGCATGTGCCATCTCATCTCGTGCATTCCATTGAATTGCGCGGACCGTGGACTGTTGGTTTGGGTTAAACGCGACACAGATGAGAGCTCCTCCCGACAGGGGCATCAGTAGCTGTACCAGACCATGTCGGTAACATTACAGCATAGGACTTATCACGTACCACACGTGTCGATCGCGTGGACCAGCTGGCCGACTGCTGCCCACTCCGGCAGTGTCACGTACGGTCTCACCCTGGAGTGTACCAGCTGGCCGACTGCTGCCCACTCCGGCAGTGATACGTACGGTCTCACCCTGGAGTGTACCAGCTGGCCGACTGCTGCCCACTCCGGCAGTGATACGTAAGGGCTCACCCTGGAGTCTACCAGCTGGCCGACTGCTGCCCACTCCGCCAGTGATACGTAAGGGCTCACCCTGGAGTGTACCAGCTGGCCGACTGCTGCCCACTCCGGCAGTGATACGTAAGGGCTCACCCTGGAGTCTACCAGCTGGCCGACTGCTGCCCACTCCGCCAGTGATACGTAAGGGCTCACCCTGGAGTTTACCAGCTGGCCGACTGCTGCCCACTCCGGCAGTGATACGTACGATCTCACCCTGGAGTGTACCAGCTGGCCGACTGCTGCCCACTCCGACAGTGATACGTACGGTCTCACCCTGGAGTGTACCAGCTGGCCGACTGCTGCCCACTTCGGCAGTGATACGTAAGGGCTCACCCTGAAGTCTACCAGCTGGCCGACTGCTGCCCACTCCGCCAGTGATACGTAAGGGCTCACCCTGGAGTCTACCAGCTGGCCGACTGCTGCCCACTCCGCCAGTGATACGTAAGGGCTCACCCTGGAGTGTACCAGCTGGCCGACTGCTGCCCACTCCGACAGTGATACGTACGATCTCACCCTGGAGTCTACCAGCTGGCCGACTGCTGCCCACTCCGGCAGTGATACGTACGATCTCACCCTGGAGTCTACCAGCTGGCCGACTGCTGCCCACTCCGCCAGTGATACGTAAGGGCTCACCCTGGAGTTTACCAGCTGGCCGACTGCTGCCCACTCCGGCAGTGATACGTACGATCTCACCCTGGAGTGTACCAGCTGGCCGACTGCTGCCCACTCCGACAGTGATACGTACGGTCTCACCCTGGAGTGTACCAGCTGGCCGACTGCTGCCCACTCCGGCAGTGATACGTAAGGGCTCACCCTGGAGTGTACCAGCTGGCCGACTGCTGCCCACTCCGCCAGTGATACGTACGGTCTCACCCTGGAGTGTACCAACTGGCCGACTGCTGCCCACTCCGGCAGTGATACGTACGATCTCACCCTGGAGTGTACCAGCTGGCCGACTGCTGCCCACTCCGGCAGTGATACGTACGGTCTCACCCTGGAGTGTACCAGCTGGCCGACTGCTGCCCACTCCGACAGTGATACGTACGGTCTCACCCTGGAGTGTACCAGCTGGCCGACTGCTGCCCACTCCGGCAGTGATACGTAAGGGCTCACCCTGGAGTGTACCAGCTGGCCGACTGCTGCCCACTCCGGCAGTGATACGTACGGTCTCACCCTGGAGTGTACCAACTGGCCGACTGCTGCCCACTCCGCCAGTGATACGTAAGGGCTCACCCTGAAGTCTACCAGCTGGCCGACTGCTGCCCACTCCGCCAGTGATACGTAAGGGCTCACCCTGGAGTCTACCAGCTGGCCGACTGCTGCCCACTCCGCCAGTGATACGTAAGGGCTCACCCTGGAGTGTACCAGCTGGCCGACTGCTGCCCACTCCGGCAGTGATAAGTACGGTCTCACCCTGGAGTGTACCAGCTGGCCGACTGCTGCCCACTCCGACAGTGATACGTACGGTCTCACCCTGGAGTGTACCAGCTGGCCGACTGCTGCCCACTCCGGCAGTGATAAGTACGGTCTCACCCTGGAGTCTACCAGCTGGCCGACTGCTGCCCACTCCGGCAGTGATACGTACGGTCTCACCCTGGAGTGTACCAGCTGGCCGACTGCTGCCCACTCCGGCAGTGATACGTACGGTCTCACCCTGGAGTGTACTAGCTGGCCGACTGCTGCCCACTCCGGCAGTGATACGTACGGTCTCACCCTGGAGTGTACTAGCTGGCCGACTGCTGCCCACTCCGGCAGTGATACGTACGGTCTCACCCTGGAGTGTACCAGCTGGCCGACAGCTGCCCACTCCGGCAGTGATACGTACGGTCTCACCCTGGAGTCTACCAGCTCGCCGACTGCTGCCCACTCCGCCAGTGATACGTAAGGGCTCACCCTGGAGTGTACCAGCTGGCCGACTGCTGCGCACTCCGCCAGTGATAAGTAAGGGCTCACCCTGGAGTCTACCAGCTGGCCGACTGCTGCCCACTCCGCCAGTGATACGTAAGGGCTCACCCTGGAGTGTACCAGCTGGCCGACTGCTGCCCACTCCGGCAGTGATACGTACGGTCTCACCCTGGAGTGTACCAGCTGGCCGACTGCTGCCCACTCCGGCAGTGATACGTACGGTCTCACCCTGGAGTGTACCAGCTGGCCGACTGCTGCCCACACCGGCAGTGATGCGTACGGTCTCACCCTGGAGTGTACCAGCTGGCCGACTGCTGCCCACTCCGGCAGTGATACGTACGGTCTCACCCTGGAGTCTACCAGCTCGCCGACTGCTGCCCACTCCGCCAGTGATACGTAAGGGCTCACCCTGGAGTCTACCAGCTGGCCGACTGCTGCCCACTCCGCCAGTGATACGTAAGGGCTCACCCTGGAGTCTACCAGCTGGCCGACTGCTGCCCACTCCGCCAGTGATACGTAAGGGCTCACCCTGGAGTCTACCAGCTCGCCGACTGCTGCCCACTCCGCCAGTGATACGTAAGGGCTCACCCTGGAGTCTACCAGCTGGCCGACTGCTGCCCACTCCGCCAGTGATACGTAAGGGCTCACCCTGGAGTCTACCAGCTGGCCGACTGCTGCCCACTCCGGCAGTGATACGTACGGTCTCACCCTAGAGTGTACCAGCTGGCCGACTGCTGTGCACTCCGACAGTGATACGTAAGGGCTCACCCTGGAGTCTACCAGCTGGCCGACTGCTGCCCACTCCGCCAGTGATACGTAAGGGCTCACCCTGGAGTCTACCAGCTGGCCGACTGCTGCCCACTCCGGCAGTGATACGTACGGTCTCACCCTGGAGTGTACCAGCTGGCCGACTGCTGCCCACTCCGCCAGTGATACGTAAGGGCTCACCCTGGAGTCTACCAGCTGGCCGACTGCTGCCCACTCCGCCAGTGATACGTAAGGGCTCACCCTGGAGTCTACCAGCTGGCCGACTGCTGCCCACTCCGGCAGTGATACGCAAGGGCTCACCCTTGAGTGTACCAGCTGGCCGACTGCTGCCCACTCCGGCAGTGATACGTAAGGGCTCACCCTTGAGTGTACCAGCTGGCCGACTGCTGCCCACTCCGGCAGTGATACGTACGGTCTCACCCTGGAGTCTACCAGCTGGCCGACTGCTGCCCACTCCGACAGTGATACGTACGGTCTCACCCTGGAGTGTACCAGCTGGCCGACTGCTGCCCACTCCGGCAGTGATACGTAAGGGCTCACCCTGGAGTGTACCAGCTGGCCGACTGCTGCCCACTCCGGCAGTGATACGTAAGGGCTCACCCTGGAGTCTATCAGCTGGCCGACTGCTGCCCACTCCGGCAGTGATACGTAAGGGCTTACCCTTGAGTGTACCAACTGGCCGACTGCTGCCCACTCCGGCAGTGATACGTACGGTCTCACCCTGGAGTGTACCAGCTGGCCGACTGCTGCCCACTCCGACGGTGATACGTACGGTCTCACCCTGGAGTCTACCAGCTGGCCGACTGCTGCCCACTCCGGCAGTGATACGTAAGGGCTCACCCTGGAGTGTACCAGCTGGCCGACTGCTGCCTACTCTGGCAGTGATACTTACGGTCTCACCCTGGAGTGTACCAGCTCGCCGACTGCTGCCCACTCCGGCAGTGATACGTACGGTCTCACCCTGGAGTGTACCAGCTGGCCGACTGCTGCCCACTCCGGCAGTGATACGTAAGGGCTCACCCTGGAATGTACCAGCTGGCCGACTGCTGCCCGCTCCGGCAGTGATACGTACGGTCTCACCCTGGAGTGTACCAGCTGGCCGACTGCTGCCCACTCCGGCAGTGATACGTAAGGGCTCACCCTGGAGTGTACCAGCTGGCCGACTGCTGCTCACTCCGCCAGTGATACGTACGGTCTCACCCTGGAGTGCACCAGCTGGCCGACTGCTGCCCACTCCGCCAGTGATACGTACGGTCTCACCCTGGAGTGTACCAGCTGGCCGACTGCTGCTTACTCCGGCAGTGATACTTACGGTCTCACCCTGGAGTCTACCAGCTGGCCGACTGCTGCTTACTCCGGCAGTGATACTTACGGTCTCACCCTGGAGTCCACCAGCTGGCCGACTGCTGCCCACTCCGGCAGTGATACGTAAGGGCTCACCCTGGAGTCTACCAGCTGGCCGACTGCTGCCCACTCCGGCAGTGATACGTACGGTCTCACCCTGGAGTCAACCAGCTGGCCGACTGCTGCCCACTCCGGCAGTGATACGTACGGTCTCACCCTGGAGTGTACCAGCTGGCCGACTGCTGCCCACTCCGGCAGTGATACGTACGGTCTCACCCTGGAGCGTACCAGCTGGCCGACTGCTGCCCACTCCGGCAGTGATACGTACGGTCTCACCCTGGAGTGAACCAGCTGGCCGACTGCTGCCCACTCCGGCAGTGATACGTACGGTCTCACCCTGGAGTCTACCAGCTGGCCGACAGCTGCCCACTTCGGCAGTGATACGTACGGTCTCACCCTGGAGTGTATCAGCTGGCCGACTGCTGCCCACTCCGACAGTGATACGTACGGTCTCACCCTGGAGTGTACCAACTGGCCGACTGCTGACCACTCCGACAGTGATACGTACGGTCTCACCCTGGAGTGTACCAACTGGCCGACTGCTGCCCACTCCGACAGTGATACGTACGGTCTCACCCTGGAGTGTACCAGCTGGCCGACTGCTGCCCACTCCGACAGTGATACGTACGGTCTCACCCTGGAGTGTACCAACTGGCCGACTGCTGCCCACTCCGGCAGTGATACGTACGGTCTCACCCTGGAGTCTACCAGCTGGCCGACTGCTGCCCACTTCGGCAGTGATACGTAAGGGCTCACCCTGGAGTGTACCAGCTGGCCGACTGCTGCCCACTCCGGCAGTGATACGTACGGTCTCACCCTGGAGTCTACCAGCTGGCCGACTGCTGCCCACTCCGGCAGTGATACGTACGGTCTCACCCTGGAGTCTACCAGCTGGCCGACTGCTGCCCACTTCGGCAGTGATACGTAAGGGCTCACCCTGGAGTGTACCAGCTGGCCGACTGCTGCCCACTCCGGCAGTGATACGTACGGTCTCACCCTGGAGTGTACCAGCTGGCCGACTGCTGCCCACTCCGGCAGTGATAGGTACGGTCTCACCCTGGAGTGTACCAGCTGGCCGACTGCTGCCCACTCCGGCAGTGATACGTAAGGGCTCACCCTGGAGTGTACCAACTGGCCGACTGCTGCCCACTCCGGCAGTGATACGTACGGTCTCACCCTGGAGTCTACCAGCTGGCCGACTGCTGCCCACTTCGGCAGTGATACGTAAGGGCTCACCCTGGAGTGTACCAGCTGGCCGACTGCTGCCCACTCCGGCAGTGATACGTACGGTCTCACCCTGGAGTGTACCAGCTGGCCGACTGCTGCCCACTCCGGCAGTGATAGGTACGGTCTCACCCTGGAGTCTACCAGCTGGCCGACTGCTGCCCACTCCGGCAGTGATACGTAAGGGCTCACCCTGGAGTGTACCAGCTGGCCGACTGCTGCCCACTCCGGCAGTGATACGTACGGTCTCACCCTGGAGTCTACCAGCTGGCCGACTGCTGCCCACTCCGGCAGTGATACGTACGGTCTCACCCTGGAGTCTACCAGCTGGCCGACTGCTGCCCACTCCGGCAGTGATACGAACGGTCTCACCCTGGAGTGTACCAGTTGGCCGACTGCTGCCCACTCCGGCAGTGATACGTAAGGGCTCACCCTGGAGTGTACCAGCTGGCCGACTGCTGCCCACTCCGGCAGTGATATGTACGGTCTCACCCTGGAGTCTACCAGCTGGCCGACTGCTGCCCACTCCGGCAGTGATACGTACGGTCTCACCCTGGAGTCTACCAGCTGGCCGACTGCTGCCCACTCCGGCAGTGATACGAACGGTCTCACCCTGGAGTGTACCAGTTGGCCGACTGCTGCCCACTCCGGCAGTGATACGTACGGTCTCACCCTGGAGTCTACCAGCTGGCCGACTGCTGCCCACTCCGGCAGTGATACGTACGGTCTCACCCTGGAGTGTACCAGCTGGCCGACTGCTGCCCACTCCGGCAGTGATACGTAAGGGCTCACCCTGGAGTCTACCAGCTGGCCGACTGCTGCCCACTCCGGCAGTGATATGTACGGTCTCACCCTGGAGTCTACCAGCTGGCCGACTGCTGCCCACTCCGGCAGTGATACGTACGGTCTCACCCTGGAGTCTACCAGCTGGCCGACTGCTGCCCACTCCGGCAGTGATACGAACGGTCTCACCCTGGAGTGTACCAGTTGGCCGACTGCTGCCCACTCCGGCAGTGATACGTACGGTCTCACCCTGGAGTCTACCAGCTGGCCGACTGCTGCCCACTCCGGCAGTGATACGTACGGTCTCACCCTGGAGTGTACCAGCTGGCCGACTGCTGCCCACTCCGGCAGTGATACGTAAGGGCTCACCCTGGAGTCTACCAGCTGGCCGACTGCTGCCCACTCCGGCAGTGATACGTACGGTCTCACCCTGGAGTGTACCAACTGGCCGACTGCTGCCCACTCCGGCAGTGATACGTAAGGGCTCACCCTGGAGTGTACCAGCGGAGCCACAGCCACGTACTCCGGTCAATGTGCGTTGACGCTGCTGTTTTAATCAAACAATTGTTATCTTGAAACCTGAATACCTGAGACAAAGATTTGATGTGCAAATCACAGCTATTTGTGTGATCGTATCAGTTTGTGATCCGTTTTGTCAGAATGGCCCACGCATGACTAATCTGTCGACTATTCTAGTTAAAAGAAACATGACATGGACGAAAATATTTTGATGCAATGCTTTTGCTATATTTTTGTCAATCTAAATACTTTGTGATAATCGCCTGTTGTGGCATTTCATGTCAAAATCACACTGATCAGTCTTATGGTTCTCATCGTGTGTATTGCAAATAATAACGGTGATTGCGTAAACTTGAAAGCGACCAAGCTTTATGAAGGGTTTACTCCCGTGGTTCTGTATTCTTATACTAGTGTAAGGTTTTCCCACAAAAGAGGTAAGAATTGACAAAGGCATCTCTTTCCTCTTCCCGTTGACTACTCCCATGGTTAGCTTACAGCGAAAGCTATGTAAATAAATTGCAATTTTTAATGCATTTATCTTTTTAATAGGAAACTTTTTAACACATTTGTTCTTTCTCTTTGACATTTTTTCTATCACATTTTTGCACATTTGCTATTTTCTGACCACCACTTGATATTGTTGTTGCGCCGTGTGATCAACTGGTGATATCGCGAAAATAAAACGCCTGAAGCGAACCTGTCGTTGTTAGTTTATGTTTGTACTATCATCTGCTAGGGTAGGGTGGGGCAAGACACCCATACCCAAAATAACCCAGGCGCTCATGTTCCGGAAGAATATGAGTGACCATAGTGTCACGTGATCATAGCCAAACGTCTTCTGCAAGCGTGGGGTCGAGTATGCAAAAATAAGTATAACATTGACAATTTTCCATTATGACTCCTTTTCTGCAAAATTGCTCGAGAATTATTGGCTCACCGTGGCTGACTTATCATGAATCCGGTCTGATTAACTGGTCAGTCACAATGACAAGATTATAAGCCGTAATGATGTGTCTGTGAATTTGGGCGATAAATGCTGGCTATGCAAAAAAAAACTGTACTGTTGTCTGATTTGGAAGAACTTCATTTTGGGGCAAAACGCCTACCAGATTATTGGGTAGGCGTTTCACCCTATTGGTAGGCGTTTTGCCCCATTATCCATTTTCTCATGAAGAATATATTTCTTGTTTAAATTCATGTACTTTATTAATGTTCATCATAATAGAAAATTATAGAAATGCGTGAAGCTGCTCATACATATATTTTTACCTATATGATGACTTTGAAAACAGAGCGTTTTGCCCCGCCCCAAATAGAATTTTTCCTTTTCGTTTTTTACGCCTTACTGCTAATATTTACAAAGAAATCCATGTATGATTAACGTGGAGCCATGCGTGATGAAGGTCTCTCACGTTATCTAGATTTGCTTCCATCATACTGAAAATAAATATGGCGTATTGTGCTTAAGGTAGGCGTTTTGCCTCACTCTACCCTACCGCGTCGCCTGTCACAGAGCTTAAAAATAACGATACTTATTTTGAGACACTTATCATAAGTTACCTTGGCACATGTCATGGTACTTCAGGCTACGACACTATAATCTATGACCGTGTCCAAGGTCTTGTCGCTCTAATAGGAATCTAAACATTCTATCAAATCTATAATCCAGGACCTCACCCCATGTTATGGTGATTCATGCCAGGAGAATATAACCTGCTACTTCATCACATGTCTTGGTGCTCCAGCCAGGACATTGTAATCTGTTAACTAGGACATTACAACCTGTGACCTCGTCACCCGTCAGTGTGCTTAAGGCATTATAACCTGTGACCTCGTCACCTGCCAGTGTGCTTAAGGCATTATAACCTGTGACCTCGTCACCTGCCAGTGTGCTTAAGGCATTATAACCTGTGACCTCGTCACCCGTCAGTGTGCTTAAGGCATTATAACCTGTGACCTCGTCACCTGTTAGTGTGCTTAAGGCATTATAAGCTGTGACCTCGTCACCTGTTATTGTGCTTAAAGCATTATAACCTGTGACCTCGTCACCCGTCAGTGTGCTTAAGGCAGTATAACCTGTGACCTCGTCACCTGTTAGTGTGCTTAAGGCAGTATAACCTGTGACCTCGTCACCTGTCAGTGTGCTTAAGGCATTATAACGTGTGACCTCGTCACCTGCCAGTGTGCTTAAGGCATTATAACCTGTGACCTCGTCACCTGTCAGTGTGCTTAAGGCAGTATAACCTGTGACCTCGTCACCTGTCAGTGTGCTTAAGGCATTATAACCTGTGACCTCGTCACCTGTCAGTGTGCCTAAGGCATTATGACCTGTGACCTCGTCACCTGCCAGTGTGCTTAAGGCAGTATAACCTGTGACCTTGTCACCTGCCAGTGTGCTTAAGGCAGTATAACCTGTGACCTCGTCACCTGTCAGTGTGCTTAAGGCAGTATAACCTGTGACCTCGTCACCTGTCAGTGTGCTTAAGGCATTATAACCTGTGACCTCGTCACCTGCCAGTGTGCTTAAGGCAGTATGACCTGTGACCTCGTCACCTGTCAGTGTGCTTAAGGCAGTATAACCTGTGACCTCGTTCCCCGTCAGTGTGCTTAAGGCATTATAACCTGTGACCTCGTCACCTGTCAGTGTGCTTAAGGCAGTATAACCTGTGACCTCGTCACCTGTCAGTGTGCTTAAGGCATAATAACCTGTGACCTCGTCACCTGCCTGTGTGCTTAAGGCAGTATGACCTGTGACCTCGTCACCTGTCAGTGTGCTTAAGGCAGTATAACCTGTGACCTCGTCACCTGTCAGTGTGCTTAAGCCTTATATAACCTGTGACCTCGTCACCTGTCAGTGTGCTTAAGGCAGTATGACCTGTGACCTCGTCACATGTCAGTGTGCTTAAGGCATTATAACCTGTGACCTCGTCACCTGTCAGTGTGCTTAAGGCAGTATGACCTGTGACCTCGTCACCTGTCAGTGTGCTTAAGGCAGTATAACCTGTGACCTCGTCACCTGTCAGTGTGCTTAAGGCATTATAACATGTGAACCTGTGACCTCGTGACCTGTCAGTGTGCCTAAGGCATTATAGCCTGTGACCTCGTCACCTGTCAGTGTGCTTAAGGCAGTATAACCTGTGACCTTGTCACCTGTCAGTGTGCTTAAGGCAGTATAACCTGTGACCTTGTCACCTGTCAGTGTGCTTAATGCATTATGACCTGTGACCTCGTCACCTGCCAGTGTGCTTAAGGCAGTAAAACCTGTGACCTCGTCACCTGTCAGTGTGCTTAAGGCATTATAACCTGTGAACCTGTGGCCTCGTCACCTGTCAGTGTGCCTAAGGCATTATAACCTGTGACCTCGTCACCTGTCAGTGTGCTTAAGGCATTATAACCTGTGACCTCGTCACCTGTCAGTGTGCTTAAGGCAGTATAACCTGTGACCTCGTCACCTGTCAGTGTGCTTAAGGCAGTATAACCTGTGACCTTGTCACCTGTCAGTGTGCTTAAGGCAGTATAACGTGTGACCGCGTCACCTGTCAGTGTGCTTAAGACATTATAACCTGTGACCTCGTCACCTGTTATGGCGCTTCAATCTAGGACACTATAATCTGCGAAACCTTGGTATGGCCTCATGAACTATCACTATCATAAATTGTAATTGCTGACACATACTGATTCCTTTTTCTTACAAAACGAACGAAACGAACAGATGTGTGTTTTCCTCTTTGTGACCTGCTAGAGCGAAGATCTTGTGTTTCTTTTGACAGCCCCACACAGTCCGCATCGGAGGAGACCCAAACTCAACAACCGCATGAAAAGCTTCTCCGTCGACACGCCAGATGCACCGCAGCGCCACACGGCGCTCGAACATGTCACCAAATCCAAAAGTGGCTCCCTCTATAGTGCTCCTGGGGCACTCTGTGGTACAGATATTAAAACAGCTCTAAAATATAAGTTTCTTTATTACCTTAAATCATGTAATTTTCAAAATTACTGTTTTTAATATCCCGTTCTTAAATACTCCTCTATGTATGATTTATTTTTCTTTTGAAGACTCTGAGAGCCATTCAAGACGCAACAGTCAGTCTCGCATGACGTCACACCTAGGTACTGCCGGTAATAACGGAGATCGCAAGAGCTCTCAAACTCTCAAACCAGGTGAGATTCGTATAAATTCAATGTAAATTATATGGTTAAATACAATACCATAAGTTATTAGGCCTGCAAATCAGTGGTGGTTTTTAAGGTGTCATGAGGTAACATTCCCGTAACTTTTTCAATCCCGTATCGAATGATTATTACATATTGAAAGCCAATCCATATTGTATCTTGTATCTTTTTAGCAATATGTCTGTAGGTAACAATTTCACATTCATTTGTTTGCCATCTTAAGTATTAGCCCTGATTATAAGCGATAATGTACATAACGACTGTTGCCAAGAATAAGTCGCTTTGCTACATGAAAACACGAGTATCTTAGCCAAATAGACATATGTCAGCCGATCTGCATTCGCGCTAGTACGAATGTGTTAACTGTCGGCGGGCACGACCCGTCCGTCCTCCTGCCTCCAGCACCTCAGCAGGACTGCACGGTAGCCCCGCAGCTGACTCGGCGAAAGAAGTTGAACATGAGGATGAAGAGTTTCTCTGTTGACACGCCGGACGCATCACGATCCCAGCTTACCATCGACGAGAATTCGAAGAAAAAGAGCACCTCGTTCACGAGTGCCGCCAGCAGTTTGAGTGGTAAGAGCACCTCGTTCACGAGTGCCGCCAGCTGTTTGGGTTGTAAGAGCACCTCGTTCACGAGTGCCGCCAGCTGTTTGGATGGTAAGGTCAACTCGTTCACGAGAGCCGCCAGCTGTTTGAGTGGTAAGAGCACCTCGTTCACGAGTGCCGCCAGCAGTTTGAGTGGTAAGAGCACCTCGTTCACGAGTGCCGCCAGCAGTTTGAGTGGTAAGAGCACCTCGTTCACGAGTGCCGCCAGCTGTTTGGGTTGTAAGAGCACCTCGTTCACGAGTGCCGCCAGCTGTTTGGATGGTAAGGTCAATTCGTTCGCGAGTGCCGCCATTTGTTTGGGTGGTAAGGTCACCCCGTTTACGAGTGCCGCCAGCTGTTTGGGTGGTAAGAGCACCTCGTTCACGAGTGCCGCCATCTGTTTGGGTGGTAAGGTGACCTCGTTCACGAGTGCCGCCAGCTGTTTGGGTCTGACTCATGGTTTGGATAGTAAGATCGCCTCCTTCCCATCGCAGGCCCAGTCAGCTCTTTGGCTGATAAGATCCCCTCCTTCCCTGGCCCAGCCAGCTGTTTGGGTGGTAAGATTACCTCATACACGGGTGCTGCCAGCTGTTTGGTGGTAAGATCACCTCGTTCACGGGCCCAGTCAGCTGTTTTGGTGGTAAGATTAACTCTTACACGGATCCTGCCAGCTATTTGGGTGGTAAGATCTCCTCGTTATCGGGCCCAGCCAGCTGTTTGGGTGGTAAGATCTCGTTCACGGGCCCAGCCAGCTGTTTGGGTGGTAAGATTACCTCACACACGGTAAGATCTCCTCGTTCACAGGCCCAGCCAGTTGTTTGGGTGGTAAGATCTCGTTCACGGGCCCAGCCAGCTGTTTGGGTGGTAAGATCTCGTTCACAGGCCCCTTCAGCTGTCTCATTCTGGTGAATGAGGATCGTCGGTTGAAAATATCAAGTTCGAAGGGAATGTATTTTCATTATTTGCCCTCGGTAGGCGCATATTTATTGATGGCCTGTGTGGAGCTTCTCTAACTCAGCTCGTAAGCAGGCTGAGCTGCAATCCAACGAGGCACGTGGGATATGTTCATCTAATCCCAATCCCGTGTGTCAGGCTGCCTCTGGGGCCAGTTTAGCCTTCATTGGCACACACCCCACGGTCGCCTTAAACACCAACGTTTAATTTTTCTCTTGGATGCGTTTAAAACATTTGATCTTGTTGGCATTAATGGCCATATAAACTATAAATGCAGCAGGAGGATGCAATGGTGACATGTTTCATCAATTTCGTGTCTGTCTCACTAGCTGTTATCTATCCCGTCTGTGTGTTGATATAAGAACCTCTCTCGACTGGCCTGTACTTCCCAGGCGCGGCCACAAGCCCCCGACCGGTCGTCAGACGCCGCTCCAAGTTCTCGCTGCGATCGCGGTCGGTGGAGGTGGAGGAGGGCTGCGACTCGCCCTCCAGCCAGAGCACCCAGTCGCTGCCCCTTCGCTCCGGGAGCCCGGTCAGTCTGAAGGCAGCTCCGTCCAGGGCGGATCCAATATATATATATGAAATATATGAAAACTGGAAGCGCCCCCCCCCCCCCTCATCCAGATTTTCTGAATCCGCCCCTGCTGTCCTATTAACTTGTGACACCAGTGTGGGTAAATTTTGGCCGCAAAGAATATACGCCCCAAACAGCTCCCTTTGATTTGTTGGGGGGGGGGGGGGCCTTAATTAGTACTCCTTTGTATGTCCGCGGCGAGCCTGAGAGTATGTATCCCTCCAGTATCCCGCCGTCGTGTGTTATCGTTCTATTTCCTGGCAGGGGAAGCCGCTATAGACGTGTAACACGTGGCCTTTTATCATTTCCAGGGGCACTGGCAGAGGAATGCACAAAGTGGCGTCTATGTCATTCTCTACAATTTCAAGGGCAAAGAAAAAGATGACATGGAATTAAAGTAAGGATTGTGTGATATTTTAGCGAGCCCACATTGTTACGAGCTGGGGAAATTTACCCGCATGCGTGGGAGTTTTTTTTTTTCGTCGAAGATTGATTACTGTCATATAACGAAACCTGCGGATTCAAAAACTGAGCCTCTCGTTTTATATAATCTATAATTTAATAACAAGAAGAATTCGATTTAAAACTGAATTCGAGACTTTGTTGAGTTCCTAAGCAACCGCATGGTATGCTACAAGCACGTGCATGGTATACGTCATCCCCTTGGGTTTTTTGTAATAGGATCCAATGTTAAACGGGGCTTGAACATGAAGAAATATTCTTTGTGTCACATAAAAAGGAAAAATCACAAAAGGATAAATCCAAATTAAATTACCCTGTCTTAATTTATAAACGTCAGGTATTTTCAAAATGAACGCGGCAAATTCACGGCAAATATAGGCGGAAACGTCACTTCATAGCATTTATGGGGGGGGGGGGCTGGGGGGCATTAAACACATTACTTCAACTTCTTCAACAAGTTCAGCATTGTTGACATTTATATGATGACATCCTCATATTCAACAGGAACAATACACAAAAAACACGCTTCTTTATCAGGTTTACGTTGAAGATTCAACAAAAGTAAGCTTAAATGTAAACAGTGACCCTTCAACAGGTTGGGAACTAACTAGCCCCATGTGACGTTGTTGGTTTCACGCAACAACGCCACGTGTCCTAACCATCAAATCCTGAATGGCAATGCACAAACACGCGTGGCGAGAAGCTGTGTTGATGGCGATAACTTTTAGAACTATGGGAATAGTTTATAGAAGTACGTATCTATCAACTTACTTCATTATTTTAATTCAAGTCTTCATTATTACGACGATAACCTTTATTGCTTCTCAAGCCAGCAGACTGCTCTTTTCCGTCCGCCAACTTGCCCACCCAGTGGAGAAACTGCGCATGCGTGCATGTCGTCAAAACAACACCATTCGCTTGATGGCGCTTCATACACTTAGCCATTGACACGCGATAAGCGAAAGGCCACCTGGCGAAAGCCGCTGGTGAAGAATGACCAAATACGAAATGGCGCGATAAACGACAAGAAAGTTTCATTTCAACCGACTTGATAGTGATGCGATCACTTTGTTAGTTCATATGCATGTGGGTTTTGCGGTAAATATGAAGTTTAGGTATCATAGTACAAAATTACGATGGTTTGATGGATCGCACCATTAAGAACACAGTCGCCAACACAAACAAATTTCCACCCACCTTGCCTGCCTGCGGATATGAGAATAAACAAACGCGTTCGTGATGCTTATTAAATGATCATTTTAATGAAAACTAACTTAGGCACGTGTCACCCCCCCCCCCCCCCCACTTTTGGCTTGAAAATAGAAGAACAAAAGGTCCATTCTCTAAAGAAAGGGGCACAGAAGGCACAGTTCTTTCTGCACAACCTCACCAGGACCCCTCCCCCACCCCGGTCGCAAGTTTCTCACTGCATGCGCGCCTGTATTAGCCCCCCATTTCGTAAATTCCTGGATCCGCCACTGCACTGTAGGCAGTAGAGTGACGTACATATTGTTTGTAACTTACCATATAAAAAAGGATAACATCACAGTACAAACGTAAGTTTGGTAAGCTTATTATTAAAATACAACGGTGTAGCTTTCTCGCGTCAGTGATTTTCAGAGCGATACCTGAATATGGGCTGAAACGTCACTCTTCGGCATTTATGACTTGACTTAAACCGGAGCTAACCTCCGCAAGAAAAAAACTGTGGAACGTTGCACATGCAACCATTAGCGAGATCAACATTACATAGGGTACCTTACCCTATCGCTATGCCGCCCACGCCGCTATCATGATACACGTGACACGTCTGTTGCCGCTGGGGGCGAGGTTACAACCAAGCGACGACATCACCGTTTATCGTTGCCATAATGACACACGCGACTCAGTCAGCACCAAAACTACGCTACTTGTCAGAAGTGTGGTACCAATATTACTACACCCGATAAGTCAAGGCCTCCCCTTCCTTCGCCCCCCTCTAGTTTGGTAAGAACAGTTAAACAGCATACGTGATACATGTTTAAAATGAGGCGTCAAATTACTGAATGTTGAATCATTGTAAGTAAGACTGCAGACTGATCATTAAATAAATACAACGCATTTAATTCCCCCCGCCCGTTAGCGGTATAGGTATTATTATGCAAATCCGGTGGCCGGGTTCCCTGGACCCCCAGTCATGCCAGAGAGAGGACATTTCTTATGAAAATAATTCCATATAGAGCGGACGTGGTTCATCAAAAGAGATACATTACCCGATCAGAACTAAATCCCAGGTGTAGTACGGGCTCCTCTATTAAAGCACCTTAATCTGTCCTCTAGCTAGGGTGTAGTACGGGCTCCTCTATTAAAGCACCTTAATCTGTCCTCTAGCTAGGGTGTAGTACGGGCTCCTCTATTAAAGCACCTTAATCTGTCCTCTAGCTAGGGTGTAGTACGGGCTCCTCTATTAAAGCACCTTAATCTGTCCTCTAGCTAGGGTGTAGTACGGGCTCCTCTATTAAAGCACCTTAATCTGCCCTCTAGCTAGGCTGTAGTACGGGCTCCTCTATTAAAGCACCTTAATCTGTCCTCTAGCTAGGGTGTAGTACGGGCTCCTCTATTGAAGCACCTTAATCTGTCCTCTAGCTAGGGTGTAGTACGGGCTCCTCTATTAAAGCACCTTAATCTGTCCTCTAGCTAGGGTGTAGTACGGGCTCCTCTATTAAAGCACCTTAATCTGTCCTCTAGCTAGGGTGTAGTACGGGCTCCTCTATTAAAGCACCTTAATCTGTCCTCTAGCTAGGGTGTAGTACGGGCTCCTCTATTAAAGCACCTTAATCTGTCCTCTAGCTAGGGTGTAGTACGGGCTCCTCTATTAAAGCACCTTAATCTGTCCTCTAGCTAGGGTGTAGTACGGGCTCCTCTATTAAAGCACCTTAATCTGTCCTCTAGCTAGGCTGTAGTACGGGCTCCTCTATTAAAGCACCTTAATCTGTCCTCTAGCTAGGGTGTAGTACGGGCTCCTCTATTAAAGCACCTTAATCTGTCCTCTAGCTAGGGTGTAGTACGGGCTCCTCTATTAAAGCACCTTAATCTGTCCTCTAGCTAGGGTGTAGTACGGGCTCCTCTATTGAAGCACCTTAATCTGTCCTCTAGCTAGGGTGTAGTACGGGCTCCTCTATTAAAGCACCTTAATCTGTCCTCTAGCTAGGGTGTAGTACGGGCTCCTCTATTAAAGCACCTTATTCTGTCCTCTAGCTAGGGTGTAGTACGGGCTCCTCTATTAAAGCACCTTAATCTGTCCTCTAGCTAGGGTGTAGTACGGGCTCCTCTATTAAAGCACCTTAATCTGTCCTCTAGCTAGGGTGTAGTACGGGCTCCTCTATTAAAGCACCTTAATCTGTCCTCTAGCTAGGGTGTAGTACGGGCTCCTCTATTAAAGCACCTTAATCTGTCCTCTAGCTAGGGTGTAGTACGGGCTCCTCTATTGAAGCACCTTAATCTGTCCTCTAGCTAGGGTGTAGTACGGGCTCCTCTATTAAAGCACCTTAATCTGTCCTCTAGCTAGGGTGTAGTACGGGCTCCTCTATTAAAGCACCTTATTCTGTCCTCTAGCTAGGGTGTAGTACGGGCTCCTCTATTAAAGCACCTTAATCTGTCCTCTAGCTAGGGTGTAGTACGGGCTCCTCTATTAAAGCACCTTAATCTGTCCTTTAGCTAGGGTGTAGTACGGGCTCCTCTATTAAAGCACCTTAATCTGTCCTCTAGCTAGGGTGTAGTACGGGCTCCTCTATTAAAGCACCTTAATCTGTCCTCTAGCTAGGGTGTAGTACGGGCTCCTCTATTAAAGCACCTTAATCTGTCCTCTAGCTAGGGTGTAGTACGGGCTCCTCTATTAAAGCACCTTAATCTGTCCTCTAGCTAGGGTGTAGTACGGGCTCCTCTATTGAAGCGCCTTAATCTGTCCTCTAGCTAGGGTGTAGTACGGGCTCCTCTATTAAAGCACCTTAATCTGTCCTCTAGCTAGGGTGTAGTACGGGCTCCTCTATTAAAGCACCTTAATCTGTCCTCTAGCTAGGGTGTAGTACGGGCTCCTCTATTAAAGCACCTTAATCTGTCCTCTAGCTAGGGTGTAGTACGGGCTCCTCTATTAAAGCACCTTAATCTGTCCTCTAGCTAGGGTGTAGTACGGGCTCCTCTATTAAAGCACCTTAATCTGTCCTCTAGCTAGGGTGTAGTACGGGCTCCTCTATTAAAGCACCTTAATCTGTCCTCTAGCTAGGGTGTAGTACGGGCTCCTCTATTGAAGCGCCTTAATCTGTCCTCTAGCTAGGGTGTAGTACGGGCTCCTCTATTAAAGCACCTTAATCTGTCCTCTAGCTAGGGTGTAGTACGGGCTCCTCTATTAAAGCACCTTAATCTGTCCTCTAGCTAGGGTGTAGTACGGGCTCCTCTATTAAAGCACCTTAATCTGTCCTCTAGCTAGGGTGTAGTACGGGCTCCTCTATTAAAGCACCTTAATCTGTCCTCTAGCTAGGGTGTAGTACGGGCTCCTCTATTAAAGCACCTTAATCTGTCCTCTAGCTAGGGTGTAGTACGGGCTCCTCTATTAAAGCACCTTAATCTGTCCTCTAGCTAGGGTGTAGTACGGGCTCCTCTATTAAAGCACCTTAATCTGTCCTCTAGCTAGGGTGTAGTACGGGCTCCTCTATTAAAGCACCTTAATCTGTCCTCTAGCTAGGGTGTAGTACGGGCTCCTCTATTAAAGCACCTTAATCTGTCCTCTAGCTAGGGTGTAGTACGGGCTCCTCTATTAAAGCACCTTAATCTGTCCTCTAGCTAGGGTGTAGTACGGGCTCCTCTATTAAAGCACCTTAATCTGTCCTCTAGCTAGGGAATGTCTTGCGTACTCGTTGTTGGCCAACGGCAGGTGGCGCAATCCATTTAAACTGGTTTTAGTACAGCCTAGTAAAGAGCGTTCATTTTATCGTTATATAATTAGTGATAACTAATGCAATTATGTTCCTCACGTCTAAGTACAACAACGTCATTTAAGGGCATATGAGTTTATACTAATTGGGGTTAGACCAAGACACTTCTTTCATCGGTTATGTGTCAATGTGCCGACTCAACCTTGGACCGGAACATCATTATAGTTTTTTTTGCTGACCACCATCATATAGGACTCAGTAATAACAAAGTGACTTAAAGTTATATCAGGCTACCTATACGGGCCATTCATTACTTAAAGGATCGGTTTATTCAAGTTTATTAGAGAAGCTCGTTAAATGCCTTCTCAATGTCAGGAAAAAAATTGTTTTGCCAGAGACTCCCTCGAGATAACACAATTAAATCCGATAGATCACTGAGCCTGGATCCCGCCGTGTATTACAGGGCCGGCTGGGTGATTCATACCTTGGAGACTTCAGATGCTGATTGGTGGAAGGTATGTATGGAAAAAAACTGCAAATTCCAACGGATGCGTAGGTTACCATCATAAAGACAGGTGTTACTGTTTGCCACGGGGCCGGTGTAACGGACGCGTGGGTTACCATCATAAAGACAGGTGTTACTGTTTGCCACGGTGCCGGTGTAACGGACGCGTGGGTTACCATCATAAAGACAGGTGTTACTGTTTGCCACGGGGCCGGTGTAACGGACGCGTGGGTTACCACCATAAAGACAGGTGTTACTGTTTGCCACGGGGCCGGTGTAACGGACGCGTGGGTTCCCATCATTAAGACAGGTGTTACTGTTTGCCACGGGGCCGTTGTAACGGACGCGTGGGTTCCCATCATAAAGACAGGTGTTACTGTTTGCCACGGTGCCGGTGTAACGGACGCGTGGGTTCCCATCATTAAAACAGGTGTTACTGTTTGCCACGGTGCCGGTGTAGCGGACGCGTGGGTTACCATCATAAAGACAGGTGTTACTGTTTGCCACGGGGCCGGTGTAACGGACGCGTGGGTTCCCATCATTAAGACAGGTGTTACTGTTTGCCACGGGGCCGTTGTAACGGAGGCGTGGGTTCCCATCATAAAGACAGGTGTTAATGTTTGCCACGGTGCCGGTGTAACGGACGCGTGGGTTTCCATCATTAAGACAGGTGTTACTGTTTGCCACGGTGCCGGTGTAGCGGACGCGTGGGTTACCATCATAAAGACAGGTGTTACTGTTTGCCACGGGGCCGGTGTAACGGACGCGTGGGTTACCATCATAAAGACAGGTGTTACGGTTTGCCACGGGCCGGTGTAACGGACGCGTGGGTTCCCATCATAAAGACTGGTGTTACTGTTTGCCACGGGCCGGTGTAACGGACGCGTGGGTTCCCATCATTAAAACAGGTGTTACTGTTTGCCACGGTGCCGGTGTAGCGGACGCGTGGGTTACCATCATAAAGACAGGTGTTACTGTTTGCCACGGGGCCGGTGTAACGGACGCGTGGGTTCCCATCATTAAGACAGGTGTTACTGTTTGCCACGGGGCCGTTGTAACGGAGGCGTGGGTTCCCATCATAAAGACAGGTGTTAATGTTTGCCACGGTGCCGGTGTAACGGACGCGTGGGTTTCCATCATTAAGACAGGTGTTACTGTTTGCCACGGTGCCGGTGTAGCGGACGCGTGGGTTACCATCATAAAGACAGGTGTTACTGTTTGCCACGGGGCCGGTGTAACGGACGCGTGGGTTACCATCATAAAGACAGGTGTTACGGTTTGCCACGGGCCGGTGTAACGGACGCGTGGGTTCCCATCATAAAGACTGGTGTTACTGTTTGCCACGGGCCGGTGTAACGGACGCGTGGGTTCCCATCATTAAGACAGGTGTTACTGTTTGCCACAGGGCCGGTGTAACGGACGCGTGGGTTCCCATCTTTAAGACAGGTGTTACTGTTTGCCACAGGGCCGGTGTAACGGACGCGTTGGTTCCCATCATTAAGACAGGTGTTACTGTTTGCCACAGGCCGGTGTAACGGACGCGTGGGTTCCCATCATTAAGACAGGTGTTACTGTTTGCCACGGGGCCGGTGTAACGGACGCGTGGGTTACCATCATAAAGACAGGTGTTACTGTTTGCCACAGGCCGGTGTAACGGACGCGTGGGTTCCCATCATTAAGACAGGTGTTACTGTTTGCCACGGGGCCGGTGTAACGGACGCGTGGGTTCCCATCATTAAGACAGGTGTTACTGTTTGCCACAGGGCCGGTGTAACGGACGCGTGGGTTACTTCCCGTCGAGGTATGTGATGAGGCTGCAGCCCGGGGAGACGCCGCTACAGTTGGTGAGCGGTCTGGAGGTGACGGAGGGCGATGTGGCCATTAAGCTGCACCAGGACCAGGCGAGTCACCCTATCACACGCTCACCTTCAGCCTTAGTCTGTTTCCAAAATTTATTATTATGATTATTAATCTTAGTCAACCAGAATTTATTATTATTATTATTATTATCAATGTCATTCCTTATCAGCTATACACACATTATCAGTCTATGTATGCCCAGTTTGGCAAATCCCCTTCACCCAGAGATAGAAATTTGCTTCAGTCAATTATAATTTCTTGTCATTCCTGTGACCAATAATGTGATGTACTGTTAAGTTTGCTATGCTTATAACGTACTGAGTGATAGTCAACTGTTCATGCTGTACTGACAGATCGTGGTGAAGGAGAATCTCGAATCCCAGGAAAAGGACATGTTGATGATCCGGACGTCGGACAACCGCCGTCTGCCCTGCCCAACCAGGTACCTGGTTCAGGTGTTGCCCCCCTGACGCCATCAGGCAAAGCTGGGCAGCTTTTCCAGCGAACCCCTATGGCTGCACACGGAAGGAGCCACTATGACCTCGGACTGCCAACTACACACGGAGGGAGCCACTATGACCTAGGTGTGCCAACTACACACTGGGGGAGCCACTATGACCTAGGTGTGCCAACTACACACTGGGGGAGCCACTATGACCTAGGTGTGCCAACTACACACTTGGGGAGCCACTATGACCTAGGTGTGCAAACTACACACTGAGGGAGCCACTATGACCTAGGTGTGCCAACTACACACTGAGGAAGACACTATGACCTAGGACTGCCAACTTTACACTGAGGGAGCCACTATGACCTAGGACTGCCAACTTTACACTGGGGGAGACACTATGACCTAGGACTGCCAACTTCACACTGGGGGAGCCACTATGACCTAGGTGTGCCAGCTTCACAATGAGGGAGACACTATGACCTAGGACTGCCAACTAAACACTGAGGGAGACACTATGACCTAGGACTGCCAACTTCACACTGAGGGATGCAATATGACCTAGGACTGACAACTTCACACTGAGGGAGACACTATGACCTAGCACTGCCAACTTGACACTGAGGGAGACACTATGACCTAGCACTGCCAACTTCACAGTGAGGGAGACACTATGACCTAGGACTGCCAACTAAACACTGAGGGATGCAATATGACCTAGCACTGCCAACTTCACACTGAGGGAGACACTATGACCTAGGGCGGCCAACTTCACACTGAGGGATGCAATATGACCTAGGACTGCCAACAACTTCACACTGCCAACTTTACACTGATTGAGACACTATGACCTAGGACTGCCAACTTCGCACTGAGGGATGCAATATGACCTAGGACCGCCAACTACACACTGAGGGAGACACTATGACCTAGGACTGCCAACTAAACACTGAGGGAGACACTATGACCTAGGACTGCCAACTAAACACTGAGGGAGACACTATGACCTAGGACTGCCAACTAAACACTGAGGGAGACACTATGACCTAGGATTGCTAACTTGACACTGAGGGAGCCACTATGACCCAGGACTGCCAACTAAACACTGAGGGAGACACTATGACCTAGGACTGCCAACTTCACACTGAGAGATGCAATATGACCTAGGACTGCCAACTACACACTGAGGGAGACACTATGACCTTGGACTGCCAACTAAACACTGAGGGAGACACTATGACCTAGGACTGCCAACTAAACACTGAGGGAGACACTATGACCTAGGATTGCTAACTTGACACTGAGGGAGCCACAATGACCCCGGACTGCCAACTAAACACTGAGGGAGACACTATGACCTAGGACTGCCAACTTCACACTGAGGGATGCAATATGACCTAGGACTGCCAACTACACACTGAGGGAGACACTATGACCTTGGACTGCCAACTAAACACTGAGGGAGACACTATGACCTAGGATTGCTAACTTCACACTGAGGGATGCAATATGACCTAGGACTGCCAACTACACACTTGGGGAGCCACTATGACCTAGGACTGCCAACTTCACACTGAGGGAGACACTATGACCTAGGACTGCCAACTTCACACTGAGGGAGACACTATGCCCCAAGATTGCCAACTTGACACTGAGGGAGACACTATGACCTAGGACTGCCAACTTGACACTGAGGGAGACACTATGCCCCAAGATTGCCAACTTGACACTGAGGGAGACACTATGACCTAGCACTGCCAACTTCACACTGAGGGAGACACTATGACCCAGGACTGCCAACTTGACACTGAGGGAGACACTATGACCTAGGACTGCCAACTTGACACTGAGGGAGACACTATGACCCAGGAATGCCAACTTCACACTGAGGGAGACACTATGACCTAGTACTGCCAACTTCACACTGAGGGAGACACTATGACCTAGCACTGACAACTTGACACTGAGGAAGACACTATGACCTAGGACTGCCAACTTGACACTGAGGGAGACACTATGACCCAGGACTGCCAACTTCACACTGAGGGAGACACTATGACCTAGGACTGCCAACTTGACACTGAGGGAGACACTATGACCTAGCACTGCCAACTTGACACTGAGGAAGACACTATGACCTAGGACTGCCAACTTTACACTGAGGGAGACACTATGACCTAGGACTGCCAACTTCACACTGAGGGAGACACTATGCCCCAAGATTGCCAACTTCACACTGAGGGAGACACTATGACCTAGGACTGCCAACTTCACACTGAGGGAGACACTATGACCTAGGACTGCCAACTTGACACTGAGGGAGACACTATGACCTAGGACTGCCAACTTCACACTGAGGGAGACACTATGCCCCAGGACTGCCAACTTTACACTGAGGGAGACACTATGCCCCAGGACTGCCAACTTCACACTGAGGGAGACACTATGACCTAGGACTGCCAACTTCACACTGAGGGAGACACTATGACCCAAGATTGCCAACTTTACACTGAGGGAGACACTATGACCTAGGACTGCCAACTTTACACTGAGGGAGACACTATGCCCCAAGATTGCCAACTTCACACTGAGGGAGACACTATGACCTAGGACTGCCAACTTCACACTGAGGGAGACACTATGCCCCAAGATTGCCAACTTCACACTGACGGAGACACTATGACCTAGGACTGCCAACTTCACACTGAGGGAGACACTATGACCTAGGACTGCCAACTTCACACTGTGGGAGACACTATGACCTAGGACTGCCAACTTCACACTGAGGGAGACACTATGACCTAGGACTGCCAACTTCACACTGAGGGAGACACTATGCCCCAAGATTGCCAACTTGACACTGAGGGAGACACTATGACCTAGGACTGCCAACTTCACACTGAGGGAGACACTATGCCCCAGGACTGCCAACTTTACACTGAGGGAGACACTATGACCTAGGACTGCCAACTTCACACTGAGGGAGACACTATGACCCAGGACTGCCAACTTTACACTGCGGGAGACACTATGACCTAGGACTGCCAACTTCACTCTGAGGGAGACACTATGCCCCAAGATTGCCAACTTCACACTGAGGGAGACACTATGACCTAGGACTGCCAACTTCACACTGAGGGAGACACTATGCCCCAAGATTGCCAACTTCACACTGAGGGAGACACTATGACCTAGGACTGCCAACTTTACACTGAGGGAGATACTATGACCTAGTACTGCCAACTTCACACTGAGGGAGACACTATGACCCAGGACTGCCAACTTTACACTGAGGGAGACACTATGACCTAGGACTGCCAACTTCACACCGAGGGAGACACTATGCCCCAAGATTGCCAACTTTACACTGAGGGAGACACTATGACCTAGGACTGCCAACTTCACACTGAGGGAGACACTATGCCCCAGGACTGCCAACTTCACACTGAGGGAGACACTATGACCTAGGACTGCCAACTTCACACTGAGGGAGACACTATGACCTAGGACTGCCAACTTGACACTGAGGGAGACACTATGACCTAGTACTGCCAACTTCACACTGAGGGAGACATTATGCCCCAGGACTGCCAACTTCACACTGTGGGAGACACTATGACCTAGGACTGCCAACTTCACACTGAGGGAGACACTATGACCTAGAACTGCCAACTTGACACTGAGGGAGACACTATGACCTAGCACTGCCAACTTGACACTGAGGAAGACACTATGACCTAGGACTGCCAACTTTACACTGAGGGAGACACTATGACCTAGGACTGCCAACTTCACACTGAGGGAGACACTATGCCCCAAGATTGCCAACTTCACACTGAGGGAGACACTATGACCTAGGACTGCCAACTTCACACTGAGGGAGACACTATGACCTAGGACTGCCAACTTGACACTGAGGGAGACACTATGACCTAGGACTGCCAACTTCACACTGAGGGAGACACTATGCCCCAGGACTGCCAACTTCACACTGAGGGAGACACTATGACCTAGGACTGCCAACTTCACACTGAGGGAGACACTATGACCCAGGACTGCCAACTTTACACTGAGGGAGACACTATGACCTAGGACTGCCAACTTCACACTGAGGGAGACACTATGCCCCAAGATTGCCAACTTTACACTGAGGGAGACACTATGACCTAGGACTGCCAACTTTACACTGAGGGAGACACTATGCCCCAGGACTGCCAACTTCACACTGAGGGAGACACTATGACCTAGGACTGCCAACTTCACACTGAGGGAGACACTATGACCCAGGACTGCCAACTTGACACTGAGGGAGACACTATGACCTAGGACTGCCAACTTCACACTGAGGGAGACACTATGACCTAGGACTGCCAACTTGACACTGAGGGAGACACTATGCCCCAAGATTGCAAACTTGACACTGAGGGAGACACTATGACCTAGGACTGCCAACTTCACACTGAGGGAGACACTATGCCCCAGGACTGCCAACTTTACACTGAGGGAGACACTATGACCTAGGACTGCCAACTTCACACCGAGGGAGACACTATGACCCAGGACTGCCAACTTTACACTGAGGGAGACACTATGACCTAGGACTGCCAACTTCACACTGAGGGAGACACTATGCCCCAAGATTGCCAACTTCACACTGAGGGAGACACTATGACCTAGGACTGCCAACTTCACACTGAGGGAGACACTATGCAACAAGATTGCCAACTTCACACTGAGGGAGACACTATGACCTAGGACTGCCAACTTCACACTGAGGGAGATACTATGCCCCAGGACTGCCAACTTTACACTGAGGGAGACACTATGACCTAGGACTGCCAACTTCACACTGAGGGAGACACTATGACCTAGGACTGCCAACTTCACACTGAGGGAGACATTATGACCCAGGACTGCCAACTTTACACTGAGGGAGACACTATGACCTAGGACTGCCAACTTCACACTGAGGGAGACACTATGCCCCAGGACTGCCAACTTCACACTGAGGGAGACACTATGACCTAGGACTGCCAACTTCACACTGAGGGAGACACTATGACCTAGGACTGCCAACTTGACACTGAGGGAGACACTATGACCTAGTACTGCCAACTTCACACTGAGGGAGACACTATGCCCCAGGACTGCCAACTTCACACTGTGGGAGACACTATGACCTAGGACTGCCAACTTCACACTGAGGGAGACACTATGACCTAGGACTGCCAACTTCACACTGAGGGAGACACTATGACCTAGGACTGCCAACTTGACACTGAGGGAGACACTATGACCTAGTACTGCCAACTTGACACTGAGGGAGACACTATGACCTAGGACTGCCAACTTCACACTGAGGGAGACACTATGACCTAGGACTGCCAACTTTACACTGAGGGAGACACTATGACCTAGGACTGCCAACTTCACACTGAGGGAGACACTATGACCTAGGACTGCCAACTTGACACTGAGGGAGACACTATGACCTAGGACTGCCAACTTCACACTGAGGGAGACACTATGACCCAGGACTGCCAACTTCACACTGAGGGACCAACTATGACCTAGGACTGCCAACTTCACACTGAGGGAGACACTATGACCTAGGACTGCCAACTTCACACTGAGGGAGACACTATGACCTAGGACTGCCAACTTCACACTGAGGGAGACACTATGCCCCAATATTGCCAACTTCATCCGCGCGCTATGTGTGTTTACGACACATGTTATCTCGTGACAGCTTCAATGTAGACACATTGCTCAACATGTGCAGGCGTTGTTAGCAGAAAACAATTTACTTATGCAACGTGTTGCCCTGCGAACGGGTTTAGAAGTCATTATACAGGTGTAAAATTGCTGTATGAGTTGCCACAGGGTATGTGTGTGTGGTCTCACCTCAACAGATCAGACGATATATCCGGCACATTTCTGATCATAACTAAGTCATTATACAAATGATTAATAGGCATATGAGTCGCTTTGTCTGTAGGTATGCGGTCTAACCTCAGTGAAAATACGCCGATGGTCAACGATTAATGGTATGGGTTGTGCTGTGATAACACACACATATATGTGGTTGTTTTGAATACATACATAACATAGCATGTTGATAACAGTGTCGAAAGATGACATTCATTCAATGAAAATTGCGTGACAACGAAAATAGAAATTAGAGCAAATGTACAAACAGTGAGCTCGACGTTAGGTTAGGTGCCGGTTGGTTACACACTGTTTCTGCTTGGTCACAACCCATAACGTGAACTGTAACCGGCAATGTAATGGGATCTCACCCTCCCGGTGTGGGGTTTCACCCTCCTGGTGTGGGGTCTCATCCTCCTGGTGTGGGGTCTCACCCTCCTAGTGTAGGGTCTCACCCTCCTGGTGTGGGGTCTCACCCTCCTGGTGTGGGGTCTTACCCTCGTGGTGTAGGGTCTCACCCTCCCGGTGTGGGGTCTCACCCTCCTGGTGTGGGGTCTCACCCTCCTGGTGTGGGGTCTCACCCTCCTGGTGTGGGGTCTCACCCTCCTGGTGTGGGGTCTCACCCTCCTGGTGTGGGGTCTCACCTTCCTGGTGTGGGGTCTCACCCTCCTGGTGTAGGGTCTCACCCTCCTGGTGTGGCGTCTCACCCTCCTGGTGTAGGGTCTCACCCTCCTGGTGTGGGGTCTCACCCTCCTGGTGTGGGGTCTCACCCTCGTGGTGTGGGGTCTCACCCTCGTGGTGTGGGGTCTCACCCTCGTGGTGTGGGGTCTCACCCTCCTGGTATAG
The DNA here is from genome assembly GCA_964019135.1 of Arenicola marina. Lineage (NCBI taxonomy): Eukaryota > Metazoa > Annelida > Polychaeta > Arenicolidae > Arenicola > Arenicola marina. The sequence continues at coordinate 2,128,628 of OZ025261.1, forward strand.
GGTCTCACCCTCCTGGTGTAGGGTCTCACCCTCCTGGTGTGGGGTCGCACCCTCGTGGTGTGGGGCCTCACCCTCCTGGTGTGGGGTCTCACCCTCGTGGTGTAGGGTCTCACCCTCCTAGTGTGGGGTCTCACCCTCGTGGTGTAGGGTCTCACCCTCCTAGTGTAGGGTCTCACCCTCCTGGTGTAGGGTCTTACCCTCCTGGTGTGGGGTCTCACCCTTCTGGTGTGGCGTCTCACCCTCGTGGTGTAGGGTCTCACCCTCCTAGTGTAGGGTCTCACCCTCCTGGTGTGGGGTCTCACGCTCATGGTGTGGGGTCTCACCCTCCTGGTGTACTGTCTCACCCTCGTGGTGTGGGGTCTCACCCTCGTGATGTAGGGTCTCACCCTCGTGATGTAGGGTCTCACCTTCCTAGTGTAGGGTCTCACCCTCCTGGTGTAGGGTCTCACCCTCCTGGTGTGGCGTCTCACCCTCCTGGTGTGGCGTCTCACCCTCCTGGTGTGGGGTCCCACCCTTCCTGGTGTAGGGTCTCACCCTCCTAGTGTAGGGTCTCACCCTCCTGGTGTGGGGTCTCACCCTCCTGGTGTGGGGTCTCACCCTCATGGTGTGGGGTCTCACCCTCCTGGTGTAGGGTCTCACCCTCGTGGTGTGGGGTCTCACCCTCCTGGTGTGGGGTCTCACCCTCGTGGTGTAGGGTCTCACCCTCCTAGTGTGGGGTCTCACCCTCGTGGTGTAGGGTCTCACCCTCCTAGTGTAGGGTCTCACCCTCCTGGTGTAGGGTCTTACCCTCCTGGTGTGGGGTCTCACCCTTCTGGTGTGGCGTCTCACCCTCGTGGTGTAGGGTCTCACCCTCCTAGTGTAGGGTCTCACCCTCCTGGTGTGGGGTCTCACGCTCATGGTGTGGGGTCTCACCCTCCTGGTGTACTGTCTCACCCTCGTGGTGTGGGGTCTCACCCTCGTGATGTAGGGTCTCACCCTCGTGGTGTAGGGTCTCACCTTCCTAGTGTAGGGTCTCACCCTCCTGGTGTAGGGTCTCACCCTCCTGGTGTGGCGTCTCACCCTCCTGGTGTGGCGTCTCACCCTCCTGGTGTGGGGTCCCACCCTTCCTGGTGTAGGGTCTCACCCTCCTAGTGTAGGGTCTCACCCTCCTGGTGTGGGGTCTCACCCTCCTGGTGTGGGGTCTCACCCTCATGGTGTGGGGTCTCACCCTCCTGGTGTAGGGTCTCACCCTCGTGGTGTGGGGTCTCACCCTCGTGATGCAGGGTCTCACCCTCGTGGTGTAGGGTGTCACTCTCCTAGTGTAGGGTCTCACCCTCCTGGTGTAGGGTCTCACCCTCCTGGTGTGGCGTCTCACCCTCCTGGTGTGGCGTCTCACCCTCCTGGTGTGGGGTCCCACCCTTCCTGGTGTAGGGTCTCACCCTCGTGATGTAGGGTCTCACCCTTCTGGTGTGGGGTCTCACCCTCCTGGTGTGGGGTCTCACCCTCATGGTGTGGGGTCTCACCCTCCTGGTGTAGGGTCTCACCCTCGTGATGTGGGGTCTCACCCTCGTGATGTAGGGTCTCACCCTCGTGGTGTAGGGTCTCACTCTCCTAGTGTAGGGTCTCACCCTCCTGGTGTAGGGTCTCACCCTCCTGGTGTAGGGTCTCACCCTCCTGGTGTGGCGTCTCACCCTCCTGGTGTGGCGTCTCACCCTCCTGGTGTGGCGTCTCACCCTCCTGGTGTAGGGTCTCACCCTCGTGGTGTGGGGTCTCACCCTCGTGGTGTGGGGTCTCACCCTTCTGGTGTGGCGTCTCACCCTTCCTTATGTGGGGTCTCACCCTCATGGTGTGGGGTCTCACCCTCATGGTGTGGGGTCTCACCCTCGTGGTGTGGGGTCTCACTCTGCTTTGTTGTCAAATGATATTTTTCAAGAAGCACTAAATAATAATAATGATAATAATAGTAGAAATATCGAATGTTTTCCTTGCAAAGTTGTATTCGTTGTGGTATTCCTATTGCTAAATTGTTGTATTTTTTATGACATGTCTATTGTCTGGTCAAATTGGTATTACCCAGACAAGTATCATAGGTACATCATGTAAGTAGATATGCTGTTACGGTAGGATGTAAATATTGTTTTATATCGGCTGAGTTGGTCTCCATCGGTCACACTTACTAATGGATGACCCACCGCGCTGATGGGTGTGACCCACCGCGCTGATGGGTGACCCACCGCACTGATGGGTGTGACCCACCGCGCTGATGGGTGACCCACCGCGCTGATGGGTGATCAACCGCGCTGAAGGGTGACCCACCGCGCTGATGGGTGTGACCCACCGCGCTGATGGGTGTGACCCACCGCGCTGATGGGTGACCCACCGCGCTGATGGGTGACCCACCGCGCTGATGGGTGATCAAGCGCGCTGAAGGGTGACCCACCGCGCTGATGGGTGTGACCCACCGCGCTGATGGGTGTGACCCACCGCGCTGATGGGTGACCCACCGCGCTGATGGGTGACCCACCGCGCTGATGGGTGATCAACCGCGCTGAAGGGTGACCCACCGCGCTGATGGGTGTGACCCACCGCGCTGATGGGTGTGACCCACCGCGCTGATGGGTGTGACCCACCGCGCTGATGGGTGACCCACCGCGCTGATGGGTGACCCACCGCGCTGATGGGTGACCCACCGCGCTGATGGGTGTGACCCACCGCGCTGATGGGTAACCCACCGCGCTGATGGGTGTGACCCACCGCGCTGATGGGTGACCCACCGCGCTGATGGGTGACCCACCGCGCTGATGGGTGACCCACCGCCCTGAGGCAGCTGGAACTCACCAGAAGACACTAAGATCTTTTAATAGAGTCAGTAACTGTGAGGCCAGTCAGGATCGCGTCTCTAACCAGAGACTCATTTGAATCTCTTTATATATTAGACAAGTCTTTGGAACAGCTTCACTGTTCATACGCTACTACTGCAGGGGCGCCCAACAATAGGATTGAGGGTAGGGGGGTGGGGATTAGTTGGAAAAATGACAAACGTTTGCATCGTTTATTTTCTCGACTCGCCCCCCCCCCCCCCCCCCCACTCCGCCGTCCTTGGGACGCCCTTGTACATTTTGTACAGTCGTTTTTACTGGACGGTTAAAATATACTGATTATTTGCCCCTGACGTTGCGTTCAAATAACCCCCAACACCGCATGTGACATGTGAACAGAGAGCGGGATGATGTGCAAGCCCTTGAATTTCAATATGGCCTTTTGTCAAACTGGTGCGCTTGTTTCTGGGCTGCCACATACCTCAGCTAGACCTCGTTGGCACCAAGGTCGCTCTCAAAGGTAGTAGTCACTTGTAGTCACATTTGAAAAGCAAGCTCCATAAAAGGTCGGTTACCAATAGGGCGCAATTCATTATAATTTGCCATACTTTGTTCAGCAGAGGGCTTGTATATCAATGATGAGAGATGGGCAGTCACGACGGTCACGTGGCCTGGTGTGAGCCCTGACACGTGGCCCTCTGCCCTAACAATCGAGTATGAGGACTCTCAAAACTCTAAGTACCAGTGTAAGAGTATCATTCCATTAAACTGTACGTAGCGAATCGACATTGTACGTAAATAACTAACGTTGTAATACATATTTCGTTTTTGAGGTCATTTGTTTCCTTTGTCTGGAGATAGTATCAAGATTAACGGTGTTTGCTCGGATGCCCCTAAACTAGCGTTACTCATGGGTTAGGTTGTTCTGTAATATGTATAGCCTGTGAAAGAAACTCCTTAATTATTGGTTCCTACCCTTCGTAAGCCGCGAGCTAATAGGGCTGTACAGTTCTCGCGGGTTCTATTTCCGGTTTAGGTCTTTTGGGGACCAACAAAAAAACACGTGCTCTCAGAACGAGTGCGCATCCCGCTGGTGCCTTGCTGCAACTGCGTGACTCGCACTCATTGTAGTCAACGTTTTAGTGTTGGGAACCGGCCGGCTGCGCGGTTTGTGCGTGAAAAATCGAGTGGGTGTGAAACTATTTTTTGTTTGCTTTGGTCCAGGCATGGCTAACTATAAAATCATAATATAATTAAAGATAAGACATTTATCTCTCCATAATGCATGTGGTCCCTTTGATGAGGCTGTTGGAAGCGTTGTATTTTGAGCCAAATCATCGATGTTACAGTTCTACGCCAAACGGAGCACCATTGTCCTCACCTGCTCAGTCCATATAAGGAGCGTTGTTACGTAACCATAGATACCGCGCGCAGACACGCGCGTCATGATGATTATTACGTCATACGACATGGAAAACCCCGCGCAGCACGTTAGATCGCCTGACACTGACAGTCACTCATGAGACAACTGCATTCTGGTTTATCAACTGCCTAACCACTCATACATTACATAAATCTACTCGGATGGTTATAATTCGGATATGCACATAACTTCAGTGGTTATTTGTGCTTCCAAGGACAGCTTTAGCCGATCTTGTGTGTAAGGTGAGTGAAGGCAAACAACCGGAAGGTAGGCAGCACGTACAGGCCGTTGATGCTGGGGATTGACGTAGAGCATAGGTATCCCTGTCTCGTGGGGTCTCGATAAGATCCCGAAGTGACTGTACAGCCCTATTGCTTTCTACTCCAGGTTTAAATAAAGCATACAATCGTACACGCCTTCACTTCTATCTATGATACCGGAAGTTACCTTCTCGCCACAATATTGGTGCGAAAGGACGAAGATAGATCGAGCCGATTTATAAATTAAAACTGTCCATGAACCGATCTATAAGAGGGGATGGAGGGGGGGGGGGAGGGTACAAGTAAGAAAGGGTGAGTATTGTACCATTTGCAGAACAAGGGAAGCAGCACCCCCTAATGCCGTAGTGAGGTTTCGGCCCATATTTTCCGCAAATTTGAATAAGGTGAATAAGCAACACAAAACTCTTTTAACGATAGATCAACCGAACGATTGTACTGTGAATTTATCAAGTTATCGCTATATTGGCAGCAGACACATTGTCGCAAATAGACCAAATCACCCACTCTCTGCCTTCGACTCACTCCGCTAGGGCTCCATTATATCTCTGTTGTCGCCTACCTCCTCAATGCATTTTCACACTCCCTCGCCAGGGCGGCGCTGCGCAAATTTATAGGAAAAATGCGTCGCGCATTTCTACAAATTAGTGCCGGGACCAAGCTTAAGCCAAATAACACACCGTATCAGGCGATGAAAAGAAAGAGTTCAGTCACAATTGTAACTTTTTGAAAGGGTACAAAATGTTTTTTGCTGTAAGAAATACACAGAGCTAGTTATTTTTGTTTTATTCTTGAAAAAATTATAATATTGCAAGAAACTACAGCTGATTTAGACATAGCATTTAGATCCAGGCTTAAATGTATGTAATAAAAGAAATTGTTTATGCACATTAGAAGGGAGAGAGGGCGGCATTTATCGGCCTAGCCTAAGACGCCATGCTCAAAGGTCGCGTTTGCCGTACTGCACAACAAAACCGGTTCATCTTGTGACGTCACGAATCCATGTTTATCTTCTATTTTTTGGGTAGGTCTGTGATAAAATGGCTGGCGAATAAATTCAGTGCGTATGGAATTTCGTTATTATAGCGCAAGTGGATCAAATACATGCAAAGTAACATAGGACATAAGATATGGACAACCCACAGGCTGCTTAGAGGAAGGCCTGGTAAGGCGCAGCCTAGACTTTTAGACGTTACAACCTGTCAACTGATTCTGATGGGGTTGGCTGTAACTTAGTGTAAGGAACCTACAGTCCATTACCCGACTGTCGAAAGTGTAAGTAAGTCTCTACAGGTCAAGGGAAGTTGCATGGAGATGTCCTTGCTATGGCCTTGGCCCTGGCTTTGGGCTTAGGCTTAGTTAAAGTGATCGATTGGGTATATGATATAAGACTTACTATTTGTTACGATGTGACGTGACTGGTGCGGCAAGCAATTTACCAGTAGAACACTGGGGGAGAATTAAAGGGAGCTAGTGTGTGTGTGTGGGGGGAGGGGCTGCATGAAAAGCTGACTCACGGACAAAGGGAAGTTTATTTTACAGTATTATAATCTTGCTCTGTTACTATGCAGGTATGTATATATAGACAGCTAGAACAATAGCTAGAATAAAATAAATGTACCATTAAGCTTAAAAAAACAGTTTGTAAGTCTTAGATTTTACCTATATCTGCAACAGAGTCTGTATCTAGTCATAACATATCACACCAGGCCTAACATATTTCTCTGCTAACTATGCTTAACACTTATGACTATTGGTGACCAAAGCAGTCAGAATCGACAACAACATACGTACGGTTAAGGTGTTGGGACAAGTTGGGAATGATATGGCTCATGATTTGTGTCAACAAATGTTCTCTACATCAAGTGCGTAAGTGTAACTTGTAGTTCCAAACCACTACTGACATACTTAAAGGAAGTACGCCGCTGATTTGATCCAACTATTTCTGGTAGGTCATGCATGTTTGTATCTGTTGACCATTGCCAAGCTATAACTATAAACTATATATATATATATATATATATATATATATACCCTTCAATTAAAATAGTATATTTGGCCTCGATTCGTTTCACATAATGGTTTATATATCCGCCAATACAACTGTACAAATTGTTCCAGTTATTTACAAAGATTACAAGACATGCATGTTAATCTCAAGGCAGTGTCAAATGTGGCTTAATTGGACGTGTGTGAGAAACCAAAATATCCGACTATTCGTACATCGCTAACTAAGAGCTACATTTGATTTGATTTGGGCTTAACGGCACTTTCAGCCTGGAAGGCTATATCGTGCCATATTGGTTCAGTTAATTCTAAATAAGTCAAGAGTCAATATTAAAACCCTGAAAATCAATACATGTGGTACCCTGAGGATACCAAGTAATATGATTGAGCAGATTGTCATAAAATCATTAAAGTGAAGAATGGCGAAACGATAAAGACAATAATATAAAATATAAAATAATATAATAATATAAGAATATAAAACCATGAGTTGGTTTTTAAAACCAAGCTTTTGAGATTACTAATTACAGCAAAACGCACTGTTTGGCAGTAAACGTTGAATATATATCATATGCATTTGAGTAGATTTATTGCAGATCAATGATCTAAAATCTTTTGCACTGTTTGGCTGTAAACGTTGAATATATATCATATGCATTTTTGACTAGAATTATTGCAGATAAATAATCTAAAATCTTTTGCTGGGGTATATTATTAAATAGTTCTTTCATAGTTTCTGCTCTGTAATATTGATCCCTTGTTTGTTGAAAGTCAACACATCTCAACAGAATGTGCTCCACAGTCAGGGGTTCCTGACAGGGAACACATTCGGGAGGTGGTTCTCCTTTGAGAGATAGCAATGGGTAAGGTACGTATGTCCATTTCGGAGTCTTTGAATGACAACGTCTCTTCGCCTACCGCGGATTCTTGGCCGTTTGGTACCCACAGTGGGCTGAAGCCGTTGCAATTTGTTGGAGGATTGCTCGTCCCAGGACGACTGCCAATTTTTAGTAATTTCGTTTTGGATGTACGGCTCCAAGTCCGAGTATGGAAACTGGACTGGAAGGACGTCGTCATTTAGAGCTTCTTTGGCGGCAGTGTCTACTAGACTGTTGCCCTCTATGCCTATATGGCTAGGGATCCAGCAGAACACTACCGCCTTTCCATTGCATATTAAGTAGTGACATTTTATGAGTATATCTTGTATTAAGGGATTTTCATATTTCTGATATGTTATGGCTTTTATACAGGATAATGAATCTAAATAGATGATAACTTTATCATGTAGTGATTTTTCTATATATTCAAGTGCCATCATTAGAGCTATTGCTTCTGCGGTGAATATAGAACATTCGTCTGGGAGGCGGTTGCTGCACTGGTGTTCACCAGCCACAGCTGCAGCGGCCACCCTGTGGGAGTCTTTTGAGCCATCTGTATAGGCCTATATAGAGAAATGGTTGGGGTGTTGATTGTGAATAGTGTGTTTAAGTTCTATAAATTGTGATGGGTCTGTGTCAGATTTGTTGTAAGTTGCTAGTTCTAACAGAACTTTTGGAGATTCTATTTCCCATGGTGGGATTTCTGGAAGGTGCCAGGTTCGTATATCGTTGAAATTGATATTGTATCTTGTCAAAAGGTTATTGACTCGAATTTCAAAGTTGGGTATTGTCTTTGGTTTGTTTTCAAATAGTGTTGTAAACTTTGGATGGAATACGTCTTCAAAGGTAGGATTATTGGGATTTGTCTTGAGCTTAAGTGCGTATTGCAGGGCTAATTTATCTCTGCGGTAGTATAGAGATGGCTCAGCAGAGTCCACGTATAGGCTTTCCGCAGGAGATGCGTGGAAAGCTCCCAGACATAATCGAAGTGCTTGGTTGTGCACTGGGTCCAGCATCTGCAAATATGATTTGCGTGCTGATCCGTAAATCATCGACCCATAATCCAGCCGTGACCGTATCAGGGCTCTGTAGATATTTAATAATGTCTCTCTTTCTGTTTCCCATTCTGTATTAGATAGCACCTTAATTATATTAAGTGCTTTTGGTACATCTCTGTTCTAATTGTTTGATATGGGGTATAAAAGTTTTTTATCGAATAAAAGGCCGAGAATTTTTTTTTCTGGAACAACTGGTATTTGATCCCCATTCATTTTAAGTTCAGGTTCCGGATGGAGTTTCCGGAGTTGACAGAAGTGCATACACACTGTTTTATTTTTTGAAAATTTAAATCCATTCTCATCGCACCATTGTTGTAACTTATTGAGGTTCATTTGTAGTTGCCTTTCTATTGTGTGCATATGTTTGGACCTGAAACAGGCCAAAAAGTCATCAACAAATAGAGAAGGATCTATGTTCTTAGTGAGACATTTTATGATGCTGTTAATTTTAATACTAAAAAGGTTTACAGATAAGATACTGCCTTGGGGAACCCTCATCTCGTATACTTCGGAGAGGGTAGTTCCGACCCTTGTCTGAAATAGACGCCTGTTTATGAATTCTTGAATAAAATTTGGCATATGACCTCTGAGGCTCATATCATGGAGGTCTTTTAGAATACCATATTTCCATGTGGTGTCATATGCCTTTTCAAGGTCAAAGAATACTGCCACTACGTGTTCTTTTTTGATGAATGCCTCGCGTACATATGTCTCCAATCTGATAAGATTATCCGTTGTATTTCTGTTTTGTCGAAAGCCACTCTGGAATTTAGTGATGATATTATTTGTTTCCAGATAATATGTAAGGCGGTTATTTATCATCTTTTACATATGCAACTTGTAAGAGCTATTGGTCGGCAGGAAGAAGGATTGGTGTGATCCTTCCCAGGTTTAGGGATAGGAATGACTATCGCCTTTTTCCACGATGGGGGTATTTGCCCGGTTTGCCAAATGAAGTTGAATATGTCGAGAAGAAGTTCCAAGAATGTATCGGGTAGTTGTTTCAGGAATTGGTATGGGATATTGTCTGGCCCTGGTGAAGTGTTGTTAGTTTTCCTCAGGGCAGACTGGAGTTCCTCCATGGAGAAGAGGCTATTGTAATATTCATCATTTTTGGATTTGAAATTGAGTTTTTTCTCACTAACCGCCTTGTATCTTTGGAATTCAGCTGTGTAATTATTTGAGGAAGAATTTGTTGCAAAGGCTTTCGACAAGGCATTGGCGATTTGCACTGGTTCGGTGAGGGTTGTGTTTTCATGGGTCAGGTGGTTTATGCTGTTGTTTGCTTTTTCCCACTGATCTTTGTGTATGGCTCGCCACGTTTTCTTAGTTGTTGTTTTATTTCCAAGTTTGGAGACATAGTTTCTCCAAGATTCCCTTTTTGTTGTTCGTATTGTGTGGCGGGTCTGTGCTCGCACTTGTTTATATTTGAGGATATTTCCTGGAGTAGGATGTATTTGGAGTTCTCGCTGAGCCTGTTTTCGTTGTTGTACGGCCTCACGGCATTCATCGTTAAACCATGGCTTCTTTTGTATTTTGAGATTGGTCGAGGTTTTGGAAATGGTGTCTTCAGCTATTTTATGAAGTGTTTCGCTGAAGAGGGCTATTGGGTCTGGTATACCCTGGAAGTTGGCTGTTGTGAGTTTTTCAAAGCCAATTTTTTTAAAAGTAGTCCAGTCAGCCTTATTTAGCTTCCATGCAGTGAGCAATATTTTCATCTGGAGCGGGAAATTGGCTAGTAAGAAGGATAGGGAAGTGGTCACTGCCGTGAAGATCATTCCACTTTCCAGTTGAAATCAAGGCATAGACTGGGATGGGCTATAGTCAGGTCTATAGCCGTTTTGGCACCATTCCCGGGGTGTATATAAGTTATTGAGCCATCGTTGAGCAGAACGGTATTGTTTTTTAAGATAAAGTCCTCGAGCAGGCGGCCCTTGGGTTGTATGTATTTACAACCCCATAGCGTATGATGGGCATTGAAATCGCCAAGAAGTATATACGGCGCTGGAAGTTGTTTTATTACATTTTCTAGTTCTAGTCGTGTTGGACGTAAATTAGGTGGAATATAGATAGAGCACAGGGTTATGGTTTTGTGTAATGTTATTCGTATGGCCATAGCTTGTAGGTCTGTAAGGGTACTTGGCTGTGTGGAGTTTTCTTCTTTATAAGGATACCCCGTCTGTGATTTTATCTCCCGTATTAAGTCCTAGATTATCATATGATGTATATCCACTAATTGTTATATCGCCTTGGTTTTTGCTGAATGTTTCTTGGAGACAAAACGCTATGGGGTTGTGGTCCTGCTTTAGCAAGAGGATTTCATCACGATTGGCTCTCATACCTCGACAATTCCATTGTATAATGGAAGCCATGGTTTATGATATGGGTGGTGTATCTGCCTTGTGTTTTCTTTTGTCACTTCCCCTTTCCTGTATGTCTGTCTCCATTTCTTCATCGTCCTCCTCCTCTAGTTGCGAGTATTTGTTATGTACTTTGATGGGATCCGTTGATCCCTTGGGTGGTCGGTTTAGTTTTGCTGGCTTTGATTTGGTCAGTTTGTGGGTGGTGGGTTTTGTAGTGGGTTGTGTAGTAGGTTTCTTTGCAGGTGTCTTTGTTTGAATTTCTATCATGGGCTCTGTCTGGATGGATGTTCCTGTCTCCTCTGGGGTTTCTGTTGTAATTGTGAATTCTGCATCTGGTGGCCAGGAATAAACACTTTTATTCCTATGGAAACCATGTTTGGTTTTGGTGTTGTCTCATTGGATTTGGCTTGGGTAGAGCCCGTCACTTCAGCGAATGTTTTGTTTCCAGTTACATTTGTAGTTTTACTTTCTATTATTTTTCTCGCTTCGGGATAGGATGTGGAGTTTTTAGTTTTTACTGTCTGTACCTCTTTTTCTTTTTGCCACATTGGACACTGTTTTGAGTATGCGTAGTGACTGCCTTTGCAATTTACGCAGTGACTCGGTTTGCTGCAGGAGGTGTCTTCATGGCCCTCGTCGCCACAGCGAGCACAGGTGACTTGCCTCCTGCAGTTGTTTTATTCCGTGGCCGAAGCGTTGGCATTGGAAACAGCGTAGTGGGTTTGGGATATATATATCGACTGGTATACGAAGGTATCCAGCTTTTAGTGTTGTAGGAGGGATGTGGGATGCAAATGTGAGAACTATGGAATTTGTGGGAATTCTTTCTCCGTGTTTCGTGATTGATATCCGTTTGGCCTCCATGACATTCTGTGAGGCCAACTCGGTAACCATCTCTTTGTCAGAACACATCTGTAGGTCTCTGCACCGGATGACACCTCGTCTATTGTTGAGGGTACGGTGAGGAGTTATTGTAACTGGGATATGGAGGAGGGTCGTGGCTCGGAGGAGGTTGTCAGCATGACTCTTGCGTGTGACCTCGATGAGGAGGTCACCGGAGCGGAGCCGTTTGACATCCTGTGGTACTCCGGCCAGACTTTGGATGGCCTTGTCCAGTGCAAATGGTGACAATTTCGAAAGAGGTAAATCTGGATTTGTGGCGTGTGCCATCAATAATCTTGAAAAATTGTCGTTTTGTTGATTTGGTTCAGGTGTAGGAGAGCTTGTTCGAAGTTTCTTATTGGATCGTTCTTCTCGTGCTTTTATTTCTGCAGGTGTGGGTTTTTTTTCTTGGGCACTCATGTTTGCTTTAAATATTTCACCGTTCGTGGTCCCCACCCACCTCGGAGCCCTCTCGGGATACTGATTCGGTGCGGTACTCCAGCACCCAGTGCCAAGGATACACAGACAGTATACTCGCATAACAAATACTTATTCTTTTGTTGGAAAAAAAGGGGTATTTGCCACTTGAGTAGCCCAAGCCACCGTCCTAACAGGATCTTGTTCAGAGCAACTGAAATATGAGGTGTCTCAAAAGACTCATTGCATACGATTGTATGAATAATAAGGTGTGTTTGATATGATGTTCTTGAACAAGAATCCTTGGACTTGTCGTGACGAGCCGATTGATCAGACCGGGCCAAATCTGACCTCCCGTATAGGAGAAATAAGGGTCAAACTGGTATCTTGCAGAAACAGAGTTTCCACTCAACCAGCAGAGTCCCGTCTTCCTCCGACACGGGTTGCGAACCACGGCATACGGTTCGCCTCCATTTAGTCGCCTCTGGCCTCTTGCGACATGCAGATGTTAAACATGGAGGTGCATCGGGCCTATTCTACATTCCCCCGAACCTGCAGGGGGCACTAAGAGCTACAAAACGAGCGTATCGCGGCTTGATATCGGCAGAATATGTAGGATCGCAACGTGAAATGTAACTGTTAACTTGTCCTTAGTTATGTAGGACGTTTTGGGCCGTCGGACGTGTTGGGCCTCAACAGACGTGTCTAAATAAACGTTGCAGAAAATGAGTCTTTCCAGAAAACGCATTGACGTAAGGGTACTTAAAGTTCTTGTCATTGTTTCCTTATATATTTAAGTACTTTTTAATTTGTTGCAACATTCATTTTTTAATTGTAATAATATATTTCAGACCCTGCAGTTACTCATTTCAAGTTGCATAATCACTGTTCACTGATTGCCAATGTGGACCAGCACATATGGCCCATTAAGCTCACATGTGCAAGTTGTATGTGTTTGCAATTACGTTGCAACTTGTTACCAGTTTTGTTTCTGTTTCTTAATTTTTTTTGTGACGTCACGCCTTTGTTTTAAGTGTTCATGATCTTGAAGAATGGATCGAAAAACAGACCTAGCCGTGTTGTATTAACGTAATTGTGCGTTATTCAGATAAAGAACGGTAAAACAGTGCTTTATTTTAATAATGAACGGAAAAACTGTGCATTATGTGTAAGTTAATGTTCGAGGAACACGACATTACCGGATAATAATGGAGTCCGAGGGCGAAGCCCGAGGACCCGTTGTTATCCGGTAATGTCGTTTTCCGAGGTCATTAACTTATGTAAAATCTACGTCCTTATGACTCAAATACGCTACATTACAGAAAAATAATGTCGTGAGAAAACAATAGAGTGACGTCATCAGTGGATTTTACCTAGATAAAGAACAGTTGTTAATATTGACTCGTCAAGTGCCACGGTATAATCAGTCGAGCTGAGCTGAGCGGAGCCGAGTTGGCTGGTGTTGACAGAACTTGCCAATTTCAAGAGAAACCATGGAATGCATAAGTCAATGTTAAGCACCAAAGGGGCGGGGTTTAGATCAGAAGTGTTCAATGGAAGAAAAAAAAGCAGTTCACTTTGTGTCCAATGGATCTGATATATTCAACATGAGTCCTCTTAGTAGTCTCACCCTACGTTCTTACTGCTGTGCAAAATTGGTACTCAGACTGAATTAGCTAACAGCCTTGGTGTTTCCACTGAAGCTTCTTTTTTTAGAACACCAAGGCTGTTGTTTTTAGAATGATTATAAAAAAAGGAAAAACTCACCAACAAAGAGCGTTTTTCGTAAACGGTTTTTCTTACCAATTGATGATGGTTGTCTTTCGCTACACACGGGTGAAAGGATGGATACCTGTAACTGTGTGGAATCAAGTAGTTGCTTTATGTGTACCATTATATATTACCACTGCTGGTCAATTCTGCTCACGTACGATGATATAATACTAGTATTGAGATATTTGATGTATTGCATAATTATGATCCATAGAGACAGTTAATACATGGTGACGTACAAATATGTTAAACAGTTTCGGGTGGTGATGCTGTCGATCTATGCACAAACTTCTATATACACTGCATGTGTTTTGACAAATGTTGATGTAAAAGGGAGGCAGATAAAGACAGAGGAGAGGGGCTTGGAAGATAGAGTAGGGACTGGAAGGGTTGTCATTTTGTTAGGAGTCACCGCAGTGGGACATGGACGCCCCAGAGCGGCCAGGCGGGCCGGGTTAGACTCTTGGTTTAAGCCAACTGCTTGATAATGAGAGCAGCTTAGGGACACGGTCATATATATATATATATATATATATATAAAAGCACAACTGAGCCATGTTTCCAAACCTACGAGAGGCGTGTGACAAACGCCAAGGTTGCGAGACCGCATTAAATAATTCACCAGCACTCAATATTTATGGTGTTGGCTCAGTTGTGCTCTACGCCCAGTATTTATGGAATTTGCTGGCTTAATATGCAGGCTGGCATACATGAGAACCCTATTTGCGTTTCTTTCATTCCATGTATATATGATTCATATAATGACACATATCTGATCCAGAGGATCTGAGCGATGATCGAGCAGCCACCAATATTTGGAACAATGAAGACATTATTGTCGCGACCCGCCCTGTGTGCAAGATTGTCCCTATCTCACTAAACACACCATGCACTAAGGCGCAGTCTATTCAGTCCATGAAGTCAATTACGTTTTGTTCGACTCGTTATTCCGTCTTGCTTTTGACTTGTACAATCAACCGCCTCTCTTCGTGCTTGCATGTCATTTTTTCATTTCAATCCTGCGACATCAAAGAGTAACCACATACCCCACCCACCCTAAATTTTGTTCATATATGTTTTATTCTCATTCATTTTGCCATGGCATATACATTTTTGTTCATGTTTTGATTCAAAATGAAATATCATCATAATCGAAGCATTATACAGTGTTCACATTTAAACAAAGCAACATCCGGCCATCTTAATATAGTAATACATCACAATATGATCAGGGACTATATACAAATATACAGTAAATGTGCATGGACGGGACAGGGTTGGCCACTCATCCGATGATGATTGAATTGGTTAAAGATCGATATGGTCCGTGTATATTTCGTCCTATCGGTTTTCGTTTTTAGAATGATTATAAAAAAAGGAACAACTCACCAACAAAGAGCGTTTTTCGTAAACGGTTTTTCTTACCAATTGATGATGGTTGTCTTTCGCTACACACGGGTGAAAGGATGGATACCTGTAACTGTGTGGAATCAAGTAGTTGCTTTATGTGTACCACTATAGATTACCACTGCTGGTCAATTCTGCTCACGTACGATGATATAATACTAGTATTGAGATATTTGATATATTGCATAATTATGATCCATAGAGACAGTTAATACATGGTGACGTACAAATATGTTAAAAAGTTTCGGGTGGTGATGCTGTCGATCTATGCACAAACTTCTATATACACTGCATGTGTTTTCACAAATGTTGATGTAAGAGGGAGGCAGATAAAGACAGAGGAGAGGGGCTTGGAAGATAGGTTAGGGACTGGAAGGGTTGTCATTTTGTTAGGAGTCACCGCAGTGGGACATGGACGCCCCAGAGCGGCCAGGCGGGCCGGGTTAGACTCATGGTTTAAGCCAACTGCTTGATAATGAGAGCAGCTTAGGGACACGGTCATATATATATATATATATATATGTATGTATGTATGTATGTATATATTATACAACCATGTTTCCAAACCTACGAGAGGCGTGTGACAAACGCCAAGGTTGAGAGACCGCATTAAATAATTCACCAGCACTCAATATTTATGGTGTTGGCTCAGTTGTGCTCTACGCCCAGTATTTATGGAATTTGCTGGCTTAATATGCAGGCTGGCATACATGCGAACCCTATTTGCGTTTCTTTCATTCCATGTATATATGATTCATATAACGACACATATCTGATCCAGAGGATCTGAGCGATGATCGAGCAGCCACCAATATTTGGAACAATGAAGACATTATTGTCGCAACCCGCCCTGTGTGCAAGATTGTCCCTATCTCACTAAACACACCATGCACTAAGGCGCAGTCTTTTCAGTCCATGAAGTCAATTACGTTTTGTTCAACTCATTATTCCGTCTTGCTTTTGACTTGTACAATCAACCGCCTCTCTTCGTGCTTGCATGTCATTTTTTTATTTCAATCCTGCGACATCAAAAAGTAACCACATACCCAAACCAACCCTAAGTTTTGTTCATATATGTTTTATTCTCATTCTTTTTACCATGGCATATAAATTTTTATTCATGTTTTGATTCAAAATGAAATATCATCATAATCGAAGCATTATACAGTGTTCACATTTAAACAAAGCAACATCCGGCCATCTTAATATAGTAATACATCACAATATGATCAGGGACTATATACAAATATAGAGTAAATGTGCATGGACGGGACAGGGTTGGCCACTCATCCGATGATGATTGAATTGGTTAAGGATCGATATGGTCCGTGTATATTTCGTCCTATCGGTTTTCGTTTTTAGAATGATTATAAAAAAAGGAAAAACTCACCAACAAAGAGCGTTTTTCGTAAACGGTTTTTCTTACCAATTGATGATGGTTGTCTTTCGCTACACACGGGTGAAAGGATGGATACCTGTAACTGTGTGGAATCAAGTAGTTGCTTTATGTGTACCACTATAGATTACCACTGCTGGTCAATTCTGCTCACGTACGATGATATAATACTAGTATTGAGATATTTGATATATTGCATAATTATGATCCATAGAGACAGTTAATACATGGTGACGTACAAATATGTTAAAAAGTTTCGGGTGGTGATGCTGTCGATCTATGCACAAACTTCTATATACACTGCATGTGTTTTGACAAATGTTGATGTAAGAGGGAGGCAGATAAAGACAGAGGAGAGGGGCTTGGAAGATAGGTTAGGGACTGGAAGGGTTGTCATTTTGTTAAGAGTCACCGCAGTGGGACATGGACGCCCCAGAGCGGCCAGGCGGGCCGGGTTAGACTCATGGTTTAAGCCAACTGCTTGATAATGAGAGCAGCTTAGGGACACGGTCATATATATATATATATATATATATATATATATATGATACAACCATGTTTCCAAACCTACGAGAGGCGTGTGACAAACGCCAAGGTTGAGAGACCGCATTAAATAATTCACCAGCACTCAATATTTATGGTGTTGGCTCAGTTGTGCTCTACGCCCAGTATTTATGGAATTTGCTGGCTTAATATGCAGGCTGGCATACATGCGAACCCTATTTGCGTTTCTTTCATTCCATGTATATATGATTCATATAACGACACATATCTGATCCAGAGGATCTGAGCGATGATCGAGCAGCCACCAATATTTGGAACAATGAAGACATTATTGTCGCAACCCGCCCTGTGTGCAAGATTGCCCCTATCTCACTAAACACACCATGCACTAAGGCGCAGTCTTTTCAGTCCATGAAGTCAATTACGTTTTGTTCAACTCATTATTCCGTCTTGCTTTTGACTTGTACAATCAACCGCCTCTCTTCGTGCTTGCATGTCATTTTTTTATTTCAATCCTGCGACATCAAAAAGTAACCACATACCCAAACCAACCCTAAATTTTGTTCATATATGTTTTATTCTCATTCCTTTTACCATGGCATATACATTTTTATTCATGTTTTGATTCAAAATGAAATATCATCATAATCGAAGCATAGTGTTCACATTTAAACAAAGCAACATCCGGCCATCTTAATATAGTAATACATCACAATATGATCAGGGACTATATACAAATATACAGTAAATGTGCATGGACGGGACAGGGTTGGCCACTCATCCGATGATGATTGAATTGGTTAAGGATCGATATGGTCCGTGTATATTTCGTCCTATCGATTTTCGTTTTTAGAATGATTATAAAAAAAGGAAAAATTCCCCACCAACAAAGAGCGTTTTTCGTAAACGGTTTTTCTTTCCAATTGATGATGGTTGTCTTTCGCTACATACGGGTGAAAGGATGGATACCTGTAACTGTGTGGAATCAAGGAGTTGCTTTATGTGTACCACTATAGATTACCACTGCTGGTCAATTCTGCTCACGTACGATGATATAATACTAGTATTGAGATATTTGATATATTGCATAATTATGATCCATAGAGACAGTTAATACATGGTGACGTACAAATATGTTAAAAAGTTTCGGGTGGTGATGCTGTCGATCTATGCATAAACTTCTATATACACTGCATGTGTTTTGACACATGTTGATGTAAAAAGGAGGCAGATAAAGACAGAGGAGAGGGGCTTGGAAGATAGAGTAGGGACTGGAAGGGTTGTCATTTTGTTAGGAGTCACCGCAGTGGGACATTGACGCCCTAGAGCGGCCAGGCGGGCCGGGTTAGACTCTTGGTTTAAGCCAACTGCTTGGTAATGAGAGCAGCTTAGGGACATGGTCATATATATATATATATATATATATATATATATATATATATATATATATATATGATACAACCCTGTTTCCAAAGCTACGAGAGGCGTGTGACAAACGCCAATGTTGAGAGACCGCATTAAATAATTCACCAGCACTCAATATTTATGGTGTTGGCTCGGTTGTGCTCTACGCCCAGTGTTTATGGAATTTGCTGGCTTAATATGCAGGCTGGCATACATGAGAACCCTATTTGCGTTTCTTTCATTCCATGTATATATGATTCATATAATGACACATATCTGATCCAGAGGATCTGAGCGATGATCGAGCAGCCACCAATATTTGGAACAATGAAGACATTATTGTCGCGACCCGCCCTGTGTGCAAGATTGTCCCTATCTCACTAAACACACCATGCACTAAGGCGCAGTCTATTCAGTCCATGAAGTCAATTACGTTTTGTTCAACTCATTATTCCGTCTTGCTTTTGACTTGTACAATCAACCGCCTCTCTTCGTGCTTGCATGTCATTTTTTCATTTCAATCCTGCGACATCAAAGTGTAACCACATACCCCACCCACCCTAAATTTTGTTCATATATGTTTTATTCTAATTCATTTTGCCATGGCATATACATTTTTGTTCATGTTTTGATTCAAAATGAAATATCATCATAATCGAAGCATTATACAGTGTTCACATTTAAACAAAGCAACATGCGGCCATCTTAACATAGTAATACATCACAATATGATCAGCGACTATATACAAATATACAGTAAATGTGCATGGACGGGACAGGGTTGGCCACTCATCCGATCATGATTGAATTGGTTAAAGATCGATATGGTCCGTGTATATTTCGTCCTATCGATTTTCGTTTTTAGAATGATTATAAAAAAGGGAAAAATTCACCACCAACAAAGAGCGTTGTTCGTAAACGGTTTTTCTTACCAATTGATGATGGTTGTCTTTCGCTACACACGGGTGAAAGGATGGATACCTGTAACTGTGTGCAATCAAGTAGTTGCTTTATGTGTACCACTATAGATTACCACTGCTGGTCAATTCTGCTCACGTACGATGATATAATACCAGTATTAAGATATTTGATATATTGCATAATTATGATCCATAGAGACAGTTAATACATGGTGACGTACAAATATGTTAAAAAGTTTCGGGTGGTGATGCTGTCGATCTATGCATAAACTTCTATATACACTGCATGTGTTTTGACAAATGTTGATGTAAGAGGGAGGCAGATAAAAACAGAGGAGAGGGGCTTGGAAGATAGGGTAGGGACTGGAAGGGTTGTCATTTTGTTAGGAGTCATCGCAGTGGGACATGGACGCCCCAGAGCGGCCAGGCGGGCCGGGTTAGACTCTTGGTTTAAGCCAACTGCTTGATAATGAGAGCAGCTTAGGGACACGGTCAGGTTAACTGCGGGTGTATCCAACCGGCATCTAGTGGGACCATGCAGGGACACAGCAGAAATCTCAATCTGAGTTCGAAGTATAACTGGGACCACCTGCCTTGATGCCAGTCAACATGCTGTGTGCCGGCTTTTACTGAAGAAAATCTGCCGCCGGCTTTAGAGCGCTCCTTATTGGACGTTACCATGCGTTGCTAACGCAGCTTTACACAATGGGCACGTATGACCAAATATGGTAACAGTTGGGGACTCTATGGTGCGCCATTGTCGCCAAAAAGGGGTTAAATTGCAATTTTACACCAGCCTGTGCTGCCTATGGAATACCATTGCGAAAATAATTATATGACCTTATCACATTTAAACAAAGCAACATCCGGCCATCTTAATATAGTAATACATCACAATATGATCAGGGACTATATACAAATATACAGTAAATGTGCATGGACGGGACAGGGTTGGCCACTCATCCGACGATGATTGAATTGGTTAAAGATCGATATGGTCCGTGTATATTTGGTCCCATCGGTTTTCGTTTTTAGAATGATCATAAAAAAAGGAAAAACTCACCAACAAAGAGCGTTTTTCGTAAACGGTTTTCCTTACCAATTGATTATGGTTGTCCTTCGCTACACACGGGTGAAAGGATGGCTCCTGTAACTGTGTGGAATCAAGTAGTTGCTTTATGTGTACCACTATAGATTACCACTGCTGGTTAATTCTGCTCACGTACGATGATATAATACTAGTATTGAGACATTTGATATATTGCATAATTGTGATCCATAGAGACAGTTAATACATGGTGGCGTACAAATATGTTAAAAAGTTTCGGGTGGTGATGCTGTCGATCTATGCACAAACTTCTATATACACTGCATGTGTTTTGACAAATGTTGATGTAAAAGGGAGGCAGATAAAGACAGAGGAGAGGGGCTTGGAAGATAGGGTAGGGACTGGAAGGGTTGTCATTTTGTTAGGAGTCACCGCAGTGGGACATGGACGCCCCAGAGCGGCCAGGCGGGCCGGGTTAGACTCTTGGTTTAAGCCAACTGCTTGACAATGAGAGCAGCTTAGGGACACGGTCATATATATATATATATATGATACAACCATGTTTACAAACCTACGAGAGGCGTGCGACAAACGCCAAAGTTGAGAGACCGCATTAAATAATTCACCAGCACTCAATATTTATGGTGTTGGCTCAGTTGTGCTCTACGCCCAGTATTTATGGAATTTGCTGGCTTAATATGTAGGCTGGCATACATGAGAACCCTATTTGCGTTTCTTTCATTCCATGTATATATGATTCATATAATGACACATATCTGATCCAGAGGATCTGAGCGATGATCGAGCAGCCACCAATATTTGGAACAATGAAGACATTATTGTCGCGACCCGTCCTGTGTGCAAGATTGTCCCTATCTCACTAAACGCACCATGCACTAAGGCGCAGTCTATTCAGTCCATGAAGTCAATTACGTTTTGTTCAACTCATTATTCGGTCTTGCTTTTGACTTGTACAATCAACCGCCTCTCTTCGTGCTTGCATGTCACTTTTTCATTTCAATCCTGCGACATTAAAGAGTAACCACATACCCCACCCACCCTATATTTTGTTCATATATGTTTTATTCTCATTCATTTTGCCATGGCATATACATTTTTGTTCATGTTTTGATTCAAAATGAAATATCATCATGATCGAAGCATTATACAGTGTTCACATTTAAACAAAGCAACATCCGGCCATCTTAATATAGTAATACATCACAATATGATCAGGGACTATATACAAATATACAGTAAATGTGCATGGACGGGACAGGGTTGGCCACTCATCCGATGATGATTGAATTGGTTAAAGATCGATATGGTCCGTGTATATTTCGTCCTATCGATTTTCGTTTTTAGAATGATTATAAAAAAAGGAAAAATTCACCACCAACAAAGAGCGTTTTTCGTAAACGGTTTTTCTTACCAATTGATGATGGTTGTCTTTCGCTACACACGGGTGAAATGATGGATACCTGTAATTGTGTGGAACCAAGTAGTTGCTTTATGTGTACCACTATAGATTACCACTGCTGGTCAATTCTGCTCACGTACGATGATATAATACTAGTATTGAGATATTTGATATATTGCATAATTATGATCCATAGAGACAGTTAATACATGGTGACGTACAAATATGTTAAAAAGTTTCGGGTGGTGATGCTGTCGATCTATGCACAAACTTCTATATACACTGCATGTGTTTTGACAAATGTTGATATAAAAGGGACGCAGATAAAGACAGTGGAGAGGGGCTTGGAAGATAGGGTAGGGACTGGAAGGGTTGTCATTTTGTTAGGAGTCACCGCAGTGGGACATGGACGCCCCAGAGCGGCCAGGCGGGCCGAGTTAGACTCTTGGTTTAAGCCAACTGCTGGATAATGAGAGCAGCTTAGGGACACGGTCATATATATATATATATATGATACAACCATGTTTACAAACATACGAGAGGCGTGTGACAAACGCCAAGGTTGAGAGACCGCATTAAATAATTCACCAGCACTCAATATTTATGGTGTTGGCTCGGTTGTGCTCTACGCCCAGTGTTTATGGAATTTGCTGGCTTAATATGCAGGCTGGCATACATGAGAACCCTATTTGCGTTTCTTTCATTCCATGTATATATGATTCATATAATGACACATATCTGATCCAGAGGATCTGAGCGATGATCGAGCAGCCACCAATATTTGGAATAATGAAGACATTATTGTCGCGACCCGCCCTGTGTGCAAGATTGTCCCTATCTCACTAAACACACCATGCACTAAGGCGCAGTCTTTTCAGTCCATGAAGTCAATTACGTTTTGTTCAACTCATTATTCCGTCTTGCTTTTGACTTGTACAATCAACCGCCTCTCTTCGTGCTTGCATGTCATTTTTTCATTTCAATCCTGCGACATCAAAGAGTAACCACATACCCCACCCACCCTAAATTTTGTTCATATATGTTTTATTCTCATTCATTTTGCCATGGCATATACATTTTTGTTCATGTTTTGATTCAAAATGAAATATCATCATAATCGAAACATTATACAGTGTTCACATTTAAACAAAGCAACATCCGGCCATCTTAATATAGTAATACATCACAATATGATCAGGAACTATATACAAATATACAGTAAATGTGCATGGACGGGACAGGGTTGGCCACTCATCCGATGATGATTGAATTGGTTAAAGATCGATATGGTCCGTGTATATTTCGTCCTATCGATTTTCGTTTTTAGAATGATTATAAAAAAAGGAAAAATTCACCACCAACAAAGAGCGTTTTTCGTAAACGGTTTTTCTTACCAATTGATGATGGTTGTCTTTCGCTACACACGGGTGAAATGATGGATACCTGTAATTGTGTGGAACCAAGTAGTTGCTTTATGTGTACCACTATAGATTACCACTGCTGGTCAATTCTGCTCACGTACGATGATATAATACTAGTATTGAGATATTTGATATATTGCATAATTATGATCCATAGAGACAGTTAATACACGGTGACGTACAAATATGTTAAAAAGTTTCGGGTGGTGATGCTGTCGATCTATGCATAAACTTCTATATACACTGCATGTGTTTTGACAAATGTTGATGTAAAAGGGAGGCAGATAAAGACAGAGGTGTGGGGCTTGGAAGATAGGGTAGGGACTGGAAGGGTTGTCATTTTGTTAGGAGTCACCGCAGTGGGACATGGACGCCCCAGAGCGGCCAGGCGGGCCGGGTTAGACTCTTGGTTTAAGCCAACTGCTTGATAATGAGTGCAGCTTAGGGACACGGTATATATGATACAACCATGTTTCCAAACATACGAGAGGCGTGTAACAAACGCCGAAGTTGAGAGACCGCATTAAATAATTCACCAGCACTCAATATTTATGGTGTTGGCTCGGTTGTGCTCTACGCCCAGTATTTATGGAATTT
Organism: Arenicola marina; assembly: GCA_964019135.1. Lineage (NCBI taxonomy): Eukaryota > Metazoa > Annelida > Polychaeta > Arenicolidae > Arenicola > Arenicola marina. Next base: position 2,152,622 of record OZ025261.1, read on the forward strand.
GCTGGCTTAATATGCAGGCTGGCATACATGAGAACCCTATTTGCGTTTCTTTCATTCCATGTATATATGATTCATATAATGACACATATCTGATCCAGAGGATCTGAGCGATGATCGAGCAGCCACCAATATTTGGAACAATGAAGACATTATTGTCGCGACCCGCCCTGTGTGCAAGATTGTCCCTATCTCACTAAACACACCATGCACTAAGGCGCAGTCTATTCAGTCCATGAAGTCAATTACGTTTTGTTCAACTCATTATTCCGTCTTGCTTTTGACTTGTACAATCAACCGCCTCTCTTCGTGCTTGCATGTCATTTTTTCATTTCAATCCTGCGACATCAAAGTGTAACCACATACCCCACCCACCCTAAATTTTGTTCATATATGTTTTATTCTCATTCATTTTGCCATGGCATATACATTTTTGTTCATGTTTTGATTCAAAATGAAATATCATCATAATCGAAGCATTATACAGTGTTCACATTTAAACAAAGCAACATCCGGCCATCTTAATATAGTAATACATCACAATATGATCAGGGACTATATACAAATATACAGTAAATGTGCATGGACGGGACAGGGTTGGCCACTCATCCGACGATGATTGAATTGGTTAAAGATCGATATGGTCCGTGTATATTTGGTCCCATCGGTTTTCGTTTTTAGAATGATCATAAAAAAAGGAAAAACTCACCAACAAAGAGCGTTTTTCGTAAACGGGTTTTCTTACCAATTGATGATGGTTGTCCTTCGCTACACACGGGTGAAAGGATGGATACCTGTAACTGTGTGGAATCAAGTAGTTGCTTTATGTGTACCACTATAGATTACCACTGCTGGTCAATTCTGCTCACGTACGATGATAAAATACTAGTATTGAGATATTTGATATATTGCATAATTATGATCCATAGAGACAGTTAATACAAGGTGACGTACAAATATGTTAAAAAGTTTCGGGTGGTGATGCTGTCGATCTATGCATAAACTTCTATATACACTGCATGAGTTTTGACAAATGTTGATGTAAAAGGGAGGCAGATAAAGACAGAGGAGAGAGGCTTGGAAGATAGGGTAGGGACTGAAAGGGTTGTCATTTTGTTAGGAGTCACCGCAGTGGGACATGGACGCCCCAGAGCGGCCAGGCGGGCCGGGTTAGACTCTTGGTTTAAGCCAACTGCTTGATAATGAGAGCAGCTTAGGGACACGGTCATATATATATATATGATACAACCATGTTTCCAAACCTGCGAGAGGCGTGTGAGAGTCTTGGGCAATAATGGCCAGCCATTTTATAGGACATTACAGAGAGACCCACGTAGGAACTAATATACTAACTTCAAGATACTTTTTACATCGGCTAAATATATCGCGCATGCCACTCATTTATCGACAGTACCTTTCGGCGTGGGCAGAGTGTCACTGCCATATTTTGCCAGACATCGGCACCCGATTGGGAGTTTTTGACCAACCTTTGTTTCTGAATCCAGCCATCTTTTCTGGTACCAAAGGAGGGATCCTCTTCCATAAGGATTTTATAGACTGCGGCATATGCCACATTTCTAACATATGGAGAGACACCGATTTTGTATCTTTTGAATTGCTAACATTAAACCATGGTCTACCCGCGAACACCCAAAACCGCCGCGCATATGAGCAGATAAAGAGATCAGTCCCACGGGATTTTATATTAACGATTAAACAGAATGTGCCAGGCCCAGCAAACAAGCCCATTATCCACTTGAAAATCAACGATACCCCAGTCCCTCTTGAGGCCCTAACGGCAAAGCGTGTTTATGAAAAACTACGTCACATGCAGTTTTCAGCACCAGCCGCTCTAAGACGCTGGCATAACCTCTTCCCTTACAATTTTGAAGCAAAGCGGGTGTTTTCCCATATCTTCCCAATGTCTCTAGACCGCAAACTTTCGGATTTCCAATGGCAATTTGCCCATCATTCGCTACTGACAGAAAAACAATTGCATATTATGAAAATTAAGGGGACTGGAACATGTTCCCTCTGTCCAGATAAGATAGGGGACCTTATCCATACATATACTGAATGTATCGTTATGGACGGCGTAATTGACTCCTTTCGCAACTTCTTTCGAAAATTAACTGGCTTCCATAATCCCTTAAGCACCTTCCGTTTCTTTTTTGGCTTTAACAAACTCAAGACCGATGTTCCGATCCAAGTTGCAAACTTTGTCCTATATTCGTTGAAGTACTCAGTCTGGCTGAGCCGACAAGGCATTTTAGAGGGTAAATGGGTCCCCATCCCAGTCATGGTATCTTCCGCAGTCTACAAGCGAGTAAAAGAAGAATTCTACATAGCACGAAATAACACCGGGAAGAGAGAGGGGTTTAGAGCACGTTGGTGCTGGGGAAATTTAATATGTAAAGTTGATGATGACTTTAAAACCATCCAATTGTTTCCGCTTGGAGATACATAACACGCTTCTGACTCCTTTTCAGGGATCCAAACAAGACCGTTCACCTCTATACCCGCTATAATCAAACCACTCAATCACACCAAAGGCTATTTTCGTCAAATAAAGGTGCTACGCACTATGCATGCCCCAGGCGCTGCGACCACAGTTGCATGCGTGTGGCCAATCGCCTATGCCCCCCCCCCCCCGCCCTCCCTATTATCTAGATAGGCCTTTATAACAGGCAGATAAGATTATCTTTCCCCGTCCCCATTATGGCGGGTATCCGCCGGTAAATTTCGCTTTTAGCCATAAGGCAGAGCGGTCCCATTGTACGAGATGGGGTTGTTTTTATTCTCCCCTGAAAATTACGCGGGCCTGTATCGGCCATACTGCGCAGTGAATGTAAGTTTTCCCTGCCCACCAATAGCTGTGTAAATAATAAGAAGCGCGCTCCCATAAAAATGACGTATCCTTATTTTTGGCATGGCCACATTTAAGCGGATTAACCGCAAACCATGCGCCCGCACATTCATGACGCGCCAGGCCACAAGGCAAGCGGGCTAGTGCTTGTATGCATGTATGTTTTTCTATATTTCTTCAGCTGACGTCCGTGACCGCACATTTAAGATGCGTTAGGCCACAACGCAAGCAGGGCTGGCGATTGTATGCATGAATGTCTGTTTATATCTTTGCAGTTGATGCCCTTAACCTATTTACATATACAATTAAATTAAAGTAACTCGACCTGTTGTTAACGCGCTTTATTGTATCTTTTTTTTCCCGATCAACATGGTCCCGCCGGGGGCAGCGAATGTAAAGGGCGGATGCCTCAATCCCTGCCCAATAATTTAGACATAGAGATTTGCAGCATAACTGCCACAGATGTTAACGTAGCGCGAAGTACACTACAGGTTATGTCCAGATTCCGTTTGTTGTTTATTTACGTTAAGTGTCTATTTACGAAATTTCGTCAAGAAACAGTAAATAGTTTCAAGACTATCGTTATCGGATTTTCCTGTACATTTTTTATTCGTCTACCTGGCCCCTGCGAGGGTAGTGTGATGTACACCTTTTTTAATATCGTACAATAAAGCCTTTTATCAAAGAAAAAAAAATAGAGGCGTGTGACAAACGCCAAGGTTGAGAGACCGCATTAAATAATTCACCAGCACTCAATATTTATGGTGTTGGCTCGGTTGTGCTCTACGCCCAGTATTTATGGAATTTGCTGGCTTAATATGCAGGCTGGCATACATGAGAACCCTATTTGCGTTTCTTTCATTCCTTGTATATATGATTCATATAATGACACATATCTGATCCAGAAGATCTGAGCGATGATCGAGCAGCCACCAATATTTGGAACAATGAAGACATTATTGTCGCGACCCGCCCTGTGTGCAAGATTGTCCCTATCTCACTAAACACACCATGCACTAAGGCGCAGTCTATTCAGTCCATGAAGTCAATTACGTTTTGTTCAACTCATTATTCCGTCTTGCTTTTGACTTGTACAATCAACCGCCTCTCTTCGTGCTTGCATGTCATTTTTTCATTTCAATCCTGCGACATCAAAGAGTAACCACATACCCCACCCACCCTAAAAAAATGTCATATATGTTTTATTCTCATTCATTTTGCCATGGCATATACATTTCTATTCATGGTTTGATTCAAAATGAAATATCATCATAATCGAAGCATTATACAGTGTTCACATTTAAACAAAGCAACATCCGGCCATCTTAATATAGTAATACATCACAATATGATCAGGGACTATATACAAATATACAGTAAATGTGCATGGACGGGACAGGGTTGGCCACTCATCCGACGATAATTGAATTGGTTAAAGATCGATATGGTCCTGTATATTTGGTCCTATCGGTTTTCGTTTTTAGAATGATCATAAAAAAAGGAAAAACTCACCAACAAAGAGCGTTTTTCTTAAACGGGTTTTCTTACCAATTGATGATGGTTGTCCTTCGTTACACACGGGTGAAAGGATGGATACCTGTAACTGTGTGGAATCAAGTAGTTGCTTTATGTGTACCACTATAGATTACCACTGCTGGTCAATTCTGCTCACGTACGATGATATAATACTAGTATTGAGATATTTGATATATTGCATAATTATGATCCATAGAGACAGTTAATACAAGGTGACGTACAAATATGTTAAAAAGTTTCGGGTGGTGATGCTGTCGATCTATGCATCAACTTCTATATACACTGCATGAGGTTTGACAAATGTTGATGTAAAAGGGAGGCAGATAACGACAGAGGAGAGGGGCTTGGAAGATAGGGTAGGGACTGGAAGGGTTGTCATTTTGTTAGGAGTCACCGCAGTGGGACATGGACGCCCCAGAGCGGCCAGGCGGGCCGGGTTAGACTCTTGGTTTAAGCCAACTGCTTGGTAATGAGAGCAGCTTAGGGACACGGTTATATTTATATATATGATACAACCATGTTTCCCAATCTACGAGAGGCGTGGGACAAATGCCCACGTTGAGAAACCGCATTAAATAATTCACCAGCACTCAATATTTATGGTGTTGGCTCGGTTGTGCTCTACGCCCAGTATCTATGGGATTTGCTGGCTTAATATGAGAGCAGCTTAGGGACACGGTCATATATATATATATATATATATATATATATATATATGATACAACCATGTTTCCAAACCTACAAGAGGCGTGTGACAAACGCCAAGGTTGAGAGACCGCATTAAGTTATTCACCAGCATTCAATATTTATGGTGTTGGCTCGGTTGTGCTCTACGCCCAGTATTTATGGGATTTGCTGGCTTAATATGCAGGCTGGCATACATGAGAACCCTATTTGCGTTTCTTTCATTCCATGTATATATGATTCATATAATGACACATATCTGATCCAGAGGATCTGAGCGATGATCGAGCAGCCACCAATATTTGGAACAATGAAGACATTATTGTCGCGACCCGCCCTGTGTGCAAGATTGCCCCTATCTCACTAAACACACCATGCACTAAGGCGCAGTCTATTCAGTCCATGAAGTCAATTACGTTTTGTTCAACTCATTATTCCGTCTTGCTTTTGACTTGTACAATCAACCGCCTCTCTTCGTGCTTGCATGTCATTTTTTCATTTCAATCCTGCGACATCAAAGAGTAACCACATACCCCACCCACCCTAAATTTTGTTCATATCTGTTTCATTCTCATTCCTTTTGCCATGGCATATACCTTTTTGTTCATGTTTTGATTCAAAATGAAATATCATCATAATCGAAGCATTATACAGTGTTCACATTTAAACAAAGCAACATCCGGCCATATTAATATAGTAATACATCACAATATTATCAGGACTATATACAAATATACAGTAAATGTGCATGGACGGGACAGGGTTGGCCACTCATCCGATGATGATTGAATTGGTTAAAGATCGATATGGTCCGTGTATATTTCGTCCTATCGGTTTTCGTTTTTAGAATGATCATAAAAAAAGGAAAAACTCACCAACAAAGAGCGTTTTTCGTAAACGGTTTTTCTTGCCAATTGATGATGGTTGTCTTTCGCTACACACGGGTGAAAGGATGGATACCTGTAACTGTGTGGAATCAAGTAGTTGCTTTATGTGTACCACTATAGATTACCACTGCTGGTCAATTCTGCTCACGTACGATGATATAATACTAGTATTGAGATATTTGATATGTTGCATAATTATGATCCATAGAGACAGTTAATACATGGTGACGTACAAATATGTTAACAAGTTTCAGGTGGTGATGCTGTCGATCTATGCACAAACTTCTATATACACTGCATGTGTTTTGACAAATGTTGATGTAAAAGGGAGGCAGATAAAGACAGTGGAGAGGGATTTGGAAGATAGGGTAGGGACTGGAAGGGTTGTCATTTTGTTAGGAGTCACCGCAGTGGGACATGGACGCCCCAGAGCGGCCAGGCGGGCCGGGTTAGACTCTTGGTTTAAGCCAACTGCTTGATAATGAGAGAAGCTTACGGACACGGTCATATATGTATATATGATACAGCCATGTTTCCAAACTTACGAGCGGCGTGTGACAAACGCCAAGGTTGAGAGACCGCATTAAATAATTCACCAGCACTCAATATTTATGGTGTTGGCTCGGTTGTGCTCTACGCCCAGTATCTATGGAGTTTACTGGCTTAATATGCAGGCTGGCATACATGAGAATCCTATTTGCGTTTCTTTCATATCATGTATATTTGATTCATATAATGATACATATCTGATCCAGAGGATCTGAGCGATGATCGAGCAGCCACCAATATTTGGAACAATGAAGACATTATTGTCGCGACCCGCCCTGTGTGCAAGATTGTCCCTATCTCACTAAACACACCATGCACTAAGGCGCAGTCTTTTCAGTCCATGAAGTCAATTACGTTTTGTTCAACTCATTATTCCGTCTTGCTTTTGACTTGTACAATCAACCGCCTCTCTTCGTGCTTGCATATCATTTTTTCATTTCAATCCTGCGACATCAAAGAGGAACCACATACCCCACCCACCCTAAATTGTGTTCATATATGTTTTATTCTCATTCCTTTTACCATGGCATATACCTTTTTGTTCATGTTTTGATTCAAAATGAAATATCATCATAATCGAAGCATTATACAGTGTTCACATTTAAACAAAGCAACATCCGGCCATCTTAATATAGTAATACATCACAATATGATCAGGGACTATATACAAATATACAGTAAATGTGCATGGACGGGACAGGGTTGGCCACTCATCCGATGATGATTGAATTGGTTAAAGATCGATATGGTCCGTGTATATTTCGTCCTATCGGTTTTCGTTTTTAGAATGATCATAAAAAAAGGACGCACCAACAAAGAGCGTTTTTCGTAAACGGTTTTTCTTACCAATTGATGATGGTTGTCTTTCGCCACACACGGGTGAAAGGATGGCTCCTGTAACTGGGTGGAATCAAGTAGTTGCTTTATGTGTACCACTATTGATTACCACTGCCGGTCAATTCTGCTCACGTACGATGATATAATACTAGTATTGAGATATTTGATATGTTGCATAATTATGATCCATAGAGACAGTTAATACATGGTGACGTACAAATATGTTAACAAGTTTCAGGTGGTGATGCTGTCGATCTATGCATCAACTTCTATATACACTGCATGTGTTTTGACAAATGTTGATGTAAAAGGGAGGCCGATAAAGACAGTGGAGAGGGATTTGGAAGATAGGGTAGGGACTGGAAGGGTTGTCATTTTGTTAGGAGTCACCGCAGTGGGACATGGACGCCCCAGAGCGGCCAGGCGGGCCGGGTTAGACTCTTGATTTAAGCCAACTGCTTGATAATGAGTGCAGCTTAGGGACACGGTATATATGATACAACCATGTTTCCAAACATACGAGAGGCGTGTAACAAACGCCGAAGTTGAGAGACCGCATTAAATAATTCACCAGCACTCAATATTTATGGTGTTGGCTCGGTTGTGCTCTACGCCCAGTATTTATGGAATTTGCTGGCTTAATATGCAGGCTGGCATACATGAGAACCCTATTTGCGTTTCTTTCATTCCATGTATATATGATTCATATAATGACACATATCTGATCCAGAGGATCTGAGCGATGATCGAGCAGCCACCAATATTTGGAACAATGAAGACATTATTGTCGCGACCCGCCCTGTGTGCAAGATTGTTCCTATCTCACTAAACACACCATGCACTAAGGCGCAGTCTATTCAGTCCATGAAGTCAATTACGTTTTGTTCAACTCATTATTCCGTCTTGCTTTTGACTTGTACAATCAACCGCCTCTCTTCGTGCTTGCATGTCATTTTTTCATTTCAATCCTGCGACATCAAAGTGTAACCACATACCCCACCCACCCTAAATTTTGTTCATATATGTTTTATTCTCATTCATTTTGCCATGGCATATACATTTTTGTTCATGTTTTGATTCAAAATGAAATATCATCATAATCGAAGCATTATACAGTGTTCACATTTAAACAAAGCAACATCCGGCCATCTTAATATAGTAATACATCACAATATGATCAGGGACTATATACTAATATACAGTAAATGTGCATGGACGGGACAGGGTTGGCCACTCATCCGACGATGATTGAATTGGTTAAAGATCGATATGGTCCGTGTATATTTGGTCCCATCGGTTTTCGTTTTTAGAATGATCATAAAAAAAGGAAAAACTCACCAACAAAGAGCGTTTTTCGTAAACGGGTTTTCTTACCAATTGATGATGGTTGTCCTTCGCTACACACGGGTGAAAGGATGGATACCTGTAACTGTGTGGAATCAAGTAGTTGCTTTATATGCACCACTATAGATTACCACTGCTGGTCAATTCTGCTCACGTACGATGATAAAATACTAGTATTGAGATATTTGATATATTGCATAATTATGATCCATAGAGACAGTTAATACATGGTGACGTACAAATATGTTAAAAAGTTTCGGGTGGTGATGCTGTCGATCTATGCATGAACTTCTAAATACACTGCATGAGTTTTGACAAATGTTGATGTTAAAGGGAGGCAGATAAAGACAGAGGAGAGAGGCTTGGAAGATAGGGTAGGGACTGAAAGGGTTGTCATTTTGTTAGGAGTCACCGCAGTGGGACATGGACGCCCCAGAGCGGCCAGGCAGGCCGGGTTAGACTCTTGGTTTAAGCCAACTGCTTGATAATGAGAGCAGCTTAGGGACACGGTCATATATATATATATATATGATACAACCATGTTTCCAAACCTGCGAGAGGCGTGTGAGAGTCTTGGGCAATAATGGCCAGCCATTTTATAGGACATTACAGAGAGACCCACGTAGGAACTAATATACTAACTTCAAGATACTTTTTACATCGGCTAAATATATCGCGCATGCCACTCATTTATCGACAGTACCTTTCGGCGTGGGCAGAGTGTCACTGCCATATTTTGCCAGACATCGGCACCCGATTGGGAGTTTTTGACCAACCTTTGTTTCTGAATCCAGCCATCTTTTCTGGTACCAAAGGAGGGATCCTCTTCCATAAGGATTTTATAGACTGCGGCATATGCCACATTTCTAACATATGGAGAGACACCGATTTTGTATCTTTTGAATTGCTAACATTAAACCATGGTCTACCCGCGAACACCCAAAACCGCCGCGCATATGAGCAGATAAAGAGATCAGTCCCACGGGATATTATATTAACGATTAAACAGAATGTGCCAGGCCCAGCAAACAAGCCCATTATCCACTTGAAAATCAACGATACCCCAGTCCCTCTTGAGGCCCTAACGGCAAAGCGTGTTTATGAAAAACTACGTCACATGCAGTTTTCAGCACCAGCCGCTCTAAGACGCTGGCATAACCTCTTCCCTTACAATTTTGAAGCAAAGCGGGTGTTTTCCCATATCTTCCCAATGTCTCTAGACCGCAAACTTTCGGATTTCCAATGGCAATTTGCCCATCATTCGCTACTGACAGAAAAACAATTGCATATTATGAAAATTAAGGAGACTGGAACATGTTCCCTCTGTCCAGATAAGATAGGGGACCTTATCCATACATATACTGAATGTATCGTTATGGACGGCGTAATTGACTCCTTTCGCAACTTCTTTCGAAAATTAACTGGCTTCCATAATCCCTTAAGCACCTTCCGTTTCTTGTTTGGCTTTAACAAACTCAAGACCGATGTTCCGATCCAAGTTGCAAACTTTGTCCTATATTCGTTGAAGTACTCAGTCTGGCTGAGCCGACAAGGCATTTTAGAGGGTAAATGGGTCCCCATCCCAGTCATGGTATCTTCCGCAGTCTACAAGCGAGTAAAAGAAGAATTCTACATAGCACGAAATAACACCGGGAAGAGAGAGGGGTTTAGAGCACGTTGGTGCTGGGGAAATTTAATATGTAAAGTTGATGATGACTTTAAAACCATCCAATTGTTTCCGCTTGGAGATACATAACACGCTTCTGACTCCTTTTCAGGGATCCAAACAAGACCGTTCACCTCTATACCCGCTATAATCAAACCACTCAATCACACCAAAGGCTATTTTCGTCAAATAAAGGTGCTACGCACTATGCATGCCCCAGGCGCTGCGACCACAGTTGCATGCGTGTGGCCAATCGCCTATGCTCCCCCCCCCCCGCCCTCCCTATTATCTAGATAGGCCTTTATAACAGGCAGATAAGATTATCTTTCCCCGTCCCCATTATGGCGGGTATCCGCCGGTAAATTTCGCTTTTAGCCATAAGGCAGAGCGGTCCCATTGTACGAGATGGGGTTGTTTTTATTCTCCCCTGAAAATTACGCGGGCCTGTATCGGCCATACTGCGCAGTGAATGTAAGTTTTTCCTGCCCACCAATAGCTGTGTAAATAATAAGAAGCGCGCTCCCATAAAAATGACGTATCCTTATTTTTGGCATGGCCACATTTAAGCGGATTAACCGCAAACCATGCGCCCGCACATTCATGACGCGCCAGGCCACAAGGCAAGCGGGCTAGTGCTTGTATGCATGTATATTTTTCTATATTTCTTCAGCTGACGTCCGTGACCGCACATTTAAGATGCGTTAGGCCACAACGCAAGCAGGGCTGGCGATTGTATGCATGAATGTCTGTTTATATCTTTGCAGTTGATGCCCTTAACCTATTTACATATACAATTAAATTAAAGTAACTCGACCTGTTGTTAACGCGCTTTATTGTATCTTTTTTTTCCCGATCAACATGGTCCCGCCGGGGGCAGCGAATGTAAAGGGCGGATGCCTCAATCCCTGACCAATAATTTAGACATAGAGATTTGCAGCATAACTGCCACAGATGTTAACGTAGCGCGAAGTACACTACAGGTTATGTCCAGATTCCGTTTGTTGTTTATTTACGTTAAGTGTCTATTTACGAAATTTCGTCAAGAAACAGTAAATAGTTTCAAGACTATCGTTATCGGATTTTCCTGTACATTTTTTATTCGTCTACCTGGCCCCTGCGAGGGTAGTGTACACCTTTTTTAATATCGTACAATAAAGCCTTTTATCAAAGAAAAAAAAGAGAGGCGTGTGACAAACGCCAAGGTTGAGAGACCGCATTAAATAATTCACCAGCACTCAATATTTATGGTGTTGGCTCGGTTGTGCTCTACGCCCAGTATTTATGGAATTTGCTGGCTTAATATGCAGGCTGGCATACATGAGAACCCTATTTGCGTTTCTTTCATTCCTTGTATATATGATTCATATTATGACACATATCTGATCCAGAGGATCTGAGCGATGATCGAGCAGCCACCAATATTTGGAACAATGAAGACATTATTGTCGCGACCCGCCCTGTGTGCAAGATTGTCCCTATCTCACTAAACACACCATGCACTAAGGCGCAGTCTATTCAGTCCATGAAGTCAATTACGTTTTGTTCAACTCATTATTCCGTTTTGCTTTTGACTTGTACAATCAACCGCCTCTCTTCGTGCTTGCATGTCATTTTTTCATTTCAATCCTGCGACATCAAAGAGTAACCACATACCCCACCCACCCTAAAAAAATGTCATATATGTTTTATTCTCATTCATTTTGCCATGGCATATACATTTTTATTCATGTTTTGATTCAAAATGAAATATCATCATAATCGAAGCATTATACAGTGTTCACATATAAACAAAGCAACATCCGGCCATCTTAATATAGTAATACATCACAATATGATCAGGGACTATATACAAATATACAGTAAATGTGCATGGACGGGACAGGGTTGGCCACTCATCCGACGATAATTGAATTGGTTAAAGATCGATATGGTCCGTGTATATTTGGTCCTATCGGTTTTCGTTTTTAGAATGATCATAAAAAAAGGAAAAACTCATCAACAAAGAGCGTTTTTCTTAAACGGGTTTTCTTACCAATTGATGATGGTTGTCCTTCGTTACACACGGGTGAAAGGATGGATACCTGTAACTGTGTGGAATGAAGTAGTTGCTTTATGTGTACCACTATAGATTACCACTGCTGGTCAATTCTGCTCACGTACGATGATATAATACTAGTGTTGAGATATTTGATATATTGCATAATTATGATCCATGGAGACAGTTAATACAAGGTGACGTACAAATATGTTAAAAAGTTTCGGGTGGTGATGCTGTCGATCTATGCACAAACTTCTATATACACTGCATGAGGTTTGACAAATGTTGATGTAAAAGGGAGGCAGATAACGACAGAGGAGAGGGGCTTGGAAGATAGGGTAGGGACTGGAAGGGTTGTCATTTTGTTAGGAGTCACCGCAGTGGGACATGGACGCCCCAGAGCGGCCAGGCGGGCCGGGTTAGACTCTTGGTTTAAGCCAACTGCTTGATAATGAGAGCAGCTTAGGGACACGGTTATATTTATATATATGATACAACCATGTTTCCCAATCTACGAGAGGCGTGGGACAAACGCCAAGGTTGAGAGACCGCATTAAGTTATTCACCAGCATTCAATATTCATGGTGTTGGCTCGGTTGTGCTCTACGCCCAGTATCTATGGGATTTGCTGGCTTAATATGAGAGCAGCTTAGGGACACGGTCATATATATATATATATATATATATATATATATATATATATATATATATATATATGATACAACCATGTTTCCAAACCTACGAAAGGCGTGTGACAAACGCCAAGGTTGAGAGACCGCATTAAATAATTCACCAGCACTCAATATTTATGGTGTTGGCTCAGTTGTGCTCTACGCCCAGTATTTATGGAGTTTACTGGCTTAATATGCAGGCTGGCATATATGAGAACCCTATTTGCGTTTCTTTCATTCCATGTATATATGATTCATATAATGACACATATCTGATCCAAAGGATCTGAGCGATGATCGAGCAGCCACCAATATTTGGAACAATTAAGACATTATTGTCGCGACCCGCCCTGTGTGCAAGATTTTCCCTATCTCACTAAACACACCATGCACTAAGGCGCAGTCTATTCAGTCCATGAAGTCAATTACGTTTTGTTCAACTCATTATTCCGTCTTGCTTTTGACTTGTACAATCAACCGCCTCTCTTCGTGCTTGCATGTCACTTTTTCATTTCAATCCTGCGACATCAAAGAGTAACCACATACCCCACCCACCCTAAATTTTGTTCATATCTGTTTCATTCTCATTCCTTTTGCCATGGCATATATCTTTTTGTTCATGTTTTGATTCAAAATGAAATATCATCCTAATCGAAGCATTATACAGTGTTCACATTTAAACAAAGCAACATCCGGCCATATTAATATAGTAATACATCACAATATTATCAGGGACTATATACAAATATACAGTAAATGTGCATGGACGGGACAGGGTTGGCCACTCATCCGATGATGATTGAATTGGTTAAAGATCGATATGGTCCGTGTATATTTCGTCCTATCGGTTTTCGTTTTTAGAATGATCATAAAAAAAGGAAAAACTCACCAACAAAGAGCGTTTTTCGTAAACGGTTTTTCTTACCAATTGATGATGGTTGTCTTTCGCTACACACGGGTGAAAGGATGGATACCTGTAACTGTGTGGAATCAAGTAGTTGCTTTATGTGTACCACTATAGAGTACCACTGCTGGTCAATTCTGCTCACGTACGATGATATAATACTAGTATTGAGATATTTGATATATTGCATAATTATGATCCATAGAGACAGTTAATACATGGTGACGTACAAATATGTTAAAAAGTTTCGGGTGGTGATGCTGTCGATCTATGCACAAACTTCTATATACACTGCATGTGTTTTGACAAATGTTGATGTAAAAGGGAGGCAGATAAAGACAGTGGAGAGGGATTTGGAAGATAGAGTAGGGACTGGAAGGGTTGTCATTTTGTTAGGAGTCACCGCAGTGGGACATGGACGCCCCAGAGCGGCCAGGCGGGCCGGGTTAGACTCTTGGTTTAAACCAACTGCTTGATAATGAGAGCAGCTTAGGGACACGGTCATATATATATATATATATATATAAAAGCACAACTGAGCCATGTTTCCAAACCTACGAGAGGCGTGTGACAAACGCCAATGTTGCGAGACCGCATTAAATAATTCACCAGCACTCAATATTTATGGTGTTGGCTCAGTTGTGCTCTACGCCCAGTATTTATGGAATTTGCTGGCTTAATATGCAGGCTGGCATACATGAGAACCCTATTTGCGTTTCTTTCATTCCATGTATATATGATTCATATAATGACACATATCTGATCCGGAGGATCTGAGCGATGATCGAGCAGCCACCAATATTTGGAACAATGGAGACATTATTGTCGCGACCCGCCCTGTGTGCAAGATTGTCCCTATCTCACTAAACACACCATGCACTAAGGCGCAGTCTATTCAGTCCATGAAGTCAATTACGTTTTGTTCAACTCATTATTCCGTCTTGCTTTTGACTTGTACAATCAACCGCCTCTCTTCGTGCTTGCATGTCATTTTTTCATTTCAATCCTGCGACATCAAAGTGTAACCACATACCCCACCCACCCTAAATTTTGTTCATATATGTTTTATTCTCATTCATTTTGTCATGGCATATACATTTTTGTTCATGTTTTGATTCAAAATGAAATATCATCATAATCGAAGCATTATACGGTGTTCACATTTAAACAAAGCAACATCCGGCCATCTTAATATAGTAATACATCACAATATGATCAGGGACTATATACAAATATACAGTAAATGTGCATGGACGGGACAGGGTTGGCCACTCATCCGATGATGATTGAATTGGTTAAAGATCGATATGGTCCGTGTATATTTCGTTCCATCGGTTTTCGTTTTTAGAATGATTATAAAAAAAGGAAAAACTCACCAACAAAGAGCGTTTTTCGTAAACGGTTTTTCTTACCAATTGATGATGGTTGTCTCTCGCTACACACGGGTGAAAGGATGGATACCTGTAACTGTGTGGAATCAAGTAGTTGCTTTATGTGTACCACTATAGATTACCACTGCTGGTCAATTCTGCTCACGTACGATGATATAATACTAGTATTGAGATATTTGATATATTGCATAATTATGATCCATAGAGACAGTTAATACATGGTGACGTACAAATATGTTAAAAAGTTTCGGGTGGTGATGCTGTCGATCTATGCATGAACTTCTATATACACTGCATGTGTTTTGACAAATGTTGATGTAAAAAGGAGGCAGATAAAAACAGAGGAGAGGGGCTTGGAAGATAGGGTAGGGACTGGAAGGGTTGTCATTTTGTTAGGAGTTACCGCAGTGGGACATGGACGCCCCAGAGCGGCCAGGCGGGCCGGGTTAGACTCTTGGTTTAAGCCAACTGCTTGATAATGAGAGCAGCTTAGGGACACGGTCATATATATATATATGGATAATGGCCATAGATTGGATAATGGCCGTATGCGCACGGACGTGGTAACAACATAGCCGCGCGAGAATTGAATTTAAATGGTCTAGTTGCAAGATTACCCGGTGAAAACTTGACAGTGCGATGGCAAATCAAACATGGATGTAGCTGATACTTGAAATTGCGGGCTTTAGAAGGCGATATTGCAGAAAATACGACACAAAATACCAACATTAGGTTGCTGCTGATAATATCGCCCAAAACCGTGTGGATTAGCGGTGTACAGTTGGCAGTGTGCAGCTGGAATCAGGGACTGTGTCAAAATTTTCCATGGGGAAAAATAAGCGCCGTAGAAGCAGTAGCGGTGCAAAAAGCGACGCAGACATCGAAAAGATTCAACGCACGCTCGCTTCCTGGTTTGAGAAAGAAGACGTCTCCGACGACATATTACTAGAAAGCAACAAGATGGCAGACACAGAAAAGCTGGATCACATCATAGGACTAGTGTCGTGTCTGCCTGAAATACGGGCCGCTGTAACTACACTAAAGAAAGACGTGCAGGACCTGAAAGAAGCGGTTCAGTTTAACAGCGGGCGGACCGATGCACTCGAGAAAGAAAACACGACCCTCAAGGAAAAGGTAAAGGCTTTGGAGCAACGTAATGCCGGTGCTGAGCTTGAGGAGCTGAAACATCAACATGAGAAGCTACAGAGTGAGGTGCAGGCCCTGGAGCAGTACAGCCGACGGGAAAATCTGGTGTTTTACGGTGTGAAGGAGGTAGCAGGTGACGTCCAAGAAGATTGTAGCCGCATCATACTGGATATCCTTAAGACGAAGTTAGGAATACAAGCTGCAGATGATATCAGGCTTCAACGCTGTCACCGACTTGGAAAAAGGCCGGCGACAGGAGCTACACAGGGACGCGGCAGGCCAATCATCGCGCGTTTCGCGTTCTTTAAAGATCGTGAGGAGGCTTGGAAAAACAAGAAGTCTCTTCGTGGGAGCAACGTGTTTGTGGAAGAGGATTTCCCAAGAGTGATCCAGGAGGAACGACGGCGTCTGCTGCCAGCTCTGAAGGTAGCCAGGGCAGATGGGGCGCGCGCTACTCTGTCGGGGAATATTCTGGTGATAAACGGCAGCAGGTATTCCATACGGACGCTCCATTTAATGCCGGAAGGTTGGTCGAAGTGCGTTGTGGATCGAGTTGAAAGTGGAACTTCGAGACTGTGACTGAATTTTGTGCCCAAAAGAAATTAATTGTTAGAGGTGTGTTGACCGTGGAGACGGTCCCTCGCGGAGTATTTTTTGCTACCCAGTATTTGAGCTCACTGGAATGGGCGGGCATTCATGCATAACATCTGCTATGAGATATGAGTTTATTTTAGCCCAGCCGGGCGAGCGAAGCTGATTCTCGCGAGCTGTGCGTACTGTACTGCATTTTGAGTTAATCTGTATCCTGTCACTGGTACATTTAAGCCCCCCCATTTAACGATTATTTAGCGATTACGTCCTATTTTCTAATTTTCTTATAGTTAGATGCAGTACGGCCTGTATAACATCAGCAATACGAAAGAACACCCCTTTCAACAATTAAATGGTCCTTTTTTTCCTGCATATGTTTAAATCTGAATACCACTCTAATTCATGGCAGCACTTATCAGATTATGGCAAAGCGGTTGCGCTATTGTGTTTTGAAACGTTTCTACTCTGGATGGTTGTATAGAAATCTGTAGTTTAAATGAACGTGGGCTGGGTTCCCCTCTGAAACGTGCAGATGTAATGAGTTGGTTGCAAGAGAAATTTTTTTCAATTTGTTGTCTTCAGG
This sequence comes from Arenicola marina, assembly GCA_964019135.1. NCBI lineage: Eukaryota > Metazoa > Annelida > Polychaeta > Arenicolidae > Arenicola > Arenicola marina. The sequence goes on from OZ025261.1 coordinate 2,170,312, forward strand.
ATGTGCATTTTGATAAGGTAACGCAAACTAAATTAGAGGATGAGTATAATGCTACATTCTTCATAAACTCGCCATCGTCCCGTTCGCGTGGAGTTGCCATAATATTAAAGAAACAATTTGAGTATATTGTACATAATGTTTATAGAGATGAAGATGGCAACGTGTTGATATTGGAAATAACTATGTGTAACAATAGATTAACTCTTGGTTGTATTTATGGACCGAACAAAGATAGGCCTGAGTTTTATGAGAACCTGAAATGTAGAATTAACTCGTTTGAAAATTCTAGTGCAATAATATGTGGTGACTGGAATTTGGTCTTATCACAAGAGAAGGATACAACCGGATATAAAAATGAGAACAATGTTAAAGCGCGAACGGTTTTACTAAATATGATGGAGGAGTTGGAGTTGTTTGATTACTGGCGTGTCTGCCACCCGACAATGCGGAGGTTCACTTGGACCAACCAACAAAGGAAATCACAACGAGCGAGGTTAGACTTCTTTTTGACCTCAAGCGATATTAACTCCATGTTGAGGGGAACCTCTATTATTTCAGGCTACAGAACTGATCATTCTTTGGTAGTCATAAAGGTTGACTTTTGTTTAGCACCCAGGGGTAAAGGCTACTGGAAATTTAATAATTCTTTACTGAAAGACTTAGAATATTGTAAATTGGTAAGGGAATGGGTCAAGGAAACAGTAGATTTTTATCACAATGTACTGGATGACCAACTGTTATTTGAAATGATCAAACTGGAGATTCGAGGTCGTACTATCAGTTACTGTAGCCATAAAAAGAACCTTTCGCTAAAAAGAGAATCTATTCTAGAAACCCAAATTAATCAAATAGAGTCTGCAAGTAACCAAACTGATTTATTATCGTTGGAGGAACTAAAATTCGATCTGGAGCAACTTAGGCTAGCTAAGGTGAGGGGAAATATTATGCGGTCCAGGGTTAAATGGTATGAAGAGGGTGAGAAAGCCAGCCAGTATTTTTGTAGTTCAGAGAAGCGGAATTATATAAGTAAGTTAATAAACAGATTAGTAGTGGATGGGGTAGAAGTAAATACACCGAAGGACGTTTTGATAGAACGTAGAAAATATTATGAGACACTGTATTCGAATGCCGATGATCAGAGGCAAGAGTCTTTACTTGATACGTTTTTACAATCGGCTAACGTTAAAGAGTTAACTGATCAACAATGTGAGCTTTGCGAAGGCAATATTACAATACAAGAGATAAAGCTGATTGTTAGAAATATGAAAAATAATAAAACCCCGGGCAGCGATGCTTTCCCCATCGAATTTTACAAAGTATTTTGGAGGGAATTAGGGGCCTATATGTGTCGCAGTCTTGAACATGCTTTTCGTGTAGAGGAGTTGTCTATTAGTCGGAGGCAAGGGGTAATCACGTGTTTACCTAAAGGGGATAAACCCAAGGAATTTTTATAAAATTGGCGACCTATATCTCTACTAAATGTGGATTTCAAGATTCTGACAGGGGTTTTAGCACATAGAATGAAACAAGTTTTACCTGACATAATTAGCAGTGACCAGAAGGGTTTTTTAAAGGGGCGATTTATAGGTGAAAACACACGGTTAGTCTATGATATGATGCACTATATGGTAAATAATAACAGGACTGGCATGTTACTTTTAATAGACTTTGAAAAGGCATTTGATACGTTAAGTTGGAGATATATTAACCGAGTTTTTGAAGCATACGGTTTCGGTCCATCGTTTATTAAATGGTTTAATTTGATATATAAACAGCCTAGTAGTTGCGTAATAAACAATGGCAACTTTTCAGAAAGGTTTACTCTAGAGAGAGGTTGCAGACAAGGTGACCCCTTGTCACCATACATCTTTATTCTAGCTATAGAACCACTTGCTATGTATTTGAAAAACGACTCTTCAGTAAAAGGTATTGTAATTAAATGTACACAGTTCCTTATAGGTCAGTACGCGGATGATACATTCTTGATGTTGGACGGAAGCGAAAAGTCAGTAAGATGAGTGTTAAAAATTATGGAGTTGTTTTATAGGGTGTCTGGCTTGCGTATGAATATTGATAAAACAAAAGCGGTATGGTTTGGAAAAAAACGGGATGTTAATTTCTGTAAAGATATAGCACTGGACTGGGCTGATGAATTTACATTGTTGGGTATTAAATTTACACTAGATTTGGATAGAATTATATCATTAAACTACGACAGTAAACTAATAGAATTCAGTAGAATATTACAAGCATATGGCAAGCGAAACCTGTCACTCAGGGGAAGGGTGATGGTAGTAAAGTCTTTAGCGTTAACTAAGCTGGTGCATGTTATATCGGCCTTACCCACGCCGGGACAGGCGTATATGGACCAGCTCACCAGTGCAATCCGCAATTTCATTTGGAAAGGTAGAAAATCCAAAGTTTCGATGAATCAGATTTGCCAGTCCATTGAAGCTGGAGGTGTAGGTAACACTCATGTTCCGTCATTCTTTAAAGCGCTTAAGCTTGCATGGATTCCACGCCTTATAAATACTTCTGGGACGTGGCAACAACTTTTTCAAGATATCATTTGTGAGGAAAAAAAGTTGTTGTGGGAGCTAGATCCTCGATCGTTAGTACCATATTGTAAAGTTCGAAATCCTTTTTGGGCCGAGGTCGTGAAAGCCTGGTATTTCTATCTGAAAACCCAAAGTGTAGATTCTAGTTATGACGTATGTAGGTATCCAATTTGGAACACGTATTTTCTAACCAACCAAAACGTAATTTCCAGGAAAAAAGAGTTCATAAATAAAGGGCTGTGTTATTTTAAGGATTTACTTAATGATAATGGAGATCTACTTGGATGGGTAGAATTTAAGGAGCGCTACAATACAAGTATAAATTTTGCTGACTTTTATAGCCTTATGCATTGTCTTCCAAGAGAGTGGAAGCAGACATGTAGCACATATCAAGAAATTGCGGTAAATTTTGAAAATACTTGTTTGGAGAAGGTATACCGAGAGAAACGAACATGTCATTATATCTATAATAATCTTGTCAAGTGTCTTAAGGTTAATAAACGCAGTGAAACTAAATGGGAAGGAGAACTTCGATGTACCATCTCAACCCCCGAATGGAAATGTTTTTATAAATTGCCGTACATAGCTACTATTGATGAGCGATTAAGGAGCTTTCAATTTGACATATTGCATCATACTACCGCCACAAATGTATATCTTAAGACCTACAAGATACGAGAGAATGACAATTGTTCGTTTTGTCACACAGACCCGGAAACTATAATGCATCTTTTTTGCGAGTGTCCCTATATAAGGCAACTTTGGGTTACATTGGTCACATGGTTGGAACAGTACATTGAAATTAACATTGTTAATTTGTTTTCAAAGAAAATAATCTTGCTTGGAATTTCTAAGAATAAATATGGCAATCTTTTCAACCATATACTATTGATCATTAAAAGATATATATATGGTAGTACATGGAAAGGTAGTAAGCCGTCTTTTCAAGGGTGTAAAAATGCAATCAAGTTTTACTATCAAATAGAAAAATATATTTCGCATGATAAAGGCGGGTACAGTTTAATTATTTTCGATAACAAGTGGAGTCCTCTGCGACATGCCCTCGATTGCCAGTAAGCTACGGTAGAGACATTATTTTTGTTTACTATGAAACCACCGCTACGTTTTGGTTATTCTGTAATGTGTTTGTGCTGCCTATGAAATAAAAAAAAAAAATAAAAAAATATATATATATATATATATATATATGATACAACCATGTTTCCAAACCTACGAGAGGCGTGTGACAAACGCCAAGGTTGAGAGACCGCATTAAATAATTCACCAGCACTCAATATTTATGGTGTTGGCTCAGTTGTGCTCTACGCCCAGTATTTATGGAATTTGCTGGCCTAATATGCAGGCTGGCATACATGAGAACCCTATTTGCGTTTCTTTCATTCCATGTATATATGATTCATATAATGACACATATCTGATCCAGAGGATCTGAGCGATGATCGAGCAGCCACCAATATTTGGAACAATGAAGACATTATTGTCGCGACCCGCCCTGTGTGCAAGATTGTCCCTATCTCACTAAACACACCATGCACTAAGGCGCAGTCTATTCAGTCCATGAAGTCAATTACGTTTTGTTCAACTCATTATTCCGTCTTGCTTTTGACTTGTACAATCAACCGCCTCTCTTCGTGCTTGCATGTCATTTTTTCATTTCAATCCTGCGACATTAAAGAGTAACCACATACCCCACCCACCCTAAATTTTGTTCATATATGTTTTATTCTCATTCATTTTGCCATGGCATATACAGTTTTGTTCATGTTTTGATTCAAAATGAAATATCATCATAATCGAAGCATTATACAGTGTTCACATTTAAACAAAGCAACATCCGGCCATCTTAATATAGTAATACATCACAATATGATCAGGGACTATATACAAATATACAGTAAATGTGCATGGACGGGACAGGGTTGGCCACTCATCCGACGATGATTGAATTGGTTAAAGATCGATATGGTCCGTGTATATTTCATCCTATCGGTTTCCGTTTTTAGAATGATCATAAAAAAAGGAAAAACTCACCAACAAAGAGCGTTTTTCGTAAACGGTTTTTCTTACCAATTGATGATGGTTGTCTTTCGCTACACACGGGTGAAAGGATGGATACCTGTAACTGTGTGGAATCAAGTAGCTGCTTTATGTGTACCAATATAGATTACCACTGCTGGTCAATTCTACTCACGTACGATGATATAATACTAGTATTGAGATATTTGATATATTGCATAATTATGATCCATAGAGACAGTTAATACATGGTGACGTACAAATATGTTAACAAGTTTCGGGTGGTGATGCTGTCGATCTATGCACAAACTTCTATATACACTGCATGTGTTTTGACAAATGTTGATGTAAAAGGGAGGCAGATAAAGACAGTGGAGAGGGATTTGGAAGATAGGGTAGGGACTGGAAGGGTTGTCATTTTGTTAGGAGTCACCGCAGTAGGACATGGACGCCCCAGAGCGGCCAGGCGGGCCGGGTTAGACTCTTGGTTTAAGCCAACTGCTTGATAATGAGAGCAGCTTAGGGACACGGTCATACTTTTATATATGATACAACCATGTTTCCAAACTTACGAGAGGCGTGTGACAAACGCCAAGGTTGAGAGACCGCATTAAATAATTCACCAGCACTCATTATTTATGGTGTTGGCTCAGTTGTGCTCTACGCCCAGTATTTATGGAATTTGTTGGCTTAATATGCAGGCTGGCATACATGAGAACCCTATTTGCGTTTCTTTCATTCCATGTATATATGATTCATATAATGACACATATCTGATCCAGAGGATCTGAGCGATGATCGAGCAGCCACCAATATTTGGAACAATGAAGACATTATTGTCGCGACCCGCCCTGTGTGCAAGATTGTCCCTATCTCACTAAACACACCATGCACTAAGGCGCAGTCTTTTCAGTCCATGAAGTCAATTACGTTTTGTTCAACTCATTATTCCGTCTTGCTTTTGACTTGTACAATCAACCGCATCTCTTCGTGCTTGCATGTCATTTTTTCATTTCAATCCTGCAACATCAAATCGTGACCACATACCCCACCCACCCTAAATTTTGTTCCTATATGTTTTATTCTCATTCCTTTTTACCATGGCATATACCTTTTTGTTCATGTTTTGATTCAAAATGAAATATCATCATAATCGAAGCATTATGCAGTGTTCACATTTAAACAAAGCAACATCCGGCCATCTTAATATAGTAATACATCACAATATGATCAGGGACTATATACAAATATACAGTAAATGTGCATGGACGGGACAGGGTTGGCCACTCATCCGACGATGATTGAATTGGTTAAAGATCGATATGGTCCGTGTATATTTCGTCCTATCGGTTTCCGTTTTTAGAATGATCATAAAAAAAGGAAAAACTCACCAACAAAGAGCGTTTTACGTAAACGGTTTTTCTTACCAATTGATGATGGTTGTCTTTCGCTACACACGGGTGAAAGGATGGATACCTGTAACTGTGTGGAATCAAGTAGTTGCTTTATGTGTACCACTATAGATTACCACTGCTGGTCAATTCTGTTCACGTACGATGATATAATACTAGTATTGAGATATTTGATATATTGCATAATTATGATCCATAGAGACAGTTAATACATGGTGACGTACAAATATGTTAAAAAGTTTCGGGTGGTGATGCTGTCGATCTATGCATAAACTTCTATATACACTGCATGTGTTTTGACAAATGTTGATGTAAAAGGGAGGCAGATAAAGACAGAGGAGAGGGGCTTGGAAGATAGGGTAGGGACTGGAAGGGTTGTCATTTTGTTACGAGTCACCGCAGTGGGACATGGACGCCCCAGAGCGGCCAGGCGGACCGGGTTAGACTCTTGGTTTAAGCCAACTGCTTGATAATGAGAGCAGCTTAGGGACACGGTCATATATATATATATATATATATACATAAATATATATATGTATACATATATATATACATAAATATATATATATATATATATGATACAACCATGTTTCCAAACCTACGAGAGGCGTGTGACAAACGCCAAGGTTGAGAGACCGCATTAAATAATTCACCAGCACTCAATAATTATGGTGTTGGCTCAGTTGTGCTCTACGCCTAGTACTTATGGAATTTGCTGGCTTAATATGCAGGCTGGCATACATGAGAACCCTATTTGCGTTTATTTCATTCCATGTATATATGATTCATATAATGTCACATATATGATCCAGATGATCTGAGCGATGATCGAGCAGCCACCAATATTTGGAACAATGAAGACATTATTGTCGCGACCCGCCCTGTGTGCAAGATTGTCCCTATCTCACTAAACACACCATGCACTAAGGCGCAGTCTTTTCAGTCCATGAAGTCAATTACGTTTTGTTCAACTCATTATTCCGTCTTGCTTTTGACTTGTACAATCAACCGCCTCTCTTCGTGCTTGCATGTCATTTTTTCATTTCAATCCTGCGACATCAAAGAGTAACCACATACCCCACCCACCCTAAATTTTGTTCATATATGTTTTATTCTCATTCCTTTTACCATGGCATATACCTTTTTGTTCATGTTTTGATTCAAAATGAAATATCATCATAATCGAAGCATTATGCAGTGTTCACATTTAAACAAAGCAACATCCGGCCATCTTAATATAGTAATACATCACAATATGATCCGGGACTATATACAAATATACAGTAAATGTGCATGGACGGGACAGGGTTGGCCACTCATCCGACGATGATTGAATTGGTTAAAGATCGATATGGTCCGTGTATATTTCGTCCTATCGGTTTTCGTTTTTAGAATGATCATAAAAAAAGGAAAAACTCACCAACAAAGAGCGTTTTTCGTAAACGGTTTCTCTTACCAATTGATGATGGTTGTCTTTCGCTACACACGGGTGAAAGGATGGATGCCTGTAACTGTGTGGAATCAAGTAGTTGCTTTATGTGTACCACTATTGATTACCACTGCTGGTCAATTCTGCTCACGCACGATGATATAATACTAGTATTGAGATATTTGATATATTGCATAATTATGATCCATCGAGACAGTTAATACAAGGTGACGTACAAATATGTTAAAAAGTTTCGGGTGGTGATGCTGTCGATCTATGCATTAACTTCTATATACACTGCATGTGTTTTGACAAATGTTGATGTAAAAGGGAGGCAGATAAAGACAGAGGAGAGGGGCTTGGAAGATAGGGTAGGGACTGGAAGGGTTGTCATTTTGTTAGGAGTTACCGCAGTGGGACATGGACGCCCCAGAGCGGCCAGGTTAGAATCTTGGTTTAAGCTAACTGCTTGATAATGAGAGCAGCTTAGGGACACGGTCATATATATATATATATATATATATATATATATATATATATATATATATGATACAACCATGTTTCCAAACCTACGAGAGGCGTGTGACAAACGCCAAGGTTGAGAGACCGCATTAAATAATTCACCAGCACTCAATATTTATAGTGTTGGTTCAGTTGTGCTCTACGCCCAGTATTTATGGAATTTGCTGGCTTAATATGCAGGCTGGCATATATGAGAACCCTATTTGCGTGTCTTTCATTCCATGTATATATGATTCATATAATGACACATATCTGATCCAGATGATCTGAGCGATGATCGAGCAGCCACCAATATTTGGAACAATGAAGACATTATTGTCGCGACCCGCCCTGTGTGCAAGATTGTCCCTATCTCACTAAACACACCATGCACTAAGGCGCAGTCTTTTCAGTCCATGAGGTCAATTACGGTTTGTTCAACTCATTATTCCGTCTTGCTTTTGACTTGTACAATCAACCGCCTCTCTTCGTGCTTGCATGTCATTTTTTCATTTCAATCCTGCGACATCAAAGAGTAACCACATACCCCACCCACCCTAAATTTTGTTCATATATGTTTTATTCTCATTCCTTTTACCATGGCCTATACCTTTTTGTTCATGTTTTGATTCAAAATGAAATATCATCATAATCGAAGCATTATGCAGTGTTCACATTTAAACAAAGCAACATCCGGCCATCTTAATATAGTAATACATCACAATATGATCAGGGACTATATACAAATATACAGTAAATGTGCATGGACGGGACAGGGTTGGCCACTCATCCGACGATGATTGAATTGGTTAAAGATCGATATGGTCCGTGTATATTTCGTCCTATCGGTTTTCGTTTTTAGAATGATCATAAAAAAAGGGAAAACTCACCAACAAAGAGCGTTTTTCGTAAACGGTTTTTCTTACCAATTGATGATGGTTGTCTTTCGCTACACACGGGTGAAAGGATGGATACCTGTAACTGTGTGGAATCAAGTAGTTGCTTTATGTGTACCACTATAGATTACCACTGCTGGTCAATTCTGTTCACGTACGATGATATAATACTAGTATTGAGATATTTGATATATTGCATAATTATGATCCATAGAGACAGTTAATACATGGTGACGTACAAATATGTTAAACAGTTTCGGGTGGTGATGCTGTCGATCTATGCACAAACTTCTATATACACTGCATGTGTTTTGACAAATGTTGATGTAAAAGGGAGGCAGATAACGACAGAGGAGAGGGGCTTGGAAGATAGGGTAGGGACTGGAAGGGTTGTCATTTTGTTAGGAGTCACCGCAGTGGGACATGGACGCCCCAGAGCGGCCAGGCGGGCCGGGTTAGACTCTTGGTTTAAGCCAACTGCTTGATAATGAGAGCAGCTTAGGGACACGGTCATATATATATATTTGTTCCGCTAGCAACGACAGAAGACAATGGCTGGGTTAAAACATTTTATTTACAGAAACTTTTTCTCGAATTCCGCCGCAAGGCGGCACCATGTTTACAAACGTGTTTACAAACGTATTTACAACCTACCTGCCGGGCTAGTCCCGGCCTGGCGCGCTACACAACGATAACATGTAAAAAAGCAATGTTTTGGGAAGGCAACCAAAGCTGACCTTCCCACAGTTCCTTCCTAATGATTGGGAAGGCAACCAAAGCTGACCTTCCCCCCAGTTCACCATGCCGGGCTAACCCCGGCATGGGGTGACCTGTTGTGTGACGATGAGGGTGACCTGGGCAGGCAACCAAGGTTGACCTTGCGAGTAGTGAATGGAGGTGGTGAGTATGATGGAGCCATGTCTGTATGATGCGTATGTGGAGTGGGGTGTATGAATGGGTGCCCTCCGGATAAGGAGCGCCAGGTGGTGAAGTGGGTGGAGGTGGGACTTTCGACTTTCCAGCGGAGAGTGAAAAAATGGCGGATGGAAAACAAGTGCGCGTGGGTCATGTGACGCCTCGTGACTCATAGCCCACGTGACCCCGCGCCTGGGGCTCCCATTGGGGGAACGGGATGCCCGGGGTTCACGATGGGGGTATGTGCACTTTGGCGGGGCTCCCCACGACCCCCTGGTAATCCCTCCTGTCGTTGTTGCACAACAAAAGAAATTATGGCACATAATTTCATATTTGTTCCGCTAGCAACGACAGAAGACAATGGCTGGGTTAAAACATTTTATTTACAGAAACTTTTTCTCGAATTCCGCCGCAAGGCGGCACCATGTTTACAAACGTGTTTACAAACGTATTTACAACCTACCTGCCGGGCTAGTCCCGGCCTGGCGCGCTACACAACGATAACATGTAAAAAAGCAATGTTTTGGGAAGGCAACCAAAGCTGACCTTCCCACAGTTCCTTCCTAATGATTGGGAAGGCAACCAAAGCTGACCTTCCCCCCAGTTCACCATGCCGGGCTAACCCCGGCATGGGGTGACCTGTTGTGTGACGATGAGGGTGACCTGGGCAGGCAACCAAGGTTGACCTTGCGAGTAGTGAATGGAGGTGGTGAGTATGATGGAGCCATGTCTGTATGATGCGTATGTGGAGTGGGGTGTATGAATGGGTGCCCTCCGGATAAGGAGCGCCAAGAAGGCCTGACTCGCGGAGTCAGGGCTGGCACCCACAAGAGGAGGCAAAAGGAGGCAAGGGAAACGAATGGTAGGCGAGGGTAGAGAGGATGTGTTCGTATCGCATGGTTACGAGGGGCTTGTCGCCGAGGGCGTAGGAAGCAAGATCTGTTTTGGTCTTATGTATGCCGTGTAAGCGTTGGATTTCCAGCGTCCTGCTTCCTTGATGGTGTTGTGGGGTATGTTGTCCTGTGCGAACTGGGTGGCACGGCCGATTCGGAAGGAGTGAGTGTTGTAGCGGTGTTCGGGCAGGCCTGCTAAGCGCAAGGTCAGCTTAAGGAAAGCGACCACCTGCTGTCGATCAAGTGGGAGGCCAGCCCGGGTAAGGAAGACTGGGCCCGGGTTGCTGGGTCGTACCTCCAGGTAGGAGCGGAGGTTAGAGATAGGGCAGGAGCCTGACCCGGGAACTTCCTGGATAGTGATCTGGGTGTTTTCTCCTTGGCTATGTTTATAGGAATGGAAGGTGAGGACCATGTGTTGGGCACTAGCAGCTGGAGGAGGCATGTTGATGTGTTCCAGGCGCAGTATGTGGTCTGCATTGTTATTTGAAATGACGAGTTCCCCGATTCTGAGGCATGCGTGAAACGCTAGTGTGAATAGCGCCTTAAATAGGAGGCCCTCGTAGCGTGATGCGGTAGCGTATCTCAGCTGTGAGAGCAAGGTGTCCAACACGTCAGCTGTTATTGGAAGCAGCTGCTGTGTAGGCTGCCTTGTCTTTTTGATACCAATGAGCATGCGTTTGATGAGGAAGTTAGCTGTAGGGTCCTCGTGTGATCGAATCTTGTGTGCGAATGATGCTGCTGTGACGTATGTGAGAATGGTGGAGTATTTTTTGCCTGTTGTATATAGGTGGGCAATGAATGCAGCTATTGTTTGTGGCTGTAGTGGTAGTTTTACATTTTGCCGTAGTGTGTTCCGGATGAAGTAGAGGCACTGTTGCCAGTGGTGCTGGTAAGCCCTGACGGTGGATTTTTGGAGTGACCTGACGACCAAGGTATCTATTGTAGTTTGAAGTTCCTGGGCAGGAATCTCTCGGGTATGTGCTCCGGCAGGGGCTTCATGTTGTACTGGCGCAACAGTTGTGGCGTCACCTGTGAACGAGATATGGCGTCTGCTAGTACATTTGAGACTCCCGGGATGTGTACTGCTAAGAACTTGGTATTATTGCGCAGGCAAAGTAGGACCAAAGGTCTGACGATAGCCATGATCTTCGGATCACGGGACGTTTGTGTCTTGAGTATGTGTGTTACGGCGATATTGTCGCAGTGGAAAGTGACAGTGGAGTTGCGGAGTTTGTGTCCGAAGACTTGCAGTAAGAGAAGGATAGGGAAAAACTCGAGGATTGTAATGTGGCAGGATGCCCATGTGGAAGGCCAAGTTCCTTGTATCCAAGAAGAACCGAAGGTCGCGCCATATCCAGACCCGGAAGCATCAGAGTACATGTTTATGGCGGCGGATGAAGCGAGAGAAAGGTGGGAGATGATGGAGACCCCGTTGTAGTACTTCAAGAAATCGTGCCACGTCCGGAGATCTTGCTTAGCCGGCAATGTGAGCCGAATATAGTGTGACGGGCACGAAACCCCTTTTGATAAGTCAATGAGGCGGCGCAAGAATGGGCGGCCGGGCTGCACGACCGACGTCGCGAAGTGGAGTTTTCCCACGAGGGATTGGAGCTCGCGCAGGGTGATTTTGTTTGATGCCGCGTATTTATCAATATCTGTGGCGTAGCGCGTGAGTTTTTCTTTTGGCAGGCGAGCCTGGAGTTGTTTTGTATCCAGCTCGATGCCGAGAAAGGTAATGTTCTGCGCGGGCCCCGCAGTCTTTTCCTGTGCCAGTGGCACCCCAATTTCTTTGGTGAGCTGCAGAAAAGCTGATAATTGTGCCTGGCAACCTGTGTGTGTAGGGTGTAAGAAGAGGAAGTCGTCTAATATTTTGGTTGTATGGGTGATGTGAAGCCTTGTTTCGAGGATCCATTGGATGGCGTCAGAGAACCTTTCAAAGATGGCACATGCTGCTGCACACCCCATGGGGAGACATTTGTCGTAATAGTAGGCACCTTGCCAAGTGAACCCCATGAGGTGGTATTGCGACGGGTGTAGTGGTAGGAGCCTGAACGCGTTGCTTATGTCCGATTTTGCCATGAATACTTGCCCTGTGAGGTGGTGTAGGTGTTGGATTTGTTGAATAGCGTTGGCTATGTTTTGGTACTGAACGGTGGTGGTTTGTGAGGGAATGCCTTTGTTGACTGACCGAGAGTCGTAGGGATATGACAGGTTATGTAACAGCCTGTATTTCCCAGGCGTTGTCTTTTCCCGCAGTGCCAATGGAGAGCACTTGAAGTGAGGGAAGGGTGGCTTGGTGAACGGGCCCGCTATGCGTCCCGCCTCCAATTCCTGTTGTATTTTGTCACCGACCGCTGTAGGGTTAAGGAGAGCTGATTGGGAATTTTTTGAGCGTAAGTCACACTCTTCTCCTTGGAACCCGACCCTAAAGCCTGATGTGAAGCCGTTTTCTATGAAGGCTTTGAGCTCAGGTGCGTATCCCTGTAGGTGACGGGAGAGTGCCTTAATCTTTACGGGGGTGGGTAGGGTGGGGGCGGGTGATGGGGGGGCGTGAGGTTTGGCATTTGAAAGCAGGGTGTGGCTGCTGGCAGCGGTAGCAATTGTGTTTGAACCGACATTGGCCACGCGCGATGCACCTCTGCTCGCGGGCGTGGAACGCGAAGCAATAGCCTGGTGGGGTGCTGTTGCGGTGTTGGTTGAAGGTGTGTGATTGGTTGAAGGTGTTATTTCGGTTGTTGTTGTTGGCAGTGTTGAATGAGGGACGAAAATGGTTCCTAGCTGGGGTGAAGGACGGCCCCCTGGTGGTGGCCTGATGGTACAAATCCTGTCTAACTGTGGACCATGTGCAGTGCGTAAACTCTCGATCTATGCGGAACTGCTGGTCGTAGAACAACCACTGTGCTCCCTGCTCCGCTAGGGTTTTAACGTCCCTTGCATATGTGAGAATGTCATTGAGCTGTCTGGGGAACTTCTCTACGTATATGGCCGTAAAGATGTCCCAGGCCCGTCCCCAATCCTGAATGGTAGGAGTGCGGTGTCGGGCCTGGTTAAACTTCAGCGCCGGCTGCTGCTGGTCCATATGTAGGGAGAGGGTGTAGGTGGCCTGTTGGTGCGGGTTTAGCAGCTCATTAACGTCAATGTACTTGTGGCACCAGATCTTCTGCTTAACCTTAAGGTCAATGTTCTGACCGATGGGGGCACCTGCCGACACAACCGGGCGTGGTCGTACCGGCTCCTGGCACAATATGGCGCCAAGGGGGAGCTCACCTTGGTCGCCTTCGGCGTGGCAGCTGCCAAATATCTGGTCGATGCCGTCATCCGCAGTTGGGTGGATGTCGTCTTCTGCCTCGTTGTCTCTCTGCAACGGCAAGCCGAGCGCCGCTGCGGGGGTCCCTGGCGTCACACTGTCCCCCGTGACTAGGGGAACAGTCGTGGAGATGGTCCCTGGCGCTGACTTTTCTACTTGAGCAGCGGTCAACGACGCTGCTAGAGAGGACATGTTGTCCATGCATGTCATCACTTTGGACAACATGTCGGACGTCTTGCGCAGGATGTCATCTGACGCGCTGCCAGTGGTGGACTGGGTGTTGGCTGGCTGGCTGTCCGCGGTCCCTGGGGCGGTGGTTGGCTCGCCGCCAGTTGGCAACGGAGTGCTGGCCTTCTTGCTGTTAATGCGCCCCCTCTTTCGGCTGGGCTGTGGTTGCGGGGCCCCATCCTGGGGCTTGCGTTTAGGTGCCATGCGAGGTGCTGTTTAACAAAATAGAAAAGCACAGTAACGGCGAATACCACTGTTGAAGCATGAAATAGAGTACTATACGTCTGCAATACATGGCACAACTGGAAAAAAAAAAAAAAAAAAATCACATCCGAGGTGATAGTAGGACCGAGGGGAAGCAACTACTCCTGCCCAAAAGCAACATTTCTTGTGCCACATGTGCAGTAGCAGGCAAAATAGATAGTAGTTTAGCGTATGGGTATGCCTAAGTGTTAGGTCCCCTTTTTTAGGCTGGTGGGTCTTGCCCCAGGGCTTGGGTCACCAGTGCGTTGGCAGGCTGCGTGTAGTTTGACATGGGGTAGGACTTGGCATGAGTCAACTTGCATGGCGTGACCGGGCAACTGGTCAGACATGGGCCTTGAGTCACAAGTACAGTGACAGGCTAAGGGGCCGCCGACAAGTGAATGGTAAGCCTTGTCCCCTGCCTTGGGTCACAAACTGCTGTGACAGGACAAACTTTTTGGTTAAATACCTGAAGAATTGCCTTGAGCCACACCTACAGTGGCAGGCTAAAACAGGCGGTGTAATTTGTGGGGTAGTGCTTGCCATGGGTCACCTTTCAACGTGACAGGCCGACTAGTCAATCATGGGGCTTATCCCCTGCCTTGGGTCACGGCTGTAGTGACAGGCCAAAGTTGGTTTAACCTGTGATGGCTTGCCTTGAGTCACAACAACAGTGACAGGCTAATGTGCGGTGTAATTTGGAGTAAAGCTAGCGTGGATGGCCTAGCAGCATGACAGTTTGCACAGTCAAACATGGGCAGGCCAACTGGTGATGGCTTGCCTTGAGTCACAACAACAGTGACAGGCTAATGTGCGGTGTAATTTGGAGTAAAGCTAGCGTGGATGGCCTAGCAGCATGACAGTTTGCACAGTCAAACATGGGCAGGCCAACTGGTCGAGCATGGGTGGTTTCCCCTGCTGTTGTTTACCACTACAGTGACAGGGCAGATGGAGGTATGGGGAATGCCTGGTATTGGGGCCGAAGTAAGTGAATGGATGGGATGGAAAAGAAATACTGGCCTTGAGTCACCTTGCATAGCATGACAGGCCAAGCTGGCAACACAGGCATTATCCCTTGCCTTGTGGCACAACTACTGTGATAGGCAGATAATTGGGTTTCGTATGGCATAAAAGGTAATGTAGCATCCCTGTGAGAAGCGTGGCGACAAGTGGCTCTTGAGTGACCTATGGATATGGAGAATTAATAAAAGATGCCACAGGTTAAAATAGGTAAACTGCTAGCAGTGTCGTATTATTGCAGGTTCTGCGAACGTAGGTAGCGGCCATTTATAAGAGACCTAAGGTGTGGTCTGGTCATTATGACCTGTGGGCAGGGAGACTTATATAGGTCTATATCGACCCGTATATATTACCGTTTTCTGATCTGAGAGGAAGCGTGAAATATAGCTTGCCGAATTGAAGTGACATATTTTTTCCGCCCCTCTCTGCGATTAGGATGAATACCATCAAGAGACCAATCTGATACTTCCAACCGGGACCCATCAGCCTTTCTCCAAAACCCTTTATGTAGCCAAAAAGTTATACGTTCTTCACATGCACAGAAAACGGCCAGGTATTTATTGAAATCCTGAACCCGCCCATCGAATTGTTCTGCCGTAAAACTGCCAATGTGGTTGACCCTGCGCAAGGCCGAGCATACGCATACATGGCCTGCTCCTGCCCTCAGCATAGCCTGGGCGGCCTCATGCACCTTGCAAGCAATCTGCAGAGGGCTTTGGGCAGCATCAACGAGGTCATTGGAGCCTACATCAACTATTATAATATCCGCCGTACGCCGACGTGATGCCGAACCACGCAGCAGGGCCTCAGCTTTCATGCCTGATTTAGCAAAGAACTGCACCCCAGATACGTACTTGTCAACCCTCAGAAACTGGGCCACAGAGCGGGGGACAAAGGGCGAGTGTCGGCACTGGTTGCGTAAATAAGTTTCGAAGCCTGACAGGAACGAATGACCGACGCAGCAAACGGAACAAACCATGCTGGCTGTATCTACGTACCTAACAGATGTTTTCCGTGTACTTTTTGCCTTGAAATGTGCAACAAGTCAGCTGGTGGGATGAATTTTCTGGGTGACAACAAACTTTCGACTTTCCAGCGGAGAGTGAAAAAATGGCGGATGGAAAACAAGTGCGCGTGGGTCATGTGACGCCTCGTGACTCATAGCCCACGTGACCCCGCGCCTGGGGCTCCCATTGGGGGAACGGGATGCCCGGGGTTCACGATGGGGGTATGTGCACTTTGGCGGGGCTCCCCACGACCCCCTGGTAATCCCTCCTGTCGTTGTTGCACAACAAAAGAAATTATGGCACATAATTTCATATATATGATACAACTATGTTTCCAAACCTACGAGAGGCGTGTGACAAACGTCAAGGTTGAGAGACCGCATTAAATAATTCACCAGCACTCAATATTTATGGTGTTGGCTCGGTTGTGCTCTACGCCCAGTATCTATGGAGTTTACTGGCTTAATATGCAGGCTGGCATACATGAGAATCCTATTTGCGTTTCTTTCATATCATGTACATATATGATTCATATAATGACACATATCTGATCCAGAGGATCTGAGCGATGATCAAGCAGCCACCAATATTTGGAACAGTTATGACATTATAGTCGCGACCCGCCCTGTGTGCAAGATTGTCCCTATCCGATGTAGGGGTAATCACAGGGGAAAGTCCAGTGCAAGTCCAGGTCGTCAGGGCGTCTAGGAGAAGGTCGGCTGCGGTTCTGGCGGTTCCGGCGGTCGAGCAGGAGAGGGGAGAGAGAGGCCACCCTCTTCGTCCCTTTGGAAGGTGAAGATGGCGGCATCGTCGTCATTGGACTTTCACCGGGCGTCCAGTGACGCACGATTAGGTCCTGAGGGACCTGGAAACGAAGGTCGGTCGTGGAGCCTTCGGGGACTCCGGCGGTGGCGACATCGCGAGTCGCGAGTTCAATTCACCACTCGGTATCATCCTCGGTGTAAACGGCGGTGTGCTTGTGTCCTTTCGCGATCCCGCTTGGGCCTGCCTTGGGTGGGGGGGCTTGCTTGTCTGTGGGTGCAGTCTCCTTCTCCTCCTCGTCTGAGTCTGAGTCGGATTCAGATTCAACCACCACCACCTCTGTTGCAGCCTCTTGGGGTTTGGGGGCTGCCTTCTTCCGTATGCGGGTTAGGGTGCACGAAATCTAGGTCGGGGAACAAGGTTTACAATTCTCATGTTTTGGTGAGTTCTTTTTTTAGGAAGGGGGGGGGGGGGGCGTCGGCGTAGGGGTGAACTTGATTTTCCTAGTGCTTATGCCATATTACTTACGCTCATGTCAACCGACGCATCAACTTGGAAAAGGGTCAAGATGAGTCATGTCTCCGGGAGTAATCTATTTTTTACAAAGTTCAGAGAATTCGCAGCGGAGTGAGTCATCAAGCCAAGAAAGTCAAGTTGAACTGCTCTAAAGAACTTCACCGACAAATCGCATTGTTATAATGTTTCTAAAACGCATCTTTACGAAAATTAACAAATTGTCGAAGCTAAGACCATATGTCATTCAAAGTTTTATTCACGTAATTCCAACATTCTATTTTCGAGCATACAGTATATAAATATTTGCACAAGAAATTTGTGGCAAGAAATTATGGCATTATTATGTAATAACAGCTATGAGTACCTGGGATAGATCTGGAAAACAAATTGTAAAAGAAGTCTTGTTTGGGGGGGATAGTATCTACCCATGACGTGGTAGAACGAAAAAAAAAATCTCAAGAAATCTAGGTCGAGGAACAAGGTTTACAATTCTTATATTTTGGTGAGTTCTTCCTTTAGGAAGGTGAGGGTGGGGGGGGGGGGGGGCGCCGGCGAACATGATTTTGGGGGTGAACTTGATTTTCCTGGTGCTTATGCCATATTACTTACGCTCATGTCAACCGATGCATCAACTTGGAAAAGGGTCAAGATGAGTCATGTCTCCGGGAGTAAACTATTCTTTACAAAGTTCAGAGAATTCGCAGCGGAGTGAGTCATCAAGCCAAGAAAGTCGTCCTACATACTCACAAGCTAACGGAAGCTAACAGAAATGCAGACGAGAACAACATGGCGGAGCTAAAATTCGGGATCTCTGCCATCGCAGGTTCTCGTCAGCGGAAATAACGAGAAGCATGCTACGAGCTCCCTGTAACCGAAGCGCTGCTAAAGCCAAAAGCGATGCCACCGCTTTTTGCTTCAGTTTCGCTTCAAGTTTCGCTACCAACAGGGTTACTGCTCGTCACAGCATACTGTCCTGCAATATTCAATTGCGTGACATGCTCTGCTTTTACCTCTCCCACGTGGAGTCCTATGAGTTTGGAGGATACGAAATAGTCATTCCGGTGATGTGCTAAAGCAAGTAGTTTGCGTTCTAAATACATCTCCAAAGTATCAGTAACAAAACTGAACAGTTGAATTAAATTGTAACTTTTCGTTCTTTGGAAGACTATCTCCTTAAGAATCTGAATAGCAGCTTCCGCGTAATTATTTGTCTTGTTTCCTCTGGTCAAAAGCAAACTTCTATATGCCAGCGCCCAGTCTGACATCCTTTCCCAAAGTGAGTTGTAATACTTCTTAAACTGAGGATAACGATGGGTAACTATGTAAGAGGAGAGGAGTTCTGTATGGCGTTGATTCATATCTTCAATGCAGTCTGCATACAAAACAAAGCTAAATACATGTACAATAGCTTGCCGATCATACTTAAGAACGATCTCGTTCTTGGCATTCCACAGCCCCGCCAGCTTGCAGAACGTGAAAGATGCACAACAGAAGTTTACAATGCGGCGAACAATTAGACGACGCCTGTCCCTCTGCTTGAGAGTCATCTGTCCTGATAATCGCGGGGCCCTGTTCTACCCCGCTCCCATGGAAGGCATGATTTCGTAGAACGCCAATAAGATGGCGAAATCCAGAAGTGATGGTATCCGCTGATTTGCTTGAAGTTATGACAATTCCTAACTGGAAAAGCTACAGCAGGGGAAGGTGTTGAGAGCACAAACGTGGAGCATGAGAATGCATCTAAGGAGGACGTAGAATCACAAAATGCCAATTCTGCCGATTGAGGAATCAGTTTATGGACACGAGCCATTATGGGAGTACATATCGCCATTACCGTTGGTGTATTCTCACCGAGATCCCTCTTAACTTTACCATAGCTATGTTCAGAGTTATCGTCCCTCTTGCTTCCATTACTGACAGCATACCTGCATAGAAGCTTTGGCATCTTGGTCGGCAAATTTCGCATTATACTCTGACACTTTAGTCTCAAGTTCCATGAACATTGCCTTTCCATTAAGTGGTCCGATTTCAGAGGTGAGCCATGATCGATGAAGGTTATAAACATCGCTTGTCCGGGGGTTAATACTGCGGTCCGCCAGCTGTAGCTCAACCATACGTGGCTCTTGTGGTAACTTTATTTCAGTCTCGATTGCCATTTTTGCCGGAAAAGTCCGAATAACTTCACGAGTCGTGTGAGATACATAAAGAAAGCTAAGCTGATGGGCCGTGCCTAGCAAGTGAGAATGACAAAAATCAATGAATATCCTGCAACGAAGCGAATGGGGCCGGGCTTGTGCTGAAAATATCTTCGCCGAAATTTCGGAACGACAATCAGCCATTTTATTCCGAGTGTTATCTACGAGAGTCGTACGGCGTTTGACGCTCGGTTTGATCATGTACTTCCGAGTTTTGTCCTGGCAGGGGCGTTGTGTTCTGTGGACGCGTTTTCGCCCTGAAGTGTTGTACACTCGTGAGAGCCTATAATTAACACCAGCTGATTCTTCAAATTTTGTAAACCAATCCGCCAGGTTAGTTTTGCTGTTAATATGTTAAGATCATTTTCCGGCTCGTATCTTGCAAAATCATCAAATTTGTAAGTGTATCTTTCTGGTAGGCTGCAACTCGACATCTCGACATGCCTGGATCTCTCGACATCACTGTCTTATTGGACGAATTATGTGACGAGACGGTTTCACTCGTGATGGCATAATGATGGTCGCCTGTTGGTTTTACCGCTGGTTCGTGAAATTGCTGCGTTACATCAATCACAGGTGACGTGACACCGGCAGCCTCATGACTTCCAGCTTCCTGTTTAGGTTTGGTCACATGCCTTGTAGACAGCCGCGATCCTTTTTCCCTTGCTTTCCGCTTAGCCGGTTTTGCGTTGTCAACAAAATCGTCACGAGACGAGCTTTTGCCGTCGTTGGGATGTTCGCGCTGGAGGCTATTCGTTGTATAGGCTTCTGTGAGACTTCTTCCTGTCTTCGTGCACGTACATTAAATTGGGCAGAATCGTGTATGCCGGCAGAGGTATCCTGTGTGCCTCGACCGTGGTTTCCGTGGCCTCGTCACTGGGTGCAATATTCTCTTTGGCTGAGGCTGCGGAAGGTTCGGCAATAGGTCCCTTGAACGTGCGGGAGGTTTTCCGAGGGGAGTCGAACTCGGTCGAGGGTTGGGTTGATGTCCCATCGGAAGTTGCTGTCGGCAGACTGGTAACACCTTCAGGGTATTCTGTTTGACATCGTGTCAGTCGCTTGAGGGACAGACGGCTAACCCATTTGTTAGGAGACCTAGAAGTACCTTTACGTCAATGGATTGTCTGGAAAGACTCATTTTCTGCTGCGTTTTTTATTTTTATTTTTTTTTATTTTTTTTTTCCATAACCAAAATGCAGATATACAACAAGTTCGTCAATTTATATCACAATATTTAGTTACACTTTAAAGAGCTTGAGAGAGGGTCCCATTTCTTTGCAAAGTTGGAGATTTTGGACGTGTACTTTTCTAATTTATAATGATATATAATAGTGTTTTTAATACCGATAAAATTCGGAGCTATATTCATCCATTTACATCTATGTATATACTTCTTAGTTATTAAAAATACATGATTAATGAGTTGGCTGTATAAGGTCTTACGTTCACCCAATATACATGACTGAAAATCGACTGGTAAGGATTATTTAGACACGTCTTTTGGGGCCCAACACGGCCGACGGCCCAAAACGTCCTACATAACTAAGGACAAGCTAACAGTTAATTTGACATTGCGATCCTACACAATCTGCGTAGAAGCCGCGATATGCTCGTTTTGTAGCTCTTACCCGATATACGAACAACACTGAGGTTTCATGATAAGCTGGGGATGGGGGGGTGCGGACTGGGGGCTGCAGTATGGGAACGGTGCGTAACAAGGCACGGAAAAAGCGTTAGCAGTACTTTACAGCCTTGGCATCTTTGCTCGTTATGAGACTTGTCACACCCTCCGGACCTAGATCTACCCATTAAAACAATATTTATTGCGAGATTAGGAGGGTATGAAACAGATCTGGGGACATATATATTCTTTGCTGATCGTGTTGTGCTTGGACAGATATCGGCGTCTATAACTGTGCATGATGTTATAGATGTGAAAGTCATGATCCTGGTCCGGTTTGGGCAGTCGGACCGACGGAAATAGTTGGCTCAATCCTGAATAAGCAGCGTACTTCCTTGAAGTATGTCAGTAGTGGTTTGGGACTACAATTGATGTGGAGAACATTTGTTGACACAACGCAAACCAACACCTTAACCGTACGTATGTTGTTGTCGGTTCTGACTGCTTTGGTCACCAATATAGTCATGATAAGTGTTAAGCATAGTTAGTAGAAAAACACTTTAGGCCTAGTGTGATTGTTATAACTAGATACAGGCTCTGTTGTACCTAAAGGCTAATACTTACAAACTGCTTTTTGCCGTAAGCTTAATGTTACATTTATTTTATTCTAGCTATTGTTCTAGCTGTCTATATATACATACCTGCATGGTAACAGAGCAAGATTATTATACTGTAAAATAAACTTCCCTTTGTCCGTGAGTGAGCTTTTCATGCACCCCCCCCCCCCCACCCCACACACACTAGCTCCCTTTAATTCTCCCCCAGTGTTCTACTGGTAAATTGCTTGCCGCACCAGTCACGTCACATCGTAACAAATAGTAAGTCTTATATCATATACCCAATCGATCACTTTAACTAAGCCTAAGCCCAAAGCCAGGGCCAAGGCCATAGCAAGGACATCTCCATGCAACTTCCCTTGACCTGTAGAGACTTACTTACACTTTCGACAGTCGGGTAATGGACTGTAGGTTCCTTACACTAAGTTACAGCCAACCCCATCAGAATCAGTTGACAGGTTGTAACGTCTGAAAGTCTAGGCTGCGCCTTACCAGGCCTTCCTCTAAGCAGCCTGTGGGTCGTCCATATCTTATGTCCTATGTTACTTTGCATGTATTTGATCCACTTGCACTATAATAACGAAATTCCATACGCACTGAACTTATTCGCCACCAATATTAACAATATTAGCCATTTTATCACAGACCTACCCAAAAAGTAGAAGATAGACATGGGCAAGTTTTTCATTGATTCGTGACGTCACAAGATGAACCGGTTTTGTTGCGCAGTACAGTAAACGCGACCTTTGAGCATGGCGTCTGTAGGAGGGCCAGCGTCCTTCCGTTCCTTCCATCGATCGGGATGCAGCTGCCAGCACGATTATTTGGAATTAATGATAGTGAGGGTGAAGAAGAAGAAGAAGTGTGTGTATTCGGGCAACCGGAGCATGTGTTCTGCCGCCGTATGTATCGCTTCGAGTCCTCTCGGCAGGAGACCGCAGATTGCTAAGGAACTGTAAAAGTTGAAAACCTCAAAACGCCCCTCGCAAAACAGTATTTTCGGAAGAAGTGTGAACGCCTCATTCATAAAAAGCGATGCTTATTGTATCATGGGATCTAAATAAAAAACCTGCAAATATGCCTTGTAATATAAAATATTAATTCGGCGACCAGCAGACAAATTGGGGAAAGCTACTTAG
Source organism: Arenicola marina (assembly GCA_964019135.1). NCBI lineage: Eukaryota > Metazoa > Annelida > Polychaeta > Arenicolidae > Arenicola > Arenicola marina. Next base: position 2,193,608 of record OZ025261.1, read on the forward strand.
TTATTTGTCCCAGCCGGACACCATAATGTTAGGGTTTCCACAAGTATTACTATAAAAAGTACGTGATGAAACATATGATGAGATTAGTGCGCTGCGTGCTTTGTTTTATTTATTTTTTAATAATGCTATATTTATTAGCATTTTGCCTCCTTCACTACATCCCCTTGGCTTTAGTACCTGAAGTAATATGTTGGTATTTGAGTTTATTTCAAATCAACATTTCGATAACATGGTACATAAATGCATATCACAATCATAAAAGGGGTCACATCTCGTCTAAACTGGGAGTACCTCTCGCCCCTAGGGACCCAGGAGTCACAAGCTCCTCCTTAGGGTCCGAAGCAGCGCATTGACGCTGCCGTTAAAATCAAACAGAATATTAAAAATAAATAGATTTAAATTACTTTCTGAGAATATCATGCGTATATCTTAACATTTCCTTATTCTATGCAACTAAATCTATTGCTTAACCTTTTAGTGGACGTCTTTACTCATATTATAAAGGTATCCGAGACGATTTAGTCCGCTGCTTCAACTTTCATGTTATGCGCAATGATAAACAAATATGGCGCCACTTCAAGTACATTCGCACATGAGCGAACGGCCATGTTTGCTAAATCATCGGCAAACATTAGTGATATTATGTTTGGGGCATCATTGCTTACGTAGATACCAGGGGCCGTATTCATAATCCCTCGTAAGTTACTCACGAAAAGTACATTTTCATCTTAGCCTCACCAGCTCGTTGTGGTGGTGCTCATGATTCAGAAATCCTCTTCAACATAATTTTGGCCCTTTGTTAATTCCGAAAATCCACTTCTTTGGTGACTACTTATGTATTTTGAACCCGATAATCCCTCGACAACTCTTCCACTTAGCGCTAAGTCTCGTGGCGTAGCCTAAGTGGCGATTATGAATACGGCCCCTGAGCAGTTAGAATTTGATAACATGGATAAATACTCCTCTATATATTAAGCAAACAGCTTAGAGGGACTTAACATACAACCCTGTCGTGTTCCGATTTTACACTGAAAATAGTCCGTCAAACTAGAATGAGTCTTAATGTGTCCGATTTCAAATTAGCGTACATATCGCGAATAACCGTCATTATATTATCATGAATACCTTTACCTAGTAGACTAAACCATAACCGACTATGAGGCATGCTGTCTTTCAAAAATTTGCCTTTGAAAAATAAATAAATAGGATATAACGTTCTGGTCGACCCATACAGTTAATCTCTCGTTGATTAATGTTGTGAATAGCTTACTGAGGGCAGACGATAAGGATATATATCTCTATAATTACTCATGTCAGACCGTGATCTCGTTTTATGTACCGGCAATATAAGGGTTTTACACCAGTCTTTCGGAAATTTGCCCGTTTCCAGTATCAGAGAAAACAGTCGAACAACATATGGTAACAATAGTTCGGCAACCCCTTTCAACATTTCATTCGGTATTCCGTCGTAACCTGCAGCTTTGCCGTTGGGTAAATTTCGTATACAACTTAGTATTTCCTCCGCATCAAAAGCTCTATTCAGATGATCTCTGTCCAAATTCTCTACCTGTTCAAGATCACACTTAATCAGCTAGGGTGGATAAAACCTCGAAGTGTTCTTTCTACTCCTCAGGTTTTATAATAGAACTACTCATCCTGTTACTGTTCAATCGCTGGATACAACGCCAAAAGGTAGTACAATCGGCACAGCTGTCTATCAATGACTGCTGTAAGGTTCGCGCATGTAGTAGCCTTTTACTTTTACAAAGGTTTTTAAATATTCTTCGAGCTCCCTTATATTCCTTAAGATGATCTTGCGAATTTGAAACGCGGAAGAGGTCCAGGATATCGTTTATGTTGCTTTGCTCGACTGCAGTCTGCATCCCACCACTCAGGCTGACTGCTGTAGGCGTACTCTCATTGTACGCCTGTAGGCGTACTCTCATTGTACGCCTGTAGGCGTACTCTCATTGTACGCCTGTAGGCGTACTCTCATTGTACGCCTGTAGGCGTACTCTCATTGTACGCCTGGCTGGTCTACGCATCGCACTGAACTGCAGTCGTCAGTTTGACAAGCTTGTCTGTGTTATTTGTATTGCAATGTTCATTAAATATGCTTTCAAACTCACTGTCTATTGGGTGGTGCATGCAAGTAATTGGAGCTTGATCATATGCAAGATTAGTTTGGATATGATAGGAAGAATAGATTGCCGCATCAAGGAAAGTATGATTGAGTCTCTGGGTTCTGCAGCCTAAATTTCTGAGCCCTTAGGTACTCAAATTTTAACGAAGATATCGGCCAAACCAAGTGTCAACGGCATTAATGACGGGCTTTTTTTAGTCGTGAAACCGGGGGGAGGAGGATAGAAATTCAGGACATTTCCCCCACCGCTAAGTAATCTTAAAAAATAATAATATTCCATGAAACGTTTTAAAATACAGACAGCACCGTTTTTCTCTCACACAATAAGGATGGCTATGATAGCTACTGAATCTATTTCTTACCCAATAAAATATGTACACACAAGTTCTTCAAAGAGGTTGGTTGTATACTCAGGACGCATTAGCCACGTTTGGTCATATCGCGTCAATGGGAGCAGGAAGGGAGAGTGGAGCCATGCCCCCGGGGGTAACCCCCTACTCTTTGCGAAGGACAAGCGGCCACACAGACATGGCCACATCAGGGCTCGTACCATCGATCCACGTGCCATTAGGCTCTCAGGTGGCCAGAACACTCAAGGCGAGCGCTCTAACCCACTGAGCTACCAGGCCGGCCCCTCTACAAAGAGGACAATTGTGCATGGATATCTATATAAACATGACAAAATAATTTAGCCAAACGCAAAAACAAATAGTCTCAGAATCTTTTATTGAGCATATGTTTTGCATGTCTGACTTTTTCCTGCTCTTTTTTTTTATCTACAAACACTATTAGATCTATTAAAATTGCATATATACAAATAACAAAAATATACATTTATGTATATATATATCTGCTTAGTCTTGACATCACAACAATATTGGGTTTCAATACCTTTGCATACCATACCGCATCACCAGTTCCAAGCCTTATTGAAGAATTGTCGGGTAAGGTCTCACTGGAGCCTCCCCTCCCCCCCCCCCCCACCCCTACTAACGTTATAACAACATTATGGTCCATTCCCCACAACTAGTAACGGCGACCAGAGCAACCAGTTACCATGTGAGACGAGAACACGCGTTGGTGACACTAGACTAAAAGCGCTAAAAGTTGTAAAAACATTGGCGGCAGTGAATGGGCAACAATGTTCAAAGTGTAAAGGTTCATTCTCAAAATACAGTTCTAATTGACTAGTAAGCACAGTCCGTCTAAACGAGGCCTTTTGGGAAAAATTACCGAATTGTAGTTCAAAGATGGCAGATAATCATCTTAACGTCAAATAAATAGCGATTGCAAATTTAGATCCAAAATGCCTTAAATATGCTGAATTACCAAATTATGTTGACGCTTTGTCAAACAGGTAAACACTAATTATATGCACACGGCTCCTGTGCACATGGTGGAGCCCAGCTGACAAACCACGCCCTGCCTCGCCATGTACCCAGCAAGCCACTCAATGTCACTCGTGATTCGCTTACATGCCTTATGTAACCTAACAAACAATAAATACTTAACAAAAGGAATCCAGGGACTGTCCCATGTCGCTACCAAGGCGCTAGGTTTCACACAGCTTAACAGAACCCAATAGCATCTTTCCAGACGGAATGGTTCATTATGGAATAGCTGCAGAGTGAAACATGAACACTGCGTAAAGGGGATAAAAAAAACAAGCAATTCGGCTGGTTATAAACCACATTGTAACTGTCTTGCATAGTCACCAATCTACTTCTCAATAGACGCGCATCAGGCGGAACACGCTGAAAACACACCCACCACACTGACGACAGAACCTCTATCGTACCACTGTCACTGATGACAGAACCTCTATCGTACCACTGTCACTGATGACAGAACCTCTATCGTACCACTGTCCCTGACGACAGAACCTCTATTGTACCACTGTCCCTGACGACAGAACCTCTATCGTACCACTGTCACTGACGACAGAACCTCTATCGTACCACTGTCACTGGCGACAGAACTTCTATCGTACCACTGTCAATGGCGACAGAACCTCTATCGTACCACTGTCCCTGATGACAGAACCTCTATCGTACCACTGTCCCTGACGACAGAAACTCTATCGTACCACTGTCACTGATGACAGAACCTCTATCGTACCACTGTCACTGATGACAGAACCTCTATCGTACCACTGTCCCTGACGACAGAAACTCTATCGTACCACTGTCACTGGCAACAGAACCTCTATCGTACCACTGTCAATGGCGACAGAACCTCTATCGTACCACTTTCCCTGACGACAGAACCTCTATCGTACCACTGTCCCTGATGACAGAACCTCTATCGTACCACTGTCCCTGACGACAGAAACTCTATCGTACCACTGTCACTGATGACAGAACCTCTATCGTACCACTGTCACTGATGACAGAACCTCTATCGTACCACTGTCCCTGACGACAGAAACTCTATCGTACCACTGTCACTGGCGACAGAACCTCTATCGTACCACTGTCACTGACGACAGAACCTCTATCGTACCACTGTCACTGACGACAGAAACTCTATCGTACCACTGTCACTGGCGACAGAACCTCTATCGTACCACTGTCAATGGCGACAGAACCTCTATCGTACCACTGTCACTGACGACAGAACCTACACACAGGCTGGCCTCCACAAGGTGCCGGCCTCCCTGCATACAGGCTGGCCTCCACAAGGTGCCGGCCTCCCTGCACACAGGCTGGCCTTCACAAGGTGCCGGCCTCCCTGCACACATGCTGGCCTCCACAAGGTGCCGGCCTCCCTGCACACAGGCTGGCCTCCACAAGGTGCCGGCCTCCCTGCACACAGGCTGGCATCCACAAGGTGCCGGCCTACCTGCACACAGGCTGGCCTCCACAAGGTGCCGGCCTCCCTGCACACAGGCTGGCCTCCACAAGGTGCCGGCCTCCCTGCACACAGGCTGGCCTCCACAAGGTGCCGGCCTCCCTGCACACAGGCTGGCCTCCACAAGGTGCCGGCCTCCCTACACACAGGCTGGCCTCCAGAAGGTGCCGGCCACAGGGCCAAGTAGACACCCACTGCAACTCGTGCAGCCCATTGTCATAGCAACCTGCACATATTGCTTGTTGAGTGTGGGGGAGTGGATGGGGGTGAGGCGGTATCATGAACAGTCTGCAGTAAGACACTTAACCCTAAACAGAGCCGGCCACTGACACTGCCCCAACCTGTCGGATAACAAAGCCCCACAGATCACGTGGTGGCTAGTGACCAGGCAGGCTTAAACCAATCAACAATCCTTCATTCACTCGCGAAGTACCATTTCAGGCATTCCGCGCAAACCCTGCTCAGTTAGCCCCCCCCCCCTCCCACACACAGCTGCCCCCACCCCCAGGGGTCCGTGTCAAGCTGTACAACAATGCTGCCTCTGTGAGCTATCCACGCACCCGATGCGGCACCAAGGACCCATGTTCTACCACCACAACGGGTCCAGTACAAGTCCACTACTGTAGACCACTACCTTAGTAGTGGTGAACCAGGGACTCCTCTCTCCAGCACCAGGTCTCTGATATGTCAATAAGAAGACATCTCAGGCTCCAGTGGATCACCTTGTGTCCACATTAAATCGGTATATACAACACGACCTTAAGCCAGTCACAAGCAGTGCATGGACTTGATCTTGAATAGTCATTATTGGAGAATATGATACACAATGAAGCATAGAATATTAACCTGACCCTGTACACATATACCTTCAAACATTGGCCCAGACCGTGACACTGCCCCAGGTTGTGACCCAGGCCGCCCCAGACCACTACGACCAACACCTACATTATGGAACCTAATAAAACCCCAATTGGCAAAAACAGGGTGTGACATTCAGACTTCACACCATGAATAAGTGAGCCACTCAAACGGCTTGTGCAGGAACACTTCGAGAGGATACGTACAACTGTCTGTACAAATAATTTACACCGCCTACAACGTCTAACAAAAACACACACACACACAGTGGAGCACCCCAGTAGCGGATGACGTCATTCACGCGGCACTTGTTAGGCCTGGACCAGTTGCACGCACAGACAGCTGCCACGCCAGGGAACCAGGCACGACCACTGCCTCGCCAGGAAACCAGGCACGACCACCGCCCTCTGGGACGCGTTACTTGCGTTGAAGTGATGTCAGCTACGAACAGTTACTTTGTGTAGTTTGTGAATCACGTGAGATCACTTAAGCACAGAAGTGTCCTCCATATCCACATGAAGCCGCACACAACGTTACGACGCCACTCGACTGGAGTTAACAGATGTGAATAGTTAGTCTGGACATCCGAGGGCTACAGAGACTAGCCAGGTGATTGTCAATATACTGAGACTATGTCAACAGCAATGTCCAAGGTATGACATAATTCGCAGGAGAGGAATGCATCAAATGTACACATGGTATCAAAAATATAAAAGCCTATAATTTGGTTATGATATCTTAGAAATCTAGGAAAATATATTTAAACGTGATCATAAAAAAAACCTAAGAACATGTTGTGGCAGCATTGTATAAAAGTACTGGTTATAGTTTATCAGCAATGCTCTCTCGATAGACTGGTGACCTGGCGGACCACACACGGTCACATACATCAAACACTAACTCAAAATAAATGCATCAGATGAATACTTCAGGTCTCAAAAAAGAGCGGTTACAAATTCAATAGTAGCCTGGTGCTTCCAAGTTATCGTTAGTGAACTAGATGTTCGTTTGTGTAAACTAGAATGTGTTCCTTAAGAGGAGTGTGAAACTAGAGAATATTAGTAGGTGTGAAACTAGAAAATGTTCCTTTGTGTAAAAAAAGAGAATATTCTTCTGTCTGAAACTAGAAGATGTTCGTTTGTGTTAAACTAGATGATTGTTTGTATGAAACCAGAAGATGTTCGTTTGTGTTAAACTAGAGAATAGTCATCTGTGCGAGACTAGATGTTCGTTTGTGTGAAACTAGATGATTGTTTGTATGAAACCAGAAGATGTTCGTTTGTGTTAAACTAGAGAATAGTCATCTGTGTGAAACTAGATGTTCGTTTGTGTGAAACTAGATGATTGTTTGTATGAAACCAGAAGATGTTCGTTTGTGTTAAACTAGAGAATAGTCATCTGTGTGAAACTAGATGTTCGTTTGTGTGAAACTAGATGTTCGTTTGTGTGAAACTAGATGTTCGTTTGTATGAAACCAGAAGATGTTTGTTTGTGTTAAACTAGAAAATGTTCGTTTGTGTGAAACTAGGAAATGTTCGTTTGTGTGAAACTAAGATACTCGTTTATGTGAAGGCAGATAATGTTCGTTCGTTCGTTTGTTTATGTTAAGATTAGTCAACTTGTGAAGTCCAGAGTACCCATGTGACCAGGCTTAACACCAAAATCTGGGGGTTAGAAAGATACATACGAAAGCACTGAATGGCCAAGAGTTATCAAGATGCAACAAGAAGCCCTGAGATAAGGGGTGACCACCTATAAATGAGGCCCAGAAAAGGCTGTCAAGAAAACGACTAAACGCAAAAGAGGAAGAGAAAATAAGTAAATCTGCAAGAGCTGTTTAGCTTGGCTGGTAAAATGTTGACGAGTTTTTATATACTATACGCAGTAGTAATGTGGATGGTTCTTTTGGATCATGCGTAGTTTGTTACTTTTTTTTTGCTTCAGGTGTGGTTCATGAAGTTGGTAACTGATTCTTGTCTTCGCGGTGCACACAGCAGTCTAACGGATAACTCTCGGAGCCCACATACAATATATTAGGTTGGTCCCGCATAACCACAAGTATCTTTCAACGCTTAGTACTATATCTACACTTCGTTGCCGTGAGTCATACGGCTTTTCGACTGGAATAATTCCAGCCTATAGTTTCATACAGTTTCCTGCATACACGTGGTGAACACGTGACCTGTCAGAGGCACGATGAAAGCACCAGTGGGGCACGAAACCTGTTCACCCAGCTGCCAAATTAGAGATGCAAGCACCTTAGTCGTTCAGCGTCAACAGGGTGACGACTCGCACGAATCACGTTGTGTGGCCGTGTGGCTCCAGATAGCGGCCGTGTGGCTCCAGAGACCGGCCGTGTGGCTCCAGAGACCGGCCGTGTGGCTCCAGAGACCGGCCGTGTGGCTCCAGAGATCGGCCGTGTGGCTCCAGAGACCGGCCGTGTGGCTCCAGAGACCGGCCGTGTGGCTCCAGAGACCGGCCGTGTGGCTCCAGAGATCGGTCATGTGGCTCCAGAGACCGGCCGTGTGTCTCCAGAGACCGGCCGTGTGGTTCCAGAGACGGAGTCCAAACGGTTTTTTCGTGTTAAGCCGCCAGAGGGCGTCACGTGCGAGCGGACACGGTTCTGGAGATGGAGAATGAGCCTGGCTTGCCGGCGGTGGCCCGGAGTGTGATCAGCGGGGACGGCACGCCGCTAGATGACTCTGAAGAAAAACAAACACCATTACAAGGTGGAACAGGGACCCGGCACACCGGGCTATATGGCCGGGACATCGGCGTTTGATTGGCCAGAGGACATAACGGACGTGGATAAGAAAACGGACTTCCCACACATCAAGGCCTTCACCAAACTACGATTTAAAGCCGCACTGTCGGCGTCATCAGTTTACCTATTGTAAAGACTGATTGTATGGTAAATATATAACTGTTTTATGCACGCCTGCTAAATTCTACCTTGTTCACAGCGGACTTTCTATTCCGGGTGAGAGATAATGGTAAAGTGACCTTCATATTGTAACTAACGGATCTCGCTTGGGGTAATGGAAGGTTACAACACTGGATCGACCTGGGTTAGAAGCTCAGGATACCAACCTACGGTTTGAGTTACCACAGAGAAGATGCAAGCAATAAGCACGAGAAAATGCAATAAACACAATGAAGAAAAGCAGCAAATGTGTCGGCTGTGTCACCGTACAAAATATCTCACTAGATAGCAACACATACCACGCAGCCTATTCTAGCAGAAAACCCCACACGGCCTCCCAGACTCGGGCTGGCTGGCTCCACGCACAAATGTAATAACGGTTATTATTGTAGAATAATAATTACTTTGTATTTACAGGCCGACATAACTAGGCATTGCAAGATATTGCCGTCTAAAGCTACATAAAGGTAACAAGAGCTGGCTTACTCTGCGCTGTTCCGAACGGGATGTTGGATCGCGGTCAAATGTCCAGGCATTTGAGTTAATGACGTAATACAGCCGCCGATTAACTCACGCAAGACATACACGCTCAGAGGAAGTAACCCTCACAAGCGGCACCAATTCCTAATAAGCTTTGCCGTGCTAATCTAGACAAGGCCAACACAAAGCAAAGGGAGAATAAAAAGGAATCCATGACCCTTGGCGAAGTACTAACATCAAACCTGTTTTGGTGGTCTGTATGGTGAGGGGGGAGGAGGTGATGGAGTTGCCAGGGGTGGTGAGGGTGCCACCGAAGGAGGAGAGTGCGATGTCGTCAAGGTTCAGGGTGTCGTTGCCCAGGTCCTCCCAGAAGCCGCTCTGAAACAGGTACGTAAAGCGTGTTATAACTGTGCATTCTCCCACTGATCACATCGTAAAGCGTGTTATAACTGTGCATTCTCCCACTGATCACATCGTAAAGCGTGTTATAACTGTGCATTCTCCCACTGATCACATCGTAAAGTGTTATAACTCTGCATTCTCTCACTGATCACATCGTAAAGTGTTATAACTGTGCATTCTCCCACTGATCACATCGTAAAGTGTTATAACTGTGCATTCTCCCACTGATCACATCGTAAAGTGCTAAAACTGTGCATTCTCCCACTGATCACATCGTAAAGTGTTATAACTGTGCATTCTCTCACTGATCACATCGTAAAGTGTTAAAACTGTGCATTCTCCCACTGATCACATCGTAAAGTGTTATAACTGTGCATTCTCCCACTGATCACATCGTAAAGTGTTATAACTGTGCATTCTCCCACTGATCACATCGTAAAGTGTTATAACTGTGCATTCTCCCACTGATCACATCGTAAAGTGTTATAACTGTGAATTCTCCCACTGATCACATCGTAAAGTGTCATAACTGTGCATCCTCCCACTGATCACATCATAAAGTGTTATAGCTGTGCATTCTCCCAAGGATCACATCATAAAGTGTTATAACTGTGCATTCTCCCACTGGCCACATCGTAAAGCGTGTCATAACTGTGCATTCTCTCACTGATCACATCGTAAAGTGTTATAACTGTGCATTCTCCCACTGATCACATCGTAAAGTGTTATAACTGTGCATTCTCTCACTGATCACATCGTAAAGTGTTATAACTGTGCATTCTTCCACTGATCACATTGTAAAGTGTTATAACTGTGCATTCTTCCACTGATCACATCGTAAAGTGTTATAACTGTGCATTCTCCCACTGATCACATCGTAAAGTGTTATAACTGTGCATTCTCTCACTGATCACATCGTAAAGTGTTATAACTGTGCATTCTTCCACTGATCACATTGTAAAGTGTTATAACTGTGCATTCTTCCACTGATCACATCGTAAAGTGTTATAACTGTGCATTCTCCCACTGATCACATCGTAAAGTGTTATAACTGTGCATTCTCCCACTGATCACATCGTAAAGTGTTATAACTGTGCATTCTCCCACTGATCACATCGTAAAGTGTTATAACTGTGCATTCTCCCACTGATCACATCGTAAAGTGTTATAACTGTGCATTCTCCCACTGATCACATTGTAAAGTGTCATAACTGTGCATTATTCCACTGATCACATCGTAAAGCATTGAAATTCAACACCCAGCAAGAGGATAGGTGGTCTCGACGAGACTAGCATAATAACACTGTTGCCAGGTACACTATGATAGAAGACTAGCATAATAACACTGTTGCCAGGTACACTATGAGAGAAGACTAGCATAATAACTGTTGCCAGGTACACTATGAGAGAAGACTAGCATAATAACACTGTTACCAGGTACACAATGAGAGAAGACTAGCATAATAACACTGTTGCCAGGTACACTATGAGAGAAGACTAGCATAATAACACTGTTGCCAGGTACACTATGAGAGAAGACTAGCATAATAACACTGTTACCAGGTACACTATGAGAGAAGACTAGCATAATAACACTGTTGCCAGGTACACTATGATAGAAGACTAGCATAATAACACTGTTGCCAGGTACACTATGAGAGAAGACTAGCATAATAACACTGTTGCCAGGTACACTATGAGAGAAGACTAGCATAATAACACTGTTGCCAGGTACACTATGAGAGAAGACTAGCATAATAACACTGTTACCAGGTACACTATGAGAGAAGACTAGCATAATAACACTGTTGCCAGACACACTATGAGAGAAGACTAGCATAATAACACTGTTGCCAGGTACACTATGAGAGAAGACTAGCATAATAACACTGTTACCAGGTACACTATGAGAGAAGACTAGCATAATAACACTGTTGCCAGGTACACTATGATAGAAGACTAGCATAATAACACTGTTGCCAGGTACACTATGAGAGAAGACTAGCATAATAACACTGTTGCCAGGTACACTATGAGAGAAGACTAGCATAATAACACTGTTGCCAGGTACACTATGAGAGAAGACTAGCATAATAACACTGTTGCCAGGTACACTATGAGAGAAGACTAGCATAATAACACTGTTGCCAGTTACACTATGAGAGAAGACTAGCATAATAACTGTTGCCAGGTACACTATGAGAGAAGACTAGCATAATAACACTGTTGCCAGGTACACTATGAGAGAAGACTAGCATAATAACACTGTTGCCAGGTACACTATGAGAGAAGACTAGCATAATAACACTGTTGCCAGGTACACTATGAGAGAAGACTAGCATAATAACACTGTTGCCAGGTACACTATGAGAGAAGACTAGCATAATAACACTGTTGCCAGGTACACTATGAGAGAAGACTAGCATAATAACACTGTTGCCAGGTACACTATGAGAGAAGACTAGCATAATAACTGTTGCCAGGTACACTATGAGAGAAGACTAGCATAATAACACTGTTGCCAGGTACACTATGAGAGAAGACTAGCATAATAACTGTTGCCAGGTACACTATGAGAGAAGACTAGCATAATATCTGTTGCCAGGTACACTATGAGAGAAGACTAGCATAATAACACTGTTGCCAGGTACACTATGAGAGAAGACTAGCATAATAACACTGTTGCCAGGTACACTATGAGAGAAGACTAGCATAATAACACTGTTGCCAGGTACACTATGAGAGAAGACTAGCATAATAACACTGTTGCCAGGTACACTATGAGAGAAGACTAGCATAATAACACTGTTGCCAGGTACACTATGAGAGAAGACTAGCATAATAACACTGTTGCCAAGTACACTATGAGAGAAGACTAGCATAATAACTGTTGCCAGGTACACTATGAGAGAAGACTAGCATAATAACACTGTTGCCAGGTACACTATGAGAGAAGACTAGCATAATAACTGTTGCCAGGTACACTATGAGAGAAGACTAGCATAATAACTGTTGCCGGGTACACTATGAGAGAAGACTAGCATAATAACACTGTTGCCAGGTACACTATGAGAGAAGACTAGCATAATAACACTGTTGCCAGGTACACTATGAGAGAATACTAGCATAATAACACTGTTGCCAGGTACACTATGAGAGAAGACTAGCATAATAACACTGTTGCCAGGTACACTATGAGAGAAGACTAGCATAATAACACTGTTGCCAGGTACACTATGAGAGAAGACTAGCATAATAACACTGTCGCCAGGTACACTATGAGAGAAGACTAGCATAATAACACTGTTGCCAGGTGCACTAAGAGAGAAGACTAGCATAATAACACTGTTGCCAGGTACACTATGAGAGAAGACTAGCATAATAACACTGTTGCCAGGTACACTATGAGAGAAGACTAGCATAATAACACTGTTGCCAGGTACACTATGAGAGAAGACTAGCATAATAACACTGTTGCCAGGTACACTATGATAGAAGACTAGCATAATAACACTGTTGCCAGGTACACTATGAGAGAAGACTAGCATAATAACACTGTTGCCAGGTACACTATGAGAGAAGACTAGCATAATAACACTGTTGCCAGGTACACTATGAGAGAAGACTAGCATAATAACACTGTTGCCAGGTACACTATGAGAGAAGACTAGCATAATAACTGTTGCCAGGTACACTATGAGAGAAGACTAGCATAATAACACTGTTGCCAGGTGCACTAAGAGAGAAGACTAGCATAATAACACTGTTGCCAGGTACACTATGAGAGAAGACTAGCATAATAACACTGTTGCCAGGTACACTATGAGAGAAGACTAGCATAATAACACTGTTGCCAGGTACACTATGAGAGAAGACTAGCATAATAACACTGTTGCCAGGTACACTATGATAGAAGACTAGCATAATAACACTGTTGCCAGGTACACTATGAGAGAAGACTAGCATAATAACACTGTTGCCAGGTACACTATGAGAGAAGACTAGCATAATAACACTGTTGCCAGGTACACTATGAGAGAAGACTAGCATAATAACTGTTGCCAGGTACACTATGAGAGAAGACCAGCATAATAACACTGTTGCCAGGTACACTATGAGAGAAGACTAGCATAATAACACTGTTGCCAGGTACACTATGAGAGAAGACTAGCATAATAACACTGTTGCCAGTTACACTATGAGAGAAGACTAGCATAATAACTGTTGCCAGGTACACTATGAGAGAAGACTAGCATAATAACACTGTAGCCAGGTACACTATGAGAGAAGACTAGCATAATAACACTGTTGCCAGGTGCACTAAGAGAGAAGACTAGCATAATAACACTGTTGCCAGGTACACTATGAGAGAAGACTAGCATAATAACACTGTTGCCAGGTGCACTAAGAGAGAAGACTAGCATAATAACACTGTTGCCAGGTACACTATGAGAGAAGACTAGCATAATAACACTGTTGCCAGGTACACTATGAGAGAAGACTAGCATAATAACACTGTTGCCAGGTACACTATGAGAGAAGACTAAGCATAATAACACTGTTGCCAGGTACACTATGAGAGAAGACTAGCATAATAACACTGTTGCCAGGTACACTATGAGAGAAGACTAGCATAATAACACTGTTGCCAGGTACACTATGAGAGAATACTAGCATAATAACACTTGCCAGGTACACTATGAGAGAAGACTAGCATAATAACACTGTTGCCAGGTACACTATGAGAGAAGACTAGCATAATAACACTGTTGCCAGGTACACTATGAGAGAAGACTAGCATAATAACTGTTGCCAGGTACACTATGAGAGAAGACTAGCATAATAACACTGTTGCCAGGTGCACTAAGAGAGAAGACTAGCATAATAACACTGTTGCCAGGTACACTATGAGAGAAGACTAGCATAATAACACTGTTGCCAGGTACACTATGAGAGAAGACTAGCATAATAACACTGTTGCCAGGTACACTATGAGAGAATACTAGCATAATAACACTGTAGCCAGGTACACTATGAGAGAAGACTAGCATAATAACACTGTTGCCAGGTACACTATGAGAGAAGACTAGCATAATAACACTGTAGCCAGGTACACTATGAGAGAAGACTAGCATAATAACACTGTTGCCAGGTACACTATGAGAGAATACTAGCATAATAACACTGTAGCCAGGTACACTATGAGAGAAGACTAGCATAATAACACTGTTGCCAGGTACACTATGAGAGAAGACTAGCATAATAACACTGTTGCCATGTACATTACGAGAGGAGGCATTATCAGGGGCGCATCCAGCAGACAATCATGTGGGGGCCACAAGCGGGCACAGATCCAGGAATTTGATAGGGGTGGGGTGGGGTGATTTTGGATTCAAAATTTTTACGATCAGGTGGAGGGGGGGGGGGCAAACTATGGGGTCGATATCATAACATGGTGGGTCCGAGCCTGATAATAACATAGTACACTACAAGTGAAATTCTTGCTGTGT
Source organism: Arenicola marina (assembly GCA_964019135.1). NCBI lineage: Eukaryota > Metazoa > Annelida > Polychaeta > Arenicolidae > Arenicola > Arenicola marina. Next base: position 2,208,774 of record OZ025261.1, read on the forward strand.
TGAGGTGGCAGCAGTGAGGGGGGGGGGGGGCGAGGCGGGTGTGACGGCAGTACCTGGAGGGCGAGGTCGGTCAGCGCGGGGTCTAGCAGGCTGCTGTCCAGCACGTTCAGTTCCTCGCCGTCGGGGATAGTGGCCACCCCGGCGGCGCCCAACACGCCGCCCAGCAGGCCGCCCAGGTCGGCCCTGCTGTCCTGGGCGGACCGCACCACCACCCCGTTCTCCAGCTTGATCTTGACGGGCGGCACGGTGAGCGGGCGCCGCTCCACGGGCGGCTTGATCTCAATCATGCTGACCTGGATGTCGCCGGCAATCTGGCCCACGTGGCCCATGCCCAGCTTGGCGGGCGTGTGGGGGCCGGCGCGGGCCCCCGCCACGCCCGGCAGAGCAGGCCCCGTCGGGATGACCGTGATGCTGGCCGTGGTGCAGATGGTGCCCCCTACCGAGCCGCGCAGGCTGGCGGAGGTCGTGCAGCCCACCCCCGGGCCCTGGTAGTGACCCCCCACGATGTTGTTGGGGTGGCGCGGAGACTGGCTGCCCACGTTACCTTTCTCCAGCATGTCCAGAACATCTGAAAGCAAACACTTCGGAGTCAGCATCAAGGTCAAACCACTGGGGCCGTGAACTCAAGGTCAACCCACTGGGGCCGTGAACTCAGAGGGCTGTGGACTGAGAGGGATGTGGACTGAGAGGGATGTGGACTGAGAGGGATGTGGACTGAGAGGGGGGCTGGGAACTGAGAGGGGGGCTGTGGACTGAGAGGGGGGCTGTGGACTGAGAGGGGGGCTGTGGACTGAGAGGGGGGCTGTGGACTGAGAGGGGGGCTGTGGACTGAGAGGGGGGCTGTGAACTGAGAGGGGGGCTGTGGACTGAGAGGGGGGCTGTGGACTGAGAGGGGGGCTGTGGACTGAGAGGGGGGCTGTGAACTGAGAGGGGGGCTGTGGACTGAGAGGGGGGCTGTGGACTAAGAGGGGGGCTGTGGACTGAGAGGGCTGTGAACTGAGAGGGGAGCTGTGGACTGAGAGGGGGGCTGTGAACTGAGAGGGGGGCTGTGGACTGAGAGGGGGGCTGTGGACTGAGAGGGGGGCTGTGGACTGAGAGGGGGGCTGTGGACTGAGAGGGGGGCTGTGGACTGAGAGGGGGGCTGTGAACTGAGAGGGGGGCTGTGAACTGAGAGGGCTGTGGACTGAGAGGGGAGCTGTGAACTGAGAGGGGGGCTGTGGACTGAGAGGGGGGCTGTGGACTGAGAGGGGGGCTGTGAACTGAGAGGGGAGCTGTGGACTGAGAGGGCTGTGGACTGAGAGGGCTGTGGACTGAGAGGGGGGCTGTGAACTGAGAGGGGGGCTGTGGACTGAGAGGGGGGCTGTGAACTGAGAGGGGGGCTGTGAACTGAGAGGGCTGTGGACTGAGAGGGGGGCTGTGAACTGAGAGGGGGGCTGTGGACTGAGAGGGGGGCTGTGGACTGAGAGGGGGGCTGTGAACTGAGAGGGGAGCTGTGGACTGAGAGGGCTGTGGACTGAGAGGGCTGTGGACTGAGAGGGCTGTGAACTGAGAGGGGAGCTGTGGACTGAGAGGGCTGTGAACTGAGAGGGGGGCTGTGAACTGAGAGGGGAGCTGTGGACTGAGAGGGACTAAGAGGGCTGTGGACTGAGAGGGCTGTGGACTGAGAGGGGGGCTGTGAACGGAGAGGGGGGCTGTGAACTGAGAGGGGGGCTGTGAACTGAGAGGGCTGTGGACTGAGAGGGGAGCTGTGAACTGAGAGGGGGGCTGTGAACTGAGAGGGGGGCTGTGAACTGAGAGGGGGGCTGTGGACTGAGAGGGCTGTGGACAGAGAGGGCTGTGGACAGAGAGGGCTGTGGACTGAGAGGGGGGCTGTGGACTGAGAGGGGGGCTGTGGACTGAGAGGGGGGCTGTGGACTGAGAGGGCTGTGGACTGAGAGGGCCGTGAACTTAGAGGGCTGTGGACTGAGAGGGCTGTGGACTGAGAGGGCTGTGGACTGAGAGGGCTGTGGACTGAGAGGGCTGTGGACTGAGAGGGGGGCTGTGAACGGAGAGGGGGGCTGTGAACTGAGAGGGGGGCTGTGAACTGAGAGGGCTGTGGACTGAGAGGGGAGCTGTGAACTGAGAGGGGGGCTGTGAACTGAGAGGGGGGCTGTGGACTGAGAGGGCTGTGGACAGAGAGGGCTGTGGACAGAGAGGGCTGTGGACTGAGAGGGGGGCTGTGGACTGAGAGGGGGGCTGTGGACTGAGAGGGCTGTGGACTGAGAGGGCCGTGAACTTAGAGGGCTGTGGACTGAGAGGGCTGTGGACCGAGAGGGGGGCTGTGGACCGAGAGGGCTGTGGACTGAGAGGGCTGTGGACAGAGAGGGCTGTGGACAGAGAGGGCTGTGGATTGAGAGGGGGGCTGTGGACTGAGAGGGGGGCTGTGGACTGAGAGGGGGGCTGTGGACTGAGAGGGCTGTGGACTGAGAGGGCCATGAACTTAGAGGGCTGTGGACTGAGAGGGTTGTGGACTGAGAGGGGAGCTGTGGACTGAGAGGGACTAAGAGGGCTGTGGACTGAGAGGGCTGTGGACTGAGAGGGGGGCTGTGAACTGAGAGGGGGGCTGTGAACTGAGAGGGGGGCTGTGAACTGAGAGGGCTGTGGACTGAGAGGGGGGCTGTGGACCGAGAGGGCTGTGGACTGAGAGGGCTGTGGACTGAGAGGGCTGTGGACTGAGAGGGCTGTGAACAGAGAGGGCGGCTGTGGACTGAGAGGGGGCTGTGGACTGAGAGGGGGCTGTGGACTGAGAGAGCTGTGGACTGAGAGGGGGGCTGTGGACTGAGAGGGCTGTGGAGTGAGAGGGCTGTGGACTGAGAGGGCTGTGGACTGAGAGGGCTGTGGAGTGAGAGGGCTGTGGACTGAGAGGGGGGCTGTGGACTGAGAGGGCTGTGGACTGAGAGGGCTGTGGACTGAGAGGGCTGTGGACTGAGAGGGCTGTGGACTGAGAGCGCTGTGGACAGAGAGGGCTGTGGACTGAGAGGGCTGTGGACTGAGAGGGCTGTGGACTGAGAGGGCTGTGGACTGAGAGGGCTGTGGACTGACCCGGCTTGGCCATGCTGCGCTTGATGGCGCCTGGGTCTTTCTTGCGCCACTTGGCGATCTCTTCGTCCATCTTCTCGATCTTGGCCGGGTTGAGCCCCCACAGACAACCCTTGCGTGTGTTGCCGTTCGCCTTGGGGTTCTCGATCTTCTCGAAACACTTGTTCAGCGACAGGTTATGTCGGACCGAGTTCTGAAACATATACCACATAACATGACCAGTCAATCATTGAGGGTGTCGGGACTGGTGGCGGAGTCAATCACTGATGGAGGGAGCCGGGACTGGTGGCGGAGTCAATCACTGAGGGTGTTGGGACTGGTGGCGGAGTCTATCATTGATAGAGGGAGCCGCGACTGAGGGCGGAGTCAATCACTGACGGAGGGAGCCGGGACTAAGGGCGGAGTCAATCACTGATAGAGGGAGCCGGGACTGGTGGCGGAGTCAATCACTGACGGAGGGAGCCGGGACTGGTGGCGGAGTCAATCACTGACGGAGGGAGCCGGGACTGAGGGCGGAGTCAATCACTGACGGAGGGAGCCGGGACTAAGGGCGGAGTCAATCACTGATGGAGGGAGCCGGGACTGGCGGCGGAGTCAATCACAGATGGAGGGAGCCGGGACTGGTGGCGGAGTCAATCACTGACGGAGGGAGCCGGGACTGAGGGCCAAGTCAATCACTGACTGAAGGAGCCGGGACTGAGGGCGGAGTCAATCACCGACGGAGGGAGCCGGGACTGAGGGCGGAGTCAATCACTGACGGAGGGAGCCGGGACTAAGGGCGGAGTCAATCACTGACGGAGGGAGCCGGGACTGAGGGCCAAGTCAATCACTGACTGAAGGAGCCGGGACTGAGGGCGGAGTTGATCACTGACGGAGGGAGCCGGGACTGAGGGCGGAGTTGATCACTGACGGTGGGAGCCGGGACTGAGGGCGCAGTCAATCACTGATAGAGGGAGCCGGGACTGGTGGCGGAGTCTATCACTGATAGAGGGAGCCGGGACTGAGGGCGGAATCAATCACTGATAAAGGGGGCCGGGACTGAGAACGGAGTCAATCACTGACGGAGGGAGTCTGGACTTAGGGCGGAGTCAATCACTGATGGAGGGAGCCGGGAGTGGTGGGGGAGTCAATCACAGATGGAGGGAGCCGGGACTGAGGGCGGAGTCCATCACCGACGGAGGGAGCCGGGACTGAGGGCGGAGTCAATCACTGACGGAGGGAGCCGGGACTAAGGGCGGAGTCAATCACTGACGGAGGGAGCCGGGACTAAGGGCGGAGTCAATCACTGATGGAGGGAGCCGGGACTGGTGGCGGAGTCAATCACAGATGGAGGGAGCCGGGACTGAGGGCGGAGTCAATCACTGACGGAGGGAGCCGGGACTGAGGGCCAAGTCAATCACTGACTGAAGGAGCCGGGACTGAGGGCGGAGTTGATCACTGACGGTGGGAGCCGGGACTGGTGGCGGAGTCAATCACTGACGGAGGGAGCCGGGACTGGTGGCGGAGTCAATCACTGACGGAGGGAGCCGGGACTGAGGGCGGAGTCAATCACTGACGGAGGGAGCCGGGACTAAGCGCGGAGTCAATCACTGATGGAGGGAGCCGGGACTGGCGGCGGAGTCAATCACAGATGGAGGGAGCCGGGACTGGTGGCGGAGTCAATCACTGACGGAGGGAGCCGGGACTGAGGGCCAAGTCAATCACTGACTGAAGGAGCCGGGACTGAGGGCGGAGTCAATCACCGACGGAGGGAGCCGGGACTGAGGGCGGAGTCAATCACTGACGGAGGGAGCCATGACTAAGGGCGGAGTCAATCACTGACGGAGGGAGCCGGGACTGAGGGCCAAGTCAATCACTGACTGAAGGAGCCGGGACTGAGGGCGGAGTTGATCACTGACGGAGGGAGCCGGGACTGAGGGCGGAGTTGATCACTGACGGTGGGAGCCGGGACTGAGGGCGCAGTCAATCACTGATAGAGGGAGCCGGGACTGGTGGCGGAGTCTATCACTGATAGAGGGAGCCGGGACTGAGGGCGGAATCAATCACTGATAAAGGGGGCCGGGACTGAGAACGGAGTCAATCACTGACGGAGGGAGTCTGGACTTAGGGCGGAGTCAATCACTGATGGAGGGAGCCGGGAGTGGTGGGGGAGTCAATCACAGATGGAGGGAGCCGGGACTGAGGGCGGAGTCCATCACCGACGGAGGGAGCCGGGACTGAGGGCGGAGTCAATCACTGACGGAGGGAGCCGGGACTAAGGGCGGAGTCAATCACTGACGGAGGGAGCCGGGACTAAGGGCGGAGTCAATCACTGATGGAGGGAGCCGGGACTGGTGGCGGAGTCAATCACAGATGGAGGGAGCCGGGACTGAGGGCGGAGTCAATCACTGACGGAGGGAGCCGGGACTGAGGGCCAAGTCAATCACTGACTGAAGGAGCCGGGACTGAGGGCGGAGTTGATCACTGACGGTGGGAGCCGGGACTGAGGGCGCAGTCAATCACTGACGGAGGGAGCCGGGACTGAAGGCGGAGTCAATCACTGAGGAAGGGAGCCGGGACTGAGGGCGGAGTCAATCACTGACGGAGGGAGCCGGGACTGGTGGCGGAGTCAATCACTGACGGAGGGCGGAGTCAATCACTGACGGAGGGCGGAGTCAATCACAGATGGAGGGAGCCGGGACTGGTGGCGGAGTCAATCACTGATGGAGGAAGCCAGGACTGGTGGCGGAGTCAATCACTGACGGAGGGAGCCGGGACTGGTGGCGGAATCAATCACTGATAGAGGGAGCCGGGACTGAGAGCGGAGTCAATCACTGATGGAGGGAGCCGGGACTGGTGGCGGAGTCAATCACTGACGGAGGGAGCCGGGACTGGTGGCGGAGTCAATCACTGACGGAGGGAGCCGGGACTGAGGGCCAAGTCAATCACTGACTGAAGGAGCCGGGACTGAGGGCGGAGTTGATCACTGACGGAGGGAGCCGGGACTGAGGGCGGAGTTGATCACTGACGGTGGGAGCCGGGACTGAGGGCGCAGTCAATCACTGACGGAGGGAGCCGGGACTGAAGGCGGAGTCAATCACTGAGGGAGGGAGCCGGGACTGAGGGCGGAGTCAATCACTGACGGAGGGAGCCGGGACTGGTGGCGGAGTCAATCACTGACGGCGGGAGCCGGGACTGAGGGCGGAGTCAATCACTGACGGAGGGCGGAGTCAATCACAGATGGAGAGAGCCGGGACTGGTGGCGGAGTCAATCACTGATGGAGGGAGCCAGGACTGGTGGCGGAGTCAATCACTGACGGAGGGAGCCGGGACTGGTGGCGGAATCAATCACTGATAGAGGGAGCCGGGACTGAGAGCGGAGACAATCACTGATGGAGGGAGCCGGGACTGGTGGCGGAGTCAATCACTGACGGAGGGAGCCGGGACTGGTGGCGGAGTCAATCACTGACGGAGGGAGCCGGGACTGGTGGCGGAGTCTATCACTGACGGAGGGAGCCGGGACTGAGGGCGGAGTCAATCACTGACGGAGGGAGCCGGGACTGAGGGCGGAGTCTATCACTGACGGAGGGAGCCGGGACTGAGGGCGGAATCAATCACTGATAGAGGGAGCCGGGACTGAGAGCGGAGTCAATCACTGACGGAGGGAGCCGGGACTGGTGGCGGAGTCAATCACTGATGGAGGGAGCCGGGACTGGTGGCGGAGTCAATCACTGACGGAGGGAGCCGGGACTGAGGGCGGAGTTGATCACTGACGGTGGGAGCCGGGACTGAGGGCGCAGTCAATCATTGACGGAGGGAGCCGGGACTGAAGGCGGAGTCAATCACTGACGGAGGGAGCCGGGACTGAGGGCGGAGTCAATCACTGACGGAGGGAGCCGGGACTGGTGACGGAGTCAATCACTGACGGAGGGAGCCGGGACTGGTGGCGGAGTCAATCACTGACGGAGGGAGCCGGGACTGAGGGCGGAGTCAATCACTGACGGAGGGCGGAGTCAATCACAGATGGAGGGAGCCGGGACTGGTGGCGGAGTCAATCACTGATGGAGGGAGCCAGGACTGGTGGCGGAGTCAATCACTGACGGAGGTAGCCGGGACTGGTGGCGGAGTCTATCACTGACGGAGGGAGCCGGGACTGAGGGCGGAGTCTATCACTGACGGAGGGAGCCGGGACTGAGGGCGGAGTCAATCACTGACGGAGGGAGCCGGGACTGAGGACGCAGGCAATCACTGACGGAGGGAGCCGGGACTGAGGGTGCAGTCAATCACTGACGGAGGGAGCCGGGACTGGTGGCGGAGTCAATCACTGACGGAGGGAGCCGAGACTGAGGGTGGAGTTGATCACTGACGGAGGGAGCCGGGACTGAGGGCGGAGTTGATCACTGACGGTGGGAGCCGGGACTGAGGGCGCAGTCAATCACTGACGGAGGGAGCCGGGACTGAAGGCGGAGTCAATCACTGACGGAGGGAGCCGGGACTGAGGGCGGAGTCAATCACTGACGGAGGGAGCCGGGACTGGTGGCGGAGTCAATCACTGACGGAGGGAGCCGGGACTGAGGGCGGAGTCAATCACTGACGGAGGGCGGAGTCAATCACAGATGGAGAGAGCCGGGACTGGTGGCGGAGTCAATCACTGATGGAGGGAGCCAGGACTGGTGGCGGAGTCAATCACTGAGGGAGGGAGCCGGGACTGGTGGCGGAATCAATCACTGATAGAGGGAGCCGGGACTGAGAGCGGAGTCAATCACTGATGGAAGGAGCCGGGACTGGTGGCGGAGTCAATCACTGACGGAGGGAGCCGGGACTGGTGGCGGAGTCAATCACTGACGGAGGGAGCCGGGACTGAGGGCGGGGTCAATCACTGACGAAGGGAGCCGGGACTAAGGGCGGAGTCAATCACTGATGGAGGGAGCCGGGACTGAGGGCGCAGTCAATCACTGACGGAGGGAGCCGGGACTGGTGGCGGAGTCAATCACTGACGGAGGGAGCCGGGACTGAGGGCGGAACCAATCACTGATAGAGGGAGCCGGGACTGAGAGCGGAGTCAATCACTGACGGAGGGAGCCGGGACTGGTGGCGGAGTCAATCACTGATGGAGGGAGCCGGGACTGGTGGCGGAGTCAATCACTGACGGAGGGAGCCGGGACTGAGGGCGGAGTTGATCACTGACGGTGGGAGCCGGGACTGAGGGCGCAGTCAATCACTGACGGAGGGAGCCGGGACTGAAGGCGGAGTCAATCACTGACGGAGGGAGCCGGGACTGAGGGCGGAGTCAATCACTGACGGAGGGAGCCGGGACTGGTGACGGAGTCAATCACTGACGGAGGGAGCCGGGACTGAGGGCGGAGTCAATCACTGACGGAGGGCGGAGTCAATCACAGATGGAGGGAGCCGGGACTGGTGGCGGAGTCAATCACTGATGGAGGGAGCCAGAACTGGTGGCGGAGTCAATCACTGACGGAGGTAGCCAGGACTGGTGGCGGAGTCAATCACTGACGGAGGGAGCCGGGACTGAGGACGCAGTCAATCACTGACGGAGGGAGCCGAGACTGAGGGCGGAGTCAATCACTGACGGAGGTAGCCGGGACTGGTGGCGGAGTCTATCACTGACGGAGGGAGCCGGGACTGAGGGCGGAGTCTATCACTGACGGAGGGAGCCGGGACTGAGGGCGGAGTCAATCACTGACGGAGGGAGCCGGGACTGAGGGCGGAGTCAATCACTGACGGAGGGCGGTGTTCCGTGTGACCAGTTCGTGTCGCGACAAGAGCGACAAGAACTGTCGCGACACGAAGGACTGAGGGCGTGGCGATCGGCCGACATCGTGCAGGATGTGCTGCCAGAACCCCTCCCGGTGTAACGCTAGCCAATGTCATAACCACTGAGAAAACAGCGGGTGGCAGGGACACTGGGGAAGGAGGGTGGCGGACCGGGGCGACCCACGCATGTGAGGGGACGCCGTTGTCTGGGCAACGCTATTTTGGAAAACAAAAGACCAGAAGAGAGCTCGAGACTCCGTATTGCATCAGTATCATGGAATGCGTATTGTAGTGGTAAGTTACCTTGACTTGACTCGGGTAGAGACTTACCCTCGGGTAGTGACCGGGGGTGCGTTCCGTATGGCTGTCGACCGCGGCCTCGGGAATACGACACACGAGGATTTGTCAAGGATTGGTCAAGGACGCAGACAATTTTAAACCGGAAGTGGGGTATAGTTCGCCGCGAGCGAAAGTAGTCCTGCATGATACTATATAACTGAACAACGATTCTTCAGAAATATGTGGGGATAACCAGTATGTATCGATGCGTAATAATTATCCTTTATTATTCAATATTTTACACTATTTAGAGTGTGCTACTAAATATTTAGTGGATATGCCCACAACAAATGAAAATAGTTCGATGTGACCAATGTCGTTCCATGATAATGATGACTGAGTTCAGTGTACGCGGCAGGTGAATCTTCATGCGGAACTCGACCCGGGATGGCAACATGGCAACATTGGACATTATGTTCTGACAAGCACTCGCCGGCTTCAAAGTCCTGATTGGCAGGCCCGGACCAGGGCACGTGTACAGCCTGACATCTTAGCGAAATACCCACGGTCCATGTGGCCCTCAACACGGCCCCAGGCACCCACCCAGAGAGGGTTGGCTGCGAGCGACAGCCTCTGCCCCTATCAGTGGTAATCCCTCGTCAAGGCGCGTGAACGCGACCCATTTAACCCAAAACCACGCTGATTCATTAAATTTTCAGAGCGTCACGATTCCTCACCACACATGTTGAGACTTGCATGGCTTATTATAGCTCGCACGCACGCAGTGGGCGTTCCTGGGGGGGGGGGCGAACGGCAGCGGTGTGGATAAGTAGGGGGGGGGGGGCGAACGCCAGCGGTGTGGATGAGGGGGTGGGGGGTGGCGAACGACAGCGGTGTGGATGAGGGGGTGGGGGGGGGGCGAACGGCAGCGGTGTGAATGAGGGGGTGGGGGGGGGCGAACGCCAGCGGTATGGATGAGGGGGTGGGGGGGGGGGCGAACGGCAGCGGTGTGGATGAGGGGGTGGGGGCGAACGGCAGCGGTGTGGATGAGGGGGTGGGGGGTGGACAGGTGATACTATAAGCCGCACAAGGCGTGACTCCCCTCCCTCGATATGGGTAACAATGGAGCACAGGGTGTGTGTGTGGGTGGTTGGGGGGGGGGGGGGAGAGAGGAGGGGTAACATACCCCTTCCACCTGGGTAACCTCCGCAGGGGGACTTTCTGCGCTATTCATTAGCGAGAAGGCCGCAATAGTCGCAAGAGGAGCCGCCCGGCCCGTCGTCATGGAAACCACAAATGTGGCTCGCACTCCACTTTTAACTACTATTTAAAGCCATTCATAACACAAATACGTTAAATAAATAAGTTACGAAGCACTCTGATATCCAACAAATTAAGAACAATGAGTTCATTCAAAAATATATAATTAATAAAAGATCCATCCACACTAACCCAAATTTATTTTTCACACTACATTTTTATAAGCATGATAAAGTAAGGACATGACTGCATACGCTTACCTTCCATCCATCGGGGGCCGTTTTGAAATAGGGAAAGTTCTCTCTGCAATAACAAAAGCCACAATGTTAACATTGTCAAAGAGCATGGCACGCAAAACCGAAAAAAAATGTCGCACGAGAGAAACGCAACGCGGTGTTGTGTTTTCTCCCTTAGTAACTTGCTGAAAGTGACATTCCATTGATAGGTGTATTAAACAGCTAATCGGTGGAGCCTAGAATGGCTGGGGAAAGTGGTAAAGGTCACTCGAGACGCAATCACCCACTACGCTCACGATCAGGGCATTGACATATAGTACTTCTCGGGACTTGACAAGTGCTGGGTGCCTGGGACCACGTGTGTAAGTCACACTGATTGGTGACGGAGACAGAGTTGGTAGCCCGGGGTTGGTAGGGGCAAGCACCACCCAAAGCCACGACACCACCGTCACACATTTCATTAAGCTAATCAAACCAGATTTAATAATGCATCACGGTTTCCTGCTGGTCCATGCAAAGAGATCACCTGTCCCTGACACTCACCCCTCCACCCCCCATCTGTCCCTGACACTCACCGCCCCCCCCCCACCACCTGCCGTGACTACCCCACCTGTCCCTGAATGGTGGCAGTGCCAAACAATGCGGCCATATGCTGTGCGGCCGACGATCACTTCTGCAATGGTGCTGGCATCATATTATAATCCTACAGACCTCCATCAGTGAAATCTGTGAAAATCCAGCGCTAGCTTCCTACCCTAGTTTGGACAAGCTACGGCATGCCCATACCATAAAAAGTCTTGCTAAAGCCGCCAGAACAGGGTCAAATGGAACATCAGTGTCCAATGTTCAATGACAATGGAAAGAACAAGTTGTAGAGCAATGGATAATGTGTTCAGGTATAATGCATTAATGCAAGTAGTTGGAATGCCTGATCAAAACAATGTAGAGTTGGTGCTGGTCAAGGTATGGGTGTACACAGTTCACTTTCACCAGCCAACGTTTGCAGAAAATAAGTCAGGCAGGCCACTGCCATAAACTCAACAGTAAAATATTCATATATATATACTATTTTTTTCTATTTTTTTTTAAAATCTCAGTAACACTGAATTAAATTGTCTACCGGTTGTTAAGTTTAGCCAGCTCAATTCTCTCTGACATTGGACCAGTCTTCGCGCACCCAGCAAAAGGGGTAATAATATTATGCAGATTGCTTGGTATCTTATAACATAGATGTTAAGGTAGCTGTCACACATCAAGGCATCTGATGATTGGTCTGGTAAATGTTTGGACACAACTTCATGTGATTTCTGCAAGTGCGTGATCAGTGCAAAGGTACAGTAAATCGACTGACACAGATGGGGTGGGGGGGGGGGGGGTAGGGTACTCGTTTATTAGTAGTAGGCTGTGCAGACCCTTCCCCCCTCTGTGTCAGTCGCTTTACTGTGCTTGTGGATCAGTGGTACCTGCACAATCTGGGCTCGCGTTAGCATTCGCCAATAGCCATTTGGCGAGAAATATTATTTTTACAATTTTTTGCTCAGAGAGCAATCACAGGTACCTGAACTGGTCTGGATATCAACAAACAGAGGCACAGATTGGATGAAGACATGTTGAAACATGCCACACAAACCTGTTATGTAGCATTTGGTATACTTATGTGTGGGAAATATGGCATAGTCAGCTGTAAGCTTGTGCCACAGGCTTGTGCTGATGATAATTCTTACCATATTTGGTATATAAGAATATTGTATGAATTATATTAAATGTGTCCAGCAGGGTATTAGCTAGCCCCAGTTCTGTAGCTGTAGGACTGGCCCTGTCAGATTTTCGCCCATCCTACAGCCACAGAACTGGGGCTAGGTATTTTCAGTTTGGTGTGCACTCAGGTGCTGTTTACCCACCCAAAAAATGGCCTTTTGGTCAGGAGGTTCAGAAGTAAATTGCAAATGCAATCGCACAAAATAATTCTGGCTAATACCGTGGTGTCCAGAAGCTTTTGCCAACATATTTTTAAAATCATAATGCGCACAAAAATTTGCCCTATGAGCAGCTTTACCAAAACTTCAATAAATGTATTGGCTTACAAATGCAATAGTAAACCTGGCAGAAAAAGGTATTCTTTGCTTGACAACTGACCGTAAGTTGAAAGTAAATATGAATAATGTCACTTTTGTGCAATTCACTGGCTTAGTGCACCATTTTAGGAATGGTGAGCAGACTTCCCTGGGCTCGCGCTAGGATATTTTTTTCATTAGCCAATTTGGCTAATTCCATGGAAAAACATTAGCCAAAATTAGCCAAATATATTGGTTATAAATTGGTTATAAATCTCATAATTGGAGATGAATGTAGTAGATCTACCATGTAATGTGAACATGAATAAAAATGTGTTTCTGGGTGTGCTCTAACAAGTCATTTCAATTAGCCACTGTGGCTAAACACCTTCAATTTTCTTTAGCCACACACAGCTCTCATTAGCCACATATATGTTGCATTTTCCCTTCCAAAAACATTGTGTTCATAAGCCAAATCACACTTTCTTGCGGAATGCATCATGGGATCCATTAAGGATATACAATACCACGTGGACGAGTGAAGTGATGAATGCCCCGGGGGGGGGGGGGGGGGGGGGGCTATTATGCCATGGTGGGGTCCCTAGGAGCGTAATGCCTGAGATAGCATACATTTCTGACAAAAAACATTGACCTGATGTTTTAAAACTTGCGATGGGGGGGGGGGGGGGGGGGGGGGGAGACTCCCTCCGAAAATTTTGCATCCATAGTGCCACTTAGCCATCTGTCAGCGGCGACCTAGAACTGGTCAATAGGGGAAAACAAATATCCCTCCTGTGCAAATTTTGGAAACCCGACATTGTATTAGGCGTTCTCCCCCCCCCCCCTCCTCCACTTCAAAGTCCAGGACTTTGAAAGACACTTGCACAACGATACCAAAGCCCCTTTTGGGTGGTGGGGGGACCCCCGCTCCCCCACCTAAAGTGTATGTCCAATAAGGGCATGCCAAGGACTGTAAAGTAGAGTAGCGGGCCCCTAGTCCCACCAGTCGTCAATTTTTCGAACATAATCAACCTCCGCCTCTTTGCAAGTCCGATGATTGAGCAATTAAGGTCTCAGATGATTGAAGAAGTTGAAGTTAAAAGTTGAGGTCCCCGGACCCAGAAATCACGGGGATATGCAAGGGAAATCGCAATCAGAATCTTCTTTCCACCTGAATCCTGGACCCTTTCTGTATACAATTCTAGTCCATTTCACTCTTGTCTCCAGCTCGGCTGAGGACTGTTGACGCTAAGAAGGGGTAGTCTAAATGGTGGGGAGCACTCATATGGCGCTTTTAGCTATGAATGCCAATCTCTGGGCGAGTTCCGCTTTAGCCGTTTCCCAATTTTTCCCATTGAAGCGGCATCAATCTGTTTGCTATTGACCCGGCCTTCTCTGCCACATTTCTATGCAAGTCCTCTTGGATTTTCTTTTTGCCAGCAAACTCGCGCTATAGACCCTGTTGTGTGCTGATAGAAGTACACCAGAATTTCTTAGTGATACAAATTTGATTCAGTTCTGTGGCTTAACTTCATGAATATGCCAGGTGTGATGGGTGTCTTTTTTATAAAAAATGTCCTCACCGCTCAGGGCGTATAAGCATCTGGCAGCGCGCTATCTCAGGCCTTACTGGATGTCAACGCATCATGTTGTCACAGTTTGCTTGGACAACGCAAGCGCCAAGTTCATTCCGCGTGGAAACAGACATAACCCACAATTAATCATTCAGAAAATAACTAATAAGTACAAGTGAAATACGTCATATTCGGAAATGTTGGATATGTGTTCAGCCTTGGGCTTTCTTTGTTCTCATGACAGCCACATTACCGCGGACAATCCGTTTCGCGAGATCGCGTTTTTATCGTTGATCAAAAACCAGGCCATTTTTTCCGCCGCTGTGGCGACATGCATGGGCCAATCTTGCGCCACATACATTTTCCTTTCGCCATTGGCGATGTGGCGAACGGCTAGCGCGCACCCAGTGTTTGTAATTGAAATTTTATATTCGCCATTTTGGTGAGTGTCCAGGAAGTTCTTAGCGCCAAATGGCTATTGGCAAATGCTAACGCGAGCCCAGCTTCCGGCAATACATTTTAGTGATCAGTAAATAATAAGAATAAATAATTATCAGGCCTAAAATAGTAACAATTTTAGATCCTGGCTAAGCGCAATGGGAAACAACTGTTCGCAGAGCTTCAGCAGAATGTATTAGAGACATCAAGCCAAATATTGAGCAGAATAAACTTATAAACTGGAAACAAATCCTGGCATAAGTTTAAAAGGAAACAACTGTTCGCAGAGATTCAACATAATGTATTAGAGACATCAAGCCAAATATTGAGCAAAATAAAGTTACAAACTGGAAAAAAATAGTGTGCACACCATTTAGTATCTGGCATAACTGTCATATATAGCACTGTGGTACAATGGTACAGAGAAAAAATGAAGAAAGTATTGATTTGTTGTTCAGAATGCACTTGGCTATTTTTGTTGCTATTTATGACGAAATCTACAAGGGGTACTTCCATTCCTCAGGAATGGGCTTTTTGTTTCACTGTGAAGTGGCAATGATAAAACTAATTCTTGGTGAACTGGGGATGGGGTATTATCACTGTTGTGATCAAGGATTTTCCTTAATCGTGAACTCTATCTAATAAATCATGACCTAGGAATAAAGACATTTATCCTTTGTGACCAGTTAACATGACCACCCCTTGCCCCCCCTTAACAAAATTACAGTGTTTTCACTCAAAACTTGCCACAGTTTTAAAACAGTCATTATTAGGAAACACCAATTAAGTAAATTTATCCTGTAATTCATTCATTAACTGTTGATTCATCTATAGATAAGAATCACAGGCACAGTACATTAGTTAGGGGGGGGGGGTAGGGGGCACCAAATCACTGTAATAATTAATGTATACATTGTATGTGGGTGACCTTCTCTATCCACTGATTTACTAGGCCTGAATAAATAGATCTACTTGACACGTAACAAAAAAAGTAACGAAAGAATATTTTAGGAATATGAATAAAACTAAGAGACACCTTCCGATCATTCATGGATCCTAAAATAAAGGATTTAGTTCTGAAATACTTACGTCATGAAGCTGTATATTTCACTGACTGGTAAGGCACCAGTATCACTGTTTTTCAATGCCATTGCAATCAAGCAGCTGTAGGAATACCCAGGTTTGGGAAAGCTCTTGGAATCTGTGCCTTCCACTTTTATCTTATGTGTCATATGATTATTGTTTGTGGTAAGTAGCTGCTGAGTCATGAGCGGAGTCTGACTGCTGAAAGATCCATTCTGGCTGGCATTGGAGGAGACAATATGTGTGGTATGAACTGTCTGCAGGGGCGATGGGGTAGACCTCTGCGCCGATGTTACTTGCTGTAGCTGATTCTGTTGCTGTAAGCTGATAACTGTGGGTTGCCGGTTGTGGAGTTGACCGCCGGCTACCGCCACATAGTGCATCTGGGACTTAGGCTGGGAAACCCTGGAGACGGCACTGACAGGAGTGACGATGGTCAGTGCTGACGGTTGCTGCGACACTGTGTCTGTGGGTAACACGAGCGACTGCAAAGTGACGGGCAGACCAGTCTGTGGATTGACCAACAAATTGGGGTCAGAGTTGCCATTGAGAGATCCAGTTTGCGTCGTTTGCTCGAGAAGACTCTGGACCGAATTATGGTTGACAGTTTGCAGGAGCCAAGATGGGTCGAATTTGGAGTCCGTTGCACACTGACCGTCACCGCTGGACGATGACACCGCCACCAACTGCTCCACGGAGAGGCCATTTGCATTCAATAAATCCGCTGCGAAACATTCAAGTCCTTGCGGACTACTCAACATCGCCTCGGCAGTTGAAGCCAACTGCTCTTCAATTTCACTCTTAATATCACATTCGATCATGTCTTGTAGTGACAATCCATTATCACTGTTTCCATTTTCTCCGAAGTAATCCATGATGTCATACGTTCCTTCACAGATACTGCGGTTTTCAGCCCGGGGTGATTTTGAATTTTAAATAACCTCGTGCTCGCCGTTTACAAACTGCAGCGACACGGAGTGTAAATCCTTAGCACCTCTTGATGCCCGTTTCTCTGCGAATGATACACGTTCCTCCATGAAAATCAAACGTTGTAACCTCCTGCTGTTGTCTTGTCAAACCCTACTATTAGTATATTTCAAATCTGGCCAATAAAAATGTTTTTGTTGGCCATCTAGTAAATATCCGTACAACTCGTAGTAAAAGTCGTTGGCGGCCCCTGGACAAAGAAACGTAATACCTTTAAACCGGTGGGCGATGATTGGTTGGTTTGGACGAGTGACGATGGGGAGCCTCGCTCGCTGATTGGTCAATGAGGCCGGCTGCCATAGCAAAATCCAAATATGGAATTGACAAGATGGCGGCCTGTGTAACACAATAAGCTAATTTTTTGTATTTATCTCTGTTTTGATTGTTAAATGCTGGTTTTAATCATGTAAACTTATGGCTAAAAGATACTTCTTCAAAAGGGCATAGAGCCCAATGCAGAAGGTGGACCAAAAAGACCTGAAGAAAATATGAATTCAACTTTCATTGAGCAAGGTGCCTCCGACAGGTGCGCGAAGCTCGTACATGGGGTCAGTCCATTATTCGCGGGGAGGTCCCAAGGTGTGAGGTACAGAACCGTACAAATGGCTACAACCCACAACACTGCATGAACAATGATTAGCTCCATCTATTCTGGATATCGGATACATATATAATATATCAGGTGCTTAAGGACAGACTATGTTTTTTAAACGATGCGTGGCAAGCCGCGGTGATCCTGATCTACCCCGTGCGTGAAAAGTGTAGTAAGCGTTGTGCGACCCTCGGAGCAGCCATTATTTCATGCATATTTTAAGATTGTCTGAGCCGACATGATCAGAAAACGTAGTTAAAGCCAGCAAGGGGAGGAGGGGCGGGGTGTGGGTCGGGGGGGGGGGGGAGCAAATGGACAGCTGTGCCTCCACACTCTCCCTTAACCCTGTCGTCAGTTTTTGAAAATGTCAGATGCCCGGTGTGGGTTCAAGAAACACGGGCCTAGCAATGGAAAGACGACACCCGCCCTACCTCTGCCCGACATGCAATTAAATTTCATTGTTCATTAGTCATTCAACTCTGTTGGAATCATTCAATCAATGGCCGCAATTTGAATTATTAAATGTTATTACTGTTGTGAGATCACCATCATGAACTATAGCTGTCGGGGGGGGGGGGGGGGGGGGTGTGCACTACGTACGTACATATACTACTACAGTGGTAAGGGTACATTAGCCCTTTGGTACATGTTTCTCTGTTCTCTGACCACGCCCGTAAACGGAGCAAGGGTCACACGGAGCAAGGGTCACCCTTGCTCCGTTTAAGGGCGTGGTCAAAGAGGCATGTACCAGGGCTAGGGGTACATGTGCCAGAGAGCGCATTTGGAGAGAGAAAGAAAAATGTGTGCGATTTTGTAATCATTAAGAGACTTTTTTGGTTAAAAAAGGCATCTAAAATAGACACTGACAGAAATTGCGAAAACTGCAATTTTGACACAAAGACCGATGGATATATCGAGAGAAATTTTTAGATTTTTGCTTCGGGGATTGAGAGAAAAAAGGCGAAAAAGAGGTCATTGGGCGGCACATATGTATGTACCTAACTACATGTAGTGACCCCCCCCCCCCCCGCCACGGGAGTTGTCATTGACCCTGCTTGATCCCAACACTCGCAGTCTCGACGAAAATTGGGAGCCCCCCCATTTCAATATCCCGCAGCATCCCTTTTCATATCCCTTTGACACTGACATCTGTGTGGGCTCTCCAACGGGTATCGTCAAAAAAATATATATATTGGGATCAAAACGAAGTTACTCAATTGATTTTCGCTTTTGTGCACATGGACGACTAATTTACATTAGACCACGAAAAGTCCCGGGACTAAGAAAGAGGTTGGGTGAAATTGGCCCAAACTTGCGAACTTGTTGATATGCGGCTGACGAGAAGATCGTATATGGTTAGGGTTAGGGTTAGACTGCAGTATACGGGACTAGAAGGAGTAAATGGCGACACGCGACACAGGCATATTTGAAAATCGCCATTCGACATTGACCCCCATATTCCGACACTGAGGACCTGCAAAAGCGACATCGACACAGATCTTTAAAAAAAACGACACTGAACATCGTGAAAAATCGCCATTCGACACGAAGAATTGTGAAAAATCGACGCTGGATTAGTACATTAATTATAGTACCTTACATAATATCTGAGCTTGCCAACTGAGCTAGCGAGGCTCCCCCGACTCGTCCAGGACATCCTATGTGGCGGATTGGGGGGGGGGGGGTACCCGTGGTGAATTCCTACAATCGGTGTAGTACAGAGGCAATGGCTGGGCGCGCGCTAGGATATTTTTTTCATTAGCCAATTTGGCTAATTCCGTGGAAAAACATTAGCCAAAATTAGCCAAATATTTGTTCGAAGATTTTCTTGTTCCATTTGTTGAAAAAAACATGAATAAAAATGTGTTTGTAGTTGAAATTTTATATTCGCCATTTTGGCGAGTGTCCAGGAAGTTCTTATCGCCAAATCCCGAATTTTCTCGCCAAATGGCTATTGGCGAATGCTAACGCGAGCCCAGAATGGGGCCTGAATCATGTTGATGATGACCCACAGTTCTGTACGGAGGCAATGGGGCCTGAATCATGCTGATGGTGACCAACAGTTCTGTACAGAGGCAATGGGGCCTGAATCATGCTGATGGTGACCCACAGTTCTGCACAGGGGCAATGGGGCCTGAATCATGCTGATGGTGACCCACAGGTCTGTACAGAGGCAGTGGGGCCTGAATCTTGCTGATGGTGACCCACAGTTCTGTACAGAGGCATTGGGGCCTGAATCATGCTGATGGTGACCCACAGTTCTGTACAGAAGCAGTGGGGCCTGAATCATGCTGATGGTGACCCACAGTTCTGTACAGAGGCAGTGTGGCCTGAATCATGCTGATGGTGACCCACAGTTCTGTACAGAGGCAATGGGGCTTGAATCACGCTGATGGTGACCCACAGTTCTGTACAGAGCTCCCCCGACTCGTCCAGGACATCCTATGTGGCGGATTGGGGGCGGGGGTGGGGGGGGGGGGTACCCGTGGTGAATTCCTACAATCGGTGTAGTACAGAGGCAATGGCTGGGCGCGCGCTAGGATATTTTTTTCATTAGCCAATTTGGCTAATTCCGTGGAAAAACATTAGCCAAAATTAGCCAAATATTTGTTCGAAGATTTTCTTGTTCCATTTGTTGAAAAAAACATGAATAAAAATGTGTTTGTAGTTGAAATTTTATATTCGCCATTTTGGCGAGTGTCCAGGAAGTTCTTATCGCCAAATCCCGAATTTTCTCGCCAAATGGCTATTGGCGAATGCTAACGCGAGCCCAGAATGGGGCCTGAATCATGCTGATGATGACCCACAGTTCTGTACGAAGGCAATGGGGCCTGAATCATGCTGATGGTGACCAACAGTTCTGTACAGAGGCAATGGGGTTTGAATCATGCTGATGGTGACCCACAGTTCTGCGCAGGGGCAATGGGGCCTGAATCATGCTGATGGTGACCCACAGGTCTGTACAGAGGCAGTGGAGCCTGAATCTTGCTGATGGTGACCCACAGTTCTGTACAGAGGCATTGGGGCCTGAATCATGCTGATGGTGACCCACAGTTCTGTACAGAGGCAGTGGGGCCTGAATCATGCTGATGGTGACCCACAGTTCTGTACAGAGGCAGTGTGGCCTGAATCATGCTGATGGTGACCCACAGTTCTGTACAGAGGCAATGGGGCTTGAATCACGCTGATGGTGACCCACAGTTCTGTACAGAGCTCCCCCGACTCGTCCAGGACATCCTATGTGGCGGATTGGGGGTGGGGGGGGGGGGGGGTACCCGTGGTGAATTCCTACAATCGGTGTAGTACAGAGGCAATGGCTGGGCGCGCGCTAGGATATTTTTTTCATTAGCCAATTTGGCTAATTCCGTGGAAAAACATTAGCCAAAATTAGCCAAATATTTGTTCGAAGATTTTCTTGTTCCATTTGTTGAAAAAAACATGAATAAAAATGTGTTTGTAGTTGAAATTTTATATTCGCCATTTTGGCGAGTGTCCAGGAAGTTCTTATCGCCAAATCCCGAATTTTCTCGCCAAATGGCTATTGGCGAATGCTAACGCGAGCCCAGAATGGGGCCTGAATCATGCTGATGATGACCCACAGTTCTGTACGAAGGCAATGGGGCCTGAATCATGCTGATGGTGACCAACAGTTCTGTACAGAGGCAATGGGGTTTGAATCATGCTGATGGTGACCCACAGTTCTGCACAGGGGCAATGGGGCCTGAATCATGCTGATGGTGACCCACAGGTCTGTACAGAGGCAGTGGAGCCTGAATCTTGCTGATGGTGACCCACAGTTCTGTACAGAGGCAATGGGGCCTGAATCATGCTGATGGTGACCCACAGTTCTGTACAGAGGCAGTGGGGCCTGAATCATGCTGATGGTGACCCACAGTTCTGTACAGAGGCAATGGGGCCTGAATCATGCTGATGGTGACCCACAGTTCTGTACAGAGGCAGTGGGGCCTGAATCATGCTGATGGTGACCCACAGTTCTGTACAGAGGCAGTGGGGCCTGAATCATGCTGATGGTGACCCACAGTTCTGTACAGAGGCAGTGTGGCCTGAATCATGCTGATGGTGACCCACAGTTCTGTACAGAGGCAATGGGGCTTGAATCACGCTGATGGTGACCCACAGAGAATGGTGCGTGTGGCCTAGTCGGGTCGCAGACATTGACCCGCCCGGGCACACTCCCCGCCGGGCGCCCCACGTTCACCACGCTGTCGCGCTCACAACAGGCTGACGAGCAACCGCTGGGTGACGTCTTGCCAAGGTTGGTACACGATACACGTGAGTACACTGTGGTCTGTCAGTGCTGTGGTTATGTACGTGCTGCTATAGGAGACCTGAAGTCACTATTAGGCCACTGTATATTTACGTTAGGGAATGGAGCTTTGAATAGGGATGTGGAAACGATCGATGCGGCCTTCCCTGGACACGCTGGTTTATACAGTGTATATCATACGAGTACTCGATGCTATCAGTACCGCGACTGACTAACATGAATCGTGCTCCTGGCCGGCTGGCCAGTTTCGTGACAGCCTAACGTTAGAGGCAATGGGGCCATGCTATATTAGGCCTTGGCCTTACGCATACCACATATAGCCGTGGTAGGTAGGTCATATACGCCGTATAGGCCTAATCTATATTACGGGGTGCAGTTATTTTCGCTTTATTATGAATTTTTTTTTCCTGAATATTGGGTTGAAGACGTACGCCCTAGATCCCCTATGTATGTCATGTATATATATTGATATCAAAACTCAAAGCGTGTTTTTCATTGCGCAGGTGAAGTTTGTCAAGCCAGAGGCCATGTCTCGGCCAACGAGATGGGGTATTGTCGGTGCAGGCCACATCAGCGGGGACTTCGCGATAGCTCTAACAGATCTACCAGCTGATGAACATCAGGTGATCACCAGCCACTGAGACCATGGGAGCTTATATATACACTCTGATCACACGGTGTAGCTAGGCTCCTGCATAATGCTTCTTCGTTCCAATGCAGGGGCGGATCTCAGAAATTGAAATGGGAGTGGTTTTGCGACCAGGCGGGGGTGGGGGGGGGGGGTAATATCCGCGGGTGTCCACCTTTTTTGTCTACACCTCAGATGGCCTTGATTTTGCGGGGACAAATGGCATTCTACGCACAAGGGTCATTGAAAACATTTCGACTTTAACTTTAGCATCCCTTTGCTTGAGTGGGGTGGGTTTATCACCCCTCCCCCTTGGATCCGCCACTGGTGTGCATCAAAATGCCACCTCGCGATGTATTTCGTCGGGGGGTTTCAAGGACGGCAGGTGGCGTAATATCCAGCAGCCTATAGTCCATGCCTAGCCGCCAGTTAAAGTGGCGACATTTATATTGTACGAAATATTGTACGTATAATAAAATATTGTAGGCCTAATAGCGTAATGAAACGGTACGATCTACTGCAGGTTGTGGCTGTTGCAGCAAGGCAGTTGGAGTCAGCAGAGGCTTTTGCCAAGCGGTTCAAGATTCCTACAGCTTATGGGTCTTACGATGACATCGCGAGAGATCCAAATATAGGTGTGCATTGGATATTTTTCTCGAACAGTAGGCTCAGAAGATGGCTGACCGGGGTCAGGGTGACTGATTGGGGAAAAGCAACGGTATATGAGTGTACACGTCTATACACTGCTGACCGGGGTCAGGGTGACTGATTGGGGAAAAGCAACGGTATATGAGTGTACACGTCTATACACTGCTGACCGGGGTCAGGGTGACTGATTGGGGAAAGGCAACAGTATATGAGTGTACACGTCTATACACTGCTGACCGGGGTCAGGGTGACTGATTGGGGAAAGGCAACAGTATATGAGTGTACACGTCTATACACTGCTGACCGGGGTCAGGGTGCCTGATTGGGGAAAGGCAACAGTATATGAGTGTACACGTCTATACACTGCTGACCGGGGTCAGGGTGACTGATTGGGGAAAGGCAACAGTATATGAGTGTACACGTCTATACACTGCTGACCGGGGTCAGGGTGACTGATTGGGGAAAGGCAACAGTATATGAGTGTACACGTCTATACACCGCTGACCGGGGTCAGGGTGACCGATTGGGGAAGAGCAACGGTATATGAGTGTACACGTCTATACACTGCTGACCGGGGTCAGGGTGACTGATTGGGGAAAGGCAACAGTATATGAGTGTACACGTCTATACACTGCTGACCGGGGTCAGGGTGACTGATTGGGGAAAGGCAACAGTATATGAGTGTACACGTCTATACACTGCTGACCGGGGTCAGGGTGACTGATTGGGGAAAGGCAACAGTATATGAGTGTACACGTCTATACACTGCTGACCGGGGTCAGGGTGACTGATTGGGGAAAGGCAACAGTATATGAGTGTACACGTCTATACACTGCTGACCGGGGTCAGGGTGACTGATTGGGGAAAGGCAACAGTATATGAGTGTACACGTCTATACACTGCTGACCGGGGTCAGGGTGACTGATTGGGGAAAGGCAACAGTATATGAGTGTACACGTCTATACACTGCTGTCCGGGGTCAGGGTGACTGATTGGGGAAATGCAACAGTATATGAGTGTACACGTCTATACACTGCTGACCGGGGTCAGGGTTACTGATTGGGGAAAGGCAACAGCATATCAGTGTACACGTCTATACACTGCTGACCGGGGTCAGGGTGACTGATTGGGGAATAGCAACAGTTTATTAGTGTACACGTCTATACACTGCTGACCGGGGTCAGGGTGACTGATTGGGGAAAGGCAACAGTATATGAGTGTACACGTCTATACACTGCTGACCGGGGTCAGGGTGACTGATTGGGGAAAGGCAACAGTATATGAGTGTACACGTCTATACACTGCTGACCGGGGTCAGGGTTACTGATTGGGGAAAGGCAACAGTATATGAGTGTACACGTCTATACAATGCTGACCGGGGTCAGTGTGACTGATTGGGGAAAGGCAACAGTATATGAGTGTACACGTCTATACACTGCTGACCGGGGTCATGGTGACTGATTGGGGAAAGGCAACAGTATATGAGTGTACACGTCTATACACTGCTGACCGGGGTCAGGGTGACTGATTGGGGAAAGGCAACAGTATATGAGTTTACACGTCTATGCACTGCTGACCGGGTTCAGGGTGACTGATTGGGGAAAGGCAACAGTATATGAGTGTACACGTCTATACACTGCTGACCGGGGTCAGGATGACTGATTGGGGAAAGGCAACAGTATATGAGTGTACACGTCTATACACTGCTGACCGGGGTCAGGGTGACTGATTGGGGAAAGGCAACAGTATATGAGTGTACACGTCTATACACTGCTGACCGGGGTCAGGGTGACTGATTGGGGAAAGGCAACAGTTTATTAGTGTACACGTCTGTACACTGCTGACCGGGGTCAGGGTGACTGATTGGGGAAAGGCAACAGTATATGAGTGTACACGTCTATACACTGCTGACCGGGGTCAGGGTGACTGATTGGGGAAAGGCAACAGTATATGAGTGTACACGTCTATACACTGCTGACCGGGGTCAGGGTGACTGATTGGGGAAAGGCAACAGTATATGAGTGTACACGTCTATACACTGCTGACCGGGGTCAGGGTGCCTGATTGGGGAAAGGCAACAGTATATGAGTGTACACGTCTATACACTGCTGACCGGGGTCAGGGTGACTGATTGGGGAAAGGCAACAGTATATGAGTGTACACGTCTATACACTGCTGACCGGGGTCAGGGTGACTGATTGGGGAAAGGCAACAGTATATGAGTGTACACGTCTATACACTGCTGACCGGGGTCAGGGTGACTGATTGGGGAAGAGCAACGGTATATGAGTGTACACGTCTATACACTGCTGACCGGGGTCAGGGTGACTGATTGGGGAAAGGCAACAGTATATGAGTGTACACGTCTATACACTGCTGACCGGGGTCAGGGTGACTGATTGGGGAAAGGCAACAGTATATGAGTGTACACGTCTATACACTGCTGACCGGGGTCAGGGTGACTGATTGGGGAAAGGCAACAGTATATGAGTGTACACGTCTATACACTGCTGACCGGGGTCAGGGTGACTGATTGGGGAAAGGCAACAGTATATGAGTGTACACGTCTATACACTGCTGACCGGGGTCAGGGTGACTGATTGGGGAAAGGCAACAGTATATGAGTGTACACGTCTATACACTGCTGACCGGGGTCAGGGTGACTGATTGGGGAAAGGCAACAGTATATGAGTGTACACGTCTATACACTGCTGACCGGGGTCAGGGTGACTGATTGGGGAAAGGCAACAGTATATGAGTGTACACGTCTATACACTGCTGACCGGGGTCAGGGTTACTGATTGGGGAAAGGCAACAGCATATCAGTGTACACGTCTATACACTGCTGACCGGGGTCAGGGTGACTGATTGGGGAATAGCAACAGTTTATTAGTGTACACGTCTATACACTGCTGACCGGGGTCAGGGTGACTGATTGGGGAAAGGCAACAGTATATGAGTGTACACGTCTATACACTGCTGACCGGGGTCAGGGTGACTGATTGGGGAAAGGCAACAGTATATGAGTGTACACGTCTATACACTGCTGACCGGGGTCAGGGTTACTGATTGGGGAAAGGCAACAGTATATGAGTGTACACGTCTATACAATGCTGACCGGGGTCAGTGTGACTGATTGGGGAAAGGCAACAGTATATGAGTGTACACGTCTATACACTGCTGACCGGGGTCATGGTGACTGATTGGGGAAAGGCAACAGTATATGAGTGTACACGTCTATACACTGCTGACCGGGGTCAGGGTGACTGATTGGGGAAAGGCAACAGTATATGAGTTTACACGTCTATGCACTGCTGACCGGGTTCAGGGTGACTGATTGGGGAAAGGCAACAGTATATGAGTGTACACGTCTATACACTGCTGACCGGGGTCAGGATGACTGATTGGGGAAAGGCAACAGTATATGAGTGTACACGTCTATACACTGCTGACCGGGGTCAGGGTGACTGATTGGGGAAAGGCAACAGTATATGAGTGTACACGTCTATACACTGCTGACCGGGGTCAGGGTGACTGATTGGGGAAAGGCAACAGTTTATTAGTGTACACGTCTGTACACTGCTGACCGGGGTCAGGGTGACTGATTGGGGAAAGGCAACAGTATATGAGTGTACACGTCTATACACTGCTGACCGGGGTCAGGGTGACTGATTGGGGAAAGGCAACAGTATATGAGTGTACACGTCTATACACTGCTGACCGGGGTCAGGGTGACTGATTGGGGAAAGGCAACAGTTTATTAGTGTACACGTCTATACACTGCTGACCGGGGTCAGGGTGACTGATTGGGGAAAGGCAACAGTATATGAGTGTACACGTCTATACACTGCTGACTGGGGTCAGGGTGACTGATTGGGGAAAGGCAACAGTTTATTAGTGTACACGTCTATACACTGCTGACCGGGGTCAGGGTGACTGATTGGGGAAAGGCAACAGTATATGAGTGTACACGTCTATACACTGCTGACTGGGGTCAGGGTGACTGATTGGGGAAAGGCAACAGTATATGAGTGTACACGTCTGTACACTGCTGACCGGGGTCAGGGTGACTGATTGGGGAAAGGCAACAGTATATGAGTGTACACGTCTATACACTGCTGACCGGGGTCAGGGTTACTGATTGGGGAAAGGCAACAGTATATGAGTGTACACGTCTATACACTGCTGACCGGGGTCAGGGTGACTGATTGGGGAAAGGCAACAGTATATGAGTGTACACGTCTATACACTGCTGACCGGGGTCAGGGTGACTGATTGGGGAAAGGCAACAGTATATGAGTGTACACGTCTATACACTGCTGACCGGGGTCAGGGTGACTGATTGGGGAAAGGCAACAGTATATAAGTGTACACGTCTATACACTGCTGACCGGGGTCAGGGTGACTGATTGGGGAAAGGCAACAGTATATGAGTGTACACATCTATACACTGCTGACCGGGGTCAGGGTGACTGATTGGGGAAAGGCAACAGTATATGAGTGTATACACTGCTGACCGGGGTCAGGGTGACTGATTGGGGAAAGGCAACAGTATATGAGTGTACACGTCTATACACTGCTGACCGGGGTCAGGGTGACTGATTGGGGAAAGGCAACAGTATATGAGTGTACACGTCTATACACTGCTGACCGGGGTCAGGGTGACTGATTGGGGAAAGGCAACAGTATATGAGTGTACACGTCTATACACTGCTGACCGGGGTCAGGGTGACTGATTGGGGAAAGGCAACAGTATATGAGTGTACACGTCTATACACTGCTGACCGGGGTCAGGGTGCCTGATTGGGGAAAGGCAACAGTATATGAGTGTACACGTCTATACACTGCTGACCGGGGTCAGGGTGACTGATTGGGGAAAGGCAACAGTATATGAGTGTACACGTCTA
The DNA here is from genome assembly GCA_964019135.1 of Arenicola marina. Taxonomy (NCBI): domain Eukaryota; kingdom Metazoa; phylum Annelida; class Polychaeta; family Arenicolidae; genus Arenicola; species Arenicola marina. Next base: position 2,236,580 of record OZ025261.1, read on the forward strand.
TACACTGCTGACCGGGGTCAGGGTGACTGATTGGGGAAAGGCAACAGTATATGAGTGTACACGTCTATACACTGCTGACCGGGGTCAGGGTGACTGATTGGGGAAAGGCAACAGTATATGAGTGTACACGTCTATACACTGCTGACCGGGGTCAGGGTGACTGATTGGGGAAAGGCAACAGTATATGAGTGTACACGTTTATACACTGCTGACCGGGGTCAGGGTGACTGATTGGGGAAAGGCAACAGTATATGAGTGTACACGTCTATACACTGCTGACCGGGGTCAGGGTGACTGATTGGGGAAAGGCAACAGTATATGAGTGTACACGTCTATACACTGCTGACCGGGGTCAGGGTGACTGATTGGGGAAAGGCAACAGTATATGAGTGTACACGTCTATACACTGCTGACCAGGGTCAGGGTGACTGATTGGGGAAAGGCAACAGTATATGAGTGTACACGTCTATACACTGCTGACCGGGGTCAGGGTGACTGATTGGGGAAAGGTAACAGTATATGAGTGTACACGTCTATACAATGGGTTATTCGGAAAAAACCTCAGGCGCGGATCCAGAGACTATGCTTATACTTTGCATTGCCCCCCCCCCCGCCACTGGACGGATCGTCACGCCCCCCCCCCCACCCTTGACGAATCGTCACCCACCTAGACGAATCGTCACGCCCCCCCCTTGACTAATCGTCACCCCCCCTTGACGAATCGTCACCCCCCCTTAACGAATTGTCACCCCCCACTTGACGAATCGTCACACTCCCACTTGACGAATCGTCACCCTGCCTTGACGAATCGTCCCGCCCCTCCCCCCCCTTGCCGAAATCCTGGATCAGTGCCTGTATTTTTCTTCTAGCCAAAGACATTTTAGTAACATTCCTGTAGAACTAAGAATGATATATTGTTTAATGTGGACAACCGTGTTGAGAACTTAACCCCTTTGCATCTCATTAATTCAGCTATACGTTTGCTACATTTCGTCTGGCGTGCGTAACCCTAGCCGGGTGTCTTATTCCTCAGACGTTGCGTACATTGGCACCGTACACCCGACTCACGCTGAGCTGTGCAAACAGATGCTTCTGGGCGGCAAACACGTGCTTTGTGAGAAGCCAATGACCATGAACTCCAAAGAAATGAAAGAAGTATTGGCCGTTGCCATGGAGACTGGGAAGTTTCTAATTGAAGTACGTTGTATATGTTGATGACTGTGGCGTTGGTGATGAACCGTTGGGCATAGATCACCGTGTTTCACCAGAGATTAGGCTCTCTGGTTTCAAAGACACCGGGTTGACCTTCTGTCGGGTAAATAACGTTGAGAGAAAGCTGGGCCGCGCCTGGGTAAACGGTATACTGAGGGTCTGGGGTGGCCGGGTGGGGGGGGGGGGGCACAAACTAAGAAATTAACGACATTAGATTCTAGCCAAGCGACCATTGGTTCTCAGCCTTTATATTTAGGGCCCCTGAGGGGGGGTAGCCGTGTCGCGTGTCGATTTTAAGAAAAGTTCCATGTCGTGTGTCGCTAAGTCTTATGTCGCACGTCGATTTTAAAAATCGCCGTGTCGCCGTGTCGAAAAAGCCCCTCTGGGGCTCTATATTTGTTTGCTTTGGGTAAACGTTATTTAGGTTTCGGTCACCAATCACGAGTGAATAATGACCTCGCCATGTGAATGGTGTTCGGTTGACTTCTCAGGGGTTCTGGTCGCGGTTCTTCCCGGCCTACAACCGCCTGCGCGAGGAGCTAGCGGCCGGCTCCGTGGGCGACGTCCGGCTGGTCTCTGTCAACTTCGGCGCCGACATCATTGATCGAGAGCGCCTGAAGACGAGGGCGCTTGGAGGGGGCGCCCTCCTCGACCTCGGCTGCTACTGCGTCCAGTTCGCAGAACTCGTCTTTGGATCCCAAATGCCCGATAAAATTTCTGCAACTGGATTTCTTCAGGACTCCGGTAAGTGGACATCGCACACCAGGGTGTCATTTCACCAAGATCTCTTAACTTTTGCTCATAAAATTTAAAAAATCTGAATTGCTGGCGCCAACAGATCTGAAGAATGTTGAACTGATCATAAAGATATGGTAAACATACTTTTAAATAATATTGGCGGAAATTAAATTGCACATGGCGGCACCGCAATAAGCGCTGTGTAACATTTGTTTCCGTCGCTCGTAAACTTACGATCAATCATTAAATTAGTGAGTAAAAGATAGGGTTACGAACTCGTAACTTTTAGTGAAATGATCCCCAGGTCTATACAAAGGCCGTTTCCTGCCTTTTAATTGATTGATGAAGTTTGTCTTCAGACCATAGATTCATATTTGGCGACCCAATCATAGCGAGCGTCATTCAAAACGCCAATGAAGATGACTGATCAAAGGGTTAGTGTACACTCACATTATTATGTTAGCTAGTTATAGCCGAGGGTCAACAAATGCTCCAATTTTGATTCTCGGTAGTTTTTACTTTGTGTGTGTGGCAGGTGTTGACGACACGGCCGTGATGACCCTTGTGTATCCAGGCAACAAGATGGCCGTCCTGACCTGGTCCGCCAGCTGTAACCTGACTAATGAAGCCTTCGTGTCCGGCACGAAGGGAACGATAAAGGTGAGCTATGTCATACCGTACACTGTCACCAGGGAGACGAAGGGAACGATGAAGGTGAGCTATGTCATACCGTACACTGTCAGCAGGAGACGAAGGGAACGATAAAGGTGAGCTATGACATACCGTACACTGTCACCAGGGAGACGAAGGGAACGATGAAGGTGAGCTATGTCATACCGTACACTGTCAGCAGGAGACGAAGGGAACGATAAAGGTGAGCTATGTCATACCGTACACTGTCAGCAGGAGACGAAGGGAACGATAAAGGTGAGCTATGACATACCGTACACTGTCACCAGGGAGACGAAGGGAACGATGAAGGTGAGCTATGTCATACCGTACACTGTCTACAGGGAGACGAAGGGAACGATGAAGGTGAGCTATGTCATACCGTACACTGTCACCAGGGAGACGAAGGGAATGATGAAGGTGAGCTATGTCATACCGTACACTGTCACCAGGGAGACGAAGGGAACGATAAAGGTGAGCTATGACATACCGTACACTGTCACCAGGGAGACGAAGGGAACGATGAAGGTGAGCTATGTCATACCGTACACTGTCACCAAGGAGACGAAGGGAACGATGAAGGTGAGCTATGTCATACCGTACACTGTCACCAGGGAGACGAAGGGAACGATAAAGGTGAGCTATGACATACCGTACACTGTCACCAGGGAGACGAAGGGAACGATGAAGGTGAGCTATGTCATACCGTACACTGTCACCAGGGAGACGAAGGGAACGATGAAGGTGAGCTATGACATACCGTACACTGTCACCAGGGAGACGAAGGGAACGATGAAGGTGAGCTATGTCATACCGTACACTGTCACCAGGGAGACGAAGGGAACGATAAAGGTGAGCTATGACATACCGTACACTGTCACCAGGGAGACGAAGGGAACGATAAAGGTGAGCTATGACATACCGTACACTGTCACCAAGGAGACGAAGGGAACGATGAAGGTGAGCTATGTCATACCGTACACTGTCAGCAGGAGACGAAGGGAACGATAAAGGTGAGCTATGTCATACCGTACACTGTCAGCAGGAGACGAAGGGAACGATAAAGGTGAGCTATGACATACCGTACACTGTCACCAGGGAGACGAAGGGAACGATGAAGGTGAGCTATGTCATACCGTACACTGTCACCAGGGAGACGAAGGGAACGATAAAGGTGAGCTATGACATACCGTACACTGTCACCAGGGAGACGAAGGGAACGATGAAGGTGAGCTATGTCATACCGTACACTGTCACCAGGGAGACGAAGGGAACGATAAAGGTGAGCTATGACATACCGTACACTGTCACCAGGGAGACGAAGGGAACGATAAAGGTGAACTATGTCATACCGTACACTGTCACCAAGGAGACGAAGGGAACGATGAAGGTGAGCTATGTCATACCGTACACTGTCACCAGGGAGACGAAGGGAACGATGAAGGTGAGCTATGTCATACCGTACACTGTCACCAAGGAGACAAAGGGAACGATAAAGGTGAGCTATGACATACCGTACACTGTCACCAGGGAGACGAAGGGAACGATAAAGGTGAGCTATGACATACCGTACACTGTCACCAGGGAGACGAAGGGAACGATAAAGGTGAGCTATGTCATACCGTACACTGTCACCAGGGAGACGAAGGGAACGATGAAGGTGAACTATGTCATACCGTACACTGTCACCAAGGAGACGAAGGGAACGATGAAGGTGAGCTATGTCATACCGTACACTGTCACCAGGGAGACGAAGGGAACGATAAAGGTGAGCTATGTCATACCGTACACTGTCACCAAGGAGACGAAGGGAACGATAAAGGTGAGCTATGTCATACCGTACACTGTCACCAAGGAGACGAAGGGAACGATAAAGGTGAGCTATGTCATACCGTACACTGTCACCAGGGAGACAAAGGAAGCGATAAAGGTGAGATATGTCATACCGTACCTTGTCGCAAGGTCCCATTCGCTAGGTGGCGCTACGCAAGCTCCGCTTATACCGCTGCTGTCGGCCGGGGGGCAAATTTCAAGATTCTTGAAAAATGGTCAAATCAACTGTAATTCCTTGCAACATGATAATTTTTGAGAATTAAACATAAAACTAAGGGCGCCCCCGCGGCCAGGGCCACCTTAAGAGAGCTGAGGCCGACAAGGGCGTCCCCGCGGCCAGGGTCACCTTCAGAGAGCTGAGGCCGACAAGGGCGTCCCCGCGGCCAGGGTCACCTTCAGAGAGCTGAGGCCGACAAGGGCGTCCCCGCGGCCAGAGTCACCTTCAGAGAGCTGAGGCCGACAAGGGCGTCCCCGCGGCCAGGGTCACCTTCAGAGAGCTGAGGCCGACAAGGGCGTTCCCGCGGCCAAGGCCACCTTCAGACAGCTGAGGCCGACTAGGGCGTTCCCACGGCCAGGGTCACCTTCAGAGAGCTGAGGCCGACAAGGGCGTCCCCGCGGCCATGGTCACCTTCAGAGAGCTGAGGCCGACAAGGGCGTCCCCGCGGCCAGAGTCACCTTCAGAGAGCTGAGGCCGACAAGGGCGTCCCCGCGGCCAGGGTCACCTGCAGGGAGCTGAGGCCGACAAGGGCGTCCCCGCGGCCAGGGCCACCTTCAGAGAGCTGAGGCCGACTAGGGCGTCCCCACGGCCAGGGTCACATTCAGAGAGCTGAGGCCGACATGGGCGTCCCCGCGGCCATGGTCACCTTCAGAGAGCTGAGACCGACAAGGGCGTCCCCGCGGCCAGAGTCACCTTCAGAGAGCTGAGGCCGACAAGGGCGTCTCCGCGGCCAGGGTCACCTTCAGAGAGCTGAGGCCGACAAGGGCGTCCCCGCGGCCAGGGCCACCTTCAGAGAGCTGAGGCCGACTAGGGCGTCCCCGCGGCCAGGGTCACCTTCAGAGAGCTGAGGCCGACAAGGACGTCCCCGCGGCCAGGGTCACCTTCAGAGAGCTGAGGCCGACAAGGGCGTCTCCGCGGCCAGGGCCACCTTCAGAGCGCTGAGGCCGACAAGGGCGTCCCTGCGGCCAGGGTCACCTTCAGACAGCTGAGGCCGACAAGGGCGTCCCCGCGGCCAGGGCCACCTTCAGAGAGCTGAGGCCGACAAGGGCGTCCGCGCGGCCAGGGCCACCTTCAGAGAGCTGAGGGCGACAAGGGCGTCCCCGCGGCCAGGGTCACCTTCAGAGCGACGGCGGCGGACCCGTCACTCCCAGGCTCTGGTGGCTACCTTGCCGCGTACCGTCCGTAAGTTACACACAGTATAATATGACACTGGTTTCAGGTGCCCATGATGTGGTGTCCGAACGAGCTACAACTTCCTTCTGGTCGCGTGAACTTCCCGTTGCCACCAGTGGATAGCAGTCCATATGAGAGGCACTTTCCGCGCAGTGAAGGATTGCAATACGAGGCCCGGCAAGTACGTCAGAGCATCCTGCAAGGTACGCCAACCGCATTGTGTGTCACACAACCATCCATGTTACATTGTGTGTCACAACCCATCGTAGTTTACATTGTATGTATGGCGAGCCGCTTGACGATGTGTAATAACCCCGATATAAACTGTTTTTCAACGTTTTGTTCCATGTTTATGAAGCGAAAAAAGTTTATCAAGCTGTATTCTCAGTTTAGCAAGAGATAAACGTTTTTTGGAATATCGAAAATCTGTATGTGTCTCACATGCTTATTGATGAATAAATATAATTTATTTGCACCGAAGACCGATTGAATCAATGAGAGGTAACCAAGATAGATCTTCGAAGTGTTGCGATTATAATGTTAATCAGTATATATCAATGATAGCGTTGGACCCGGAGGAGTTGACCTGGAGGGCGTTATCTGTGGTGAGGGGGGTCCTGCTGCTGTATGAACACCCATCCCCCCCCCCTCGCTCCGTGGGTGGTCAAAGAGCTGTTACCTTGGTGTTTTGCAGGACTGCAGGAGTCTCCTCGCGTCACACACAGGGCCAGCGCGACCATTATGGCCATCATGGACGAGGCACGCAGACAGCTCGGGGTCACCTATGACGCCGATCTCTGAAGTCACACACAGGGCCAGCGCGACCATCATGGCCATCATGGACGAGGCACGCAGACAGCTCGGGGTCACCTATGACGCCGATCTCTGACGTCACACACAGGGCCAGCGCGACCATCATGGCCATCATGGACGAGGCACGCAGACAGCTCGGGGTCACCTATGACGCCGATCTCTGAAGTCACACACAGGGCCAGCGCGACCATCATGGCCATCATGGACGAGGCACGCAGACAGCTCGGGGTCACCTATGACGCCGATCTCTGACGTCACACACAGGGCCAGCGCGACCATCATGGCCATCATGGACGAGGCACGCAGACAGCTCGGGGTCACCTATGACGCCGATCTCTGAAGTCACACACAGGGCCAGCGCGCCCATCATGGCCATCATGGACGAGGCACGCAGACAGCTCGGGGTCACCTATGACGCCGATCTCTGAAGTCACACACAGGGCCAGCGCGACCATCATGGCCATCATGGACGAGGCACGCAGACAGCTCGGGGTCACCTATGACGCCGATCTCTGAAGTCACACACAGGGCCAGCGCGACCATCATGGCCATCATGGACGAGGCACGCAGACAGCTCGGGGTCACCTATGACGCCGATCTCTGAAGTCACACACAGGGCCAGCGCGACCATCATGGCCATCATGGACGAGGCACGCAGACAGCTCGGGGTCACCTATGACACCGATCTCTGACGTCACACACAGGGCCAGCGCGACCATCATGGCCATCATGGACGAGGCACGCAGACAGCTCGGGGTCACCTATGACGCCGATCTCTGAAGTCACACACAGGGCCAGCGCGACCATCATGGCCATCATGGACGAGGCACGCAGACAGCTCGGGGTCACCTATGACGCCGATCTCTGACGTCACACACAGGGCCAGCGCGACCATCATGGCCATCATGGACGAGGCACGCAGACAGCTCGGGGTCACCTATGACGCCGATCTCTGAAGTCACACACAGGGCCAGCGCGACCATCATGGCCATCATGGACGAGGCACGCAGACAGCTCGGGGTCACCTATGACGCCGATCTCTGACGTCACACACAGGGCTAGCGCGACCATCATGGCCATCATGGACGAGGCACGCAGACAGCTCGGGGTCACCTATGACGCCGATCTCTGAAGTCACACACAGGGCCAGCGCGACCATCATGGCCATCATGGACGAGGCACGCAGACAGCTCGGGGTCACCTATGACGCCGATCTCTGAAGTCACACACAGGGCCAGCGCGACCATCATGGCCATCATGGACGAGGCACGCAGACAGCTCGGAGTCACCTATGACGCCGATCTCTGAAGTCACACACAGGGCCAGCGCGACCATCATGGCCATCATGGACGAGGCACGCAGACAGCTCGGGGTCACCTATGACGCCGATCTCTGAAGTCACACACAGGGCCAGCGCGACCATCATGGCCATCATGGACGAGGCACGCAGACAGCTCGGGGTCACCTATGACGCCGATCTCTGAAGTCACACACAGGGCCAGCGCGACCATCATGGACGAGGCACGCAGACAGCTCGGGGTCACCTATGACGCCGATCTCTGAAGTCACACACAGGGCCAGCGCGACCATCATGGCCATCATGGACGAGGCACGCAGACAGCTCGGGGTCACCTATGACGCCGATCTCTGAAGTCACACACAGGGCCGGCGCGACCACCATGGCCATCATGGACGAGGCACGCAGACAGCTCGGGGTCACCTATGACGCCGATCTCTGACGTCACACACAGGGCCAGCGCGACCATCATGGCCATCATGGACGAGGCACGCAGACAGCTCGGGGTCACCTATGACGCCGATCTCTGAAGTCACACACAGGGCCAGCGCGACCATCATGGCCATCATGGACGAGGAACGCAGACAGCTCGGGGTCACCTATGACGCCGATCTCTGACGTCACACACAGGGCCAGCGCGACCATCATGGCCATCATGGACGAGGCACGCAGACACCTCGGGGTCACATATGACGCCGATCTCTGAAGTCACACACAGGGCTAGCGCGACCATCATGGCCATCATGGACGAGGCACGCAGACAGCTCGGGGTCACCTATGACGCCGATCTCTCACGTCACACACAGGGCCAGCGCGACCATCATGGCCATCATGGACGAGGCACGCAGACAGCTCGGGGGTCACCTATGACGCCGATCTCTGACGTCACACACGGAGCCAGCGCGACCATCATGGCCATCATGGACGAGGCACGCAGATAGCTCGGGGTCACCTATGACGCCGATCTCTGAAGTCACACACAGGGCCAGCGCGACCATCATGGACTCAACCTTCCTAAAATAACTGTTAAAAACGCCGTCCTGGTTCCATGTATGATACATCCTATTGCAAGTAATTAAACTCCCTGTTTTCCATCGCTGCCTGCGTAATGTTTCTTTGCATAATTATGTAGGATAAACAAGGGAGCAAGTGTTGAAATGTTAGCCATGGGCGGTCTGCCAAACATTCTGGCACTTATTAAGCAAAAAGGGAGCCGTGATGGTCAAGGGGAGAGCCGTGATGGTCAAGGGGAGAGCCGTGGTGGCCAAAGGGAGAGCCGTGATGGTCAAGGGAAGAGCCGTGGTGGTCAAGGGGAGAGCCGTGATGGTCAAGGGGAGAGCCGTGGTTGTCAAGGGGAGAGCCGTGGTGGTCAAGGGGAGAGCCGTGATGGTAAAGGGGAGAGCCGTGGTGGTCAAGGGGAGAGTGTGGTGGTCAAGGGGAGAGCCGTGATGGTCAAGGGGAGAGCCGTGATGGTCAAGGGGAGAGCCGTGGTGGTCAAGGGGAGAGCCGTCGTGGTCAAGGGGAGAGCCGTGGTGGTCAAGGGGAGAGCCGTGGTGGTCAAGGGAGAGCCGTGATGGTCAAGGGGTTTCAGTCTGCCTGCCAGCTGAGGTAGGGAGGCCCCCCTTTGCCGGCGACCAGGGAAACAAACAGCACGGCCCACAAACATGGAAACCGCGTAAAAACCCGTTATGCTACAAATTATATAAAGAAATTCTATATAGTTTGCGTAATTACCGCAGGAATAAATTATTGCGGAATTACCGAAAGAACACCTTATTGCGTAACCACCCCATGTTTATTAAAAGGCGTTCACATAAAACGAACCACCGACATAGAATAATAGCACTGTTTATTTGCTTTTACGTTGGAACATATTATTCGCACAATACAGAATCGATGATGAAACCTCGATATATATGTATTGACTGCCACAGTGTTGTGTGTGATAACGCTATTGAATGAATCCTGACACACCAAGCCGCACAACGAGATACTGAGACAAGACCCAATACCACGAGGCATGAAGACATCTACAGTTTCTGGTTCGATTCGTCCCGCTTCGGACTTTCAACTGGAGGAAGACTTTTGCGACTTTCATCCCCGGGCTTTCCTGCGTCCGCCTTAAAGCGTTCCTTGTCTGAGCTTGTCGCCGTCTTATCTTTCGATTGAACATCAATCATTGGAACGATTTTGTTGGACGCGCGAAGAGGAGCCTTGACGAAAGGCAAGGGGGGTAATTTTTCCAGGCTGTAATCGAACCATTACCTGCCATATATTAATTAAGTATTTGTCCAAACATTTGGCGAGACGGCGGGATGGGGAGGTGGGGGGGAGGCTAGAACCATCTTCCATAGCAGTGTTCAGAAATCTGCTATTGTCGCACAGGCTGCTCATAAGGCATATGTAGAGTGGTTATGTAGGGTGATTTATACTACAGGATAAAATTAATATTTTAGTTAATTGGAAGACGGCTAGCTGGGTTAAATTTAAATTCTTTGTGGGCCGCTATAGCTGTCGAAAACATTCAGGTTCCGAGTCTTAAAATCTAACTAGAGTGAGCTTACGAGAATAAACCTACTTGGTCTGCTTGATTTCCATCTTTATGCCAGTGGGTGAGCCGGTCTGAACGACAACCTCGGGCGCCTCGTAATCGGCATGGCGGCTATCCGTCCGGGGTCTCCTGAGAGAGGCCGACAACAGGGATCTGCTCCTCCCGCCCAGATAGCGTGACCTCTACAGCGAAACCAGCAAATGTCGCTTTCAGTATGGGCAGTATGTCGCTTTAGTATGGTCATATGTCGCTTTAATTTGGTAGTATTTCGCTGTTAGTATGGGTATGATATCGCTTTCAGTATGGAAGTATGTCGCTTTTTGTATGGGTAGTATGTCGTTTTTATTATGGTAGTATGTCGCTTTTAGAATGGATAGTATATCGCTTTTATTATGGTAGTATGTCACTTTTATGATGGTAGTATGTGGCTTTTATGACGGTAGTACGTTGCTTTTATTATGGCAGTATGTCGCTTGTAGTATGGATAGTATGTCGCTTTTAATATGGGCAGTTCGTCGCTTTCAGTATGGGTAGTATGTCACTTTTAGTATGGTAGTATGTCGCTTTTTGTATGGATAGTATGTCGCTTTTAGTATGGATAGTATGTCGCCTTTAGTATGGCAGTATGTCGCTTTTAGTATGGATAGTATGTCGCCTTTAGTATGGCAGTATGTCACTTTTAGTATGGATAGTATGTCGGTTTTAGTATGTGTAGTATGTCACTTTTAGTATGGTAGTATGTCACTTTTTGTATAGATAGTCTGTCGCTTTTTCTATGGATAGTATGTCGCTTTTAGTATGGATAGTATGTCGCTTTTAGTATGGGTAGTATGTCACTTTTAGTATGGCAGTATGTCGCTTTCAGTATGGCAGTATGTCGCTTTCAGTATGGCAGTATGTCGCTTTTAGTATGGCAGTACGTCGCTTTCAGTATGGGTAGTATGTCACTTTTAGTATGTTAGTATGTCGCTTTTTGTATGGATAGTATATCGCTTTTAGTATGGCAGTATGTCACTTTTAGTACGAATAGTATGTCGCTTTTAGTATGGGTAGTATGTAGCTTTTAGTATCTCGAATGGGTAAGTTATATTTCCTATACAGCTTGGCTAAAATATGTGACTTAGAATTGTTGTTGTAACACCTGGCCATGAATATTTCTACATTAACCTCTCTATAGTCACAGCCCACCTTGGCCTCTCTAAAGTCACAGCCTACCTAGGCCTCTATCTAGTCACAGCCTACCTTGGCCTGTATCTAATCACAGCCTACCTGGGCTTCTCTATAGTCACAGCCTACCTTGGCTTCTCTATAGTCACAGCCTACCTTAGCCTCTCTGTAGTCACAGCCTACTTTGGCCTCTATCTGGTCACAGCCTACCTTGGCCTCTCTCTGGTCACAGCCTACCTTGGCCTCTATCTGGTCGCAGCCTACCTTGGCCTCTCTATAGTCACAGCCTACCTTGGCCTCTCTATAGTCACAGCCTACCTTGGCCTCTCTATAGTCACAGCCTACCTTGGCTTCTCTATAGTCACAGCCTACCTTGGCTTCTCTATAGTCACAGCCTACCTTGGCCTCTCTATAGTCACAGCCTACCTTGGCCTCTATCTAGTCACAGCCTACTTTGGCCTCTCTATAGTGACAGTCTACCTTGGCCTCTCTATAGTCACAGCCTAGCCCTGAAACATGCCTCTCTGGGCACGCTCGGTAAACCGGAGCGACAGAGAGCCATGGCTTGATCTTCCATTTTTTACCGAGAAACGAGGGGGTTGCGCTACTTCGTTCTAAATATATTAAAACTTTCATTAATATCACGCACCAAAATGTTATATGTGTGTTCCTGAAACATTTAGATAGACCTACGAAATGTAATTGAGATTGTTTCCCACTTTGCGTAAACGCATCGAGCGAAATATTCCGTGTAAACAATCATCCGCGTCTCCGCACAGCCATTTGATGATTTGTAACTTGGCAACTTCGTAAGGTGACCTACCAATAAAACTCTTTGTAGCAACGTTTACCGCGATCGCCATGCAGACGGCGGTCCCGTCATTTTACGTGGCATGTAAACAGGCAAAACGGCTGAGTTCAATGTGTCGCTTTCGAGTGTTTTGGGTTTTTTATTTTGGGCGAGCTGCTTCGTGTTGGCTGTATTTTATCTTACGGGTCTGTTTCAGCAGACTTCTCATATTATTTTTGGCGAGTTTTGTTAGTGTGATGGTTGAAAACGATTCGAGCACCAACTACTCCATATTTGTCCATCTCAGCGTCAGCTTCCATCATGTAAACTCCAAGTGTTTACCAACACAAATGTGTCGCGTGTGGACATGATGTCTCGGCGGCGTATTAGCCAGAGACCCGCCGGCCGGATGGGCAGGGCGGTTTTAATTGTGTCGGGCAGATTTTCTATTTTGCGCGCACATGCTGTGCTGTTTACCAGCCCAAAAAGGGTCTTTTTGTCAGGAGGTTTAGAAGAAAATCATAGCGCTCACAATTTTATATTACATCGAGAACTAGTTTTGTTTATATAATTGTAAATTGCGAGCTCAAAATGCGACCTGATCGGCTCAACTTTTGACCCTGTCATTGGTGAAGTTTAGATCACTTTTCACAGATTAAAATGGCGGATACGGGCCTGAAGTTCGTAGTTTGAACACTACTTTCAGTGGAAAGGGGGTGTTTTCGTTGTTCTCATAAGTTTTGAAGTGATTTACCTGAGTCAAACAATCCTTCTAGTCATAGATCTTGCTCTGTTATTAATATTATTAATTAATATTATATTGTATTCATGTTGTTTACACAAATGGTGACTCACCGAGCCGTGTTTTTCACCAAGCCTTCATTGCCGAGACTGGGTATTCCAGGATGGGTTGATTAGGTATCAGATCTAATGCATATTTTATTGAGAAAAACATGGTAACGTTTGAGTCTTGCTTTCGGAAGTCAGTGTTTGGTCAACGCTTATTTTCCGCACGCTAACACTGATCACACATGCTACAAATCTGTTATGTGACGCGAGTGCGCGTCTCTATAGAAATGTAGTACGCAAATAGAAAAAGAAAGATACAATGTTGCAAACGTCACCCGTGGCCCTCTTTGGTTCTTTGTTGTAGTTTGTTAGCTTTTGGTTGACATAAAAGTTGCACTGTGTTGGTCGAAACGTCAGAGTCGCAGAAGCTATAAATCTAGTTTCATGTAAGGCAAAAGTTGTGCTTACGACTTCAACCATATTTGGTAGACCATTATTTAGATGTAAGGAATCCGTGCAACCTCCTCCTACTGACCACTAATCCTGTCGTCAGCTATAGTCGGCACGGAAACTATTTGCCGCCTCGTTTTCTAATTTGACACGAAATGTTTAATTGACAAGCGTAAAATCAGTTTATATTTGTCAACTTGAACCAAAGACCTAAAATTAAAATTAGTATAGAAACTTTGCATGGGCACATAATGCTATGTCCCCTTTTCTAGTGCCTGATATTAGACTCTTCCGTGGGCTTACTTCTTTTAACCAATGAAAACGCAGTAATATGACCTTCACCGTACGACGTCATAAAAAGCCGGCTGTCAACACACTTTCGTCTGCTATACTTTAAGCTGGAGACTATCGTGTTGTGCTGTTATTTATTAAACAAGATACACTTTCAAGTAAGTTAAAATCACAAGGGTCTCGTGTAATGGAGCAAATAAATACATAAATCGTGGCTGCAAATGGTGCACGGACAAAAATATTTACGAAAGCGAGGCGGCAGATATTAAACGCGCCGACTATAGAATTATTTCCCCTCCAATCCGGCGGGTTGGCGGTCTCATATGTGCAGACTGTTACACGTGTATGCGGACCGATAGGGAAACCTTCTCGGATGGGAAAGCGAAAGGTACACAGATTATCTAAGAAAAGACCTGCTGCGACTCCCATCAACAAGAACTACTCGGTTAGGTGTTACAATTCCAAAAGTCGTCTGCCGATACCGACACGTCAAATACAGCAGACACGTAAAATAAAATACAGCCGATACGAAGCAGCTCGCCGAAAATAAGATTAAAAAAAAATCGAAACCGACACATTGAAATCAGCCGTTTTTACATACCACGTACGTGAAATGACGGGACCGCCGTCTGCATGGCGATCGCGTTAAACGTTGCTACAAAGAGTTTTATTGGTAGGTCACGTTACGAAGTTGCCAAGTTACAAATCATCAAATGGCTGTGCGGAGACGCGGATGATTGTTTACACGGAATATTTCGCTCGATGCGTTTACGCAAAGTGGGAAACAACCTCAATTACATTTCGTAGGTCTTTATAAATGTTTCAGGAACACACATATAACATTTTGGTGCGTGATATTAATGAAAGTTTTAATATATTTAGAACGAAGTAGCGCAACCCCCTCGTTTCTCGGTAAAAAATGGAAGATCAAGCCATGGCTCTCTGTCGCTCCGGTTTACCAAGCGTGCCCAGAGAGGCATGTTTCAGGGCTAGTCACAGCCTACCTTGGCCTCTATCTAGTCACAGCCTACCTTGGCCTCTCTATAGTCACAGCCTACCTTGGCCTCTCTAAAGGCACAACCTACCTTGGCCTCTATCTGGTCACAGCCTACCTTGGCCTCTCTATAGTCACAGCCTACCTTGGCTTCTATATAGTCACAGCATACCTTGGCCTCTTTCTGGTCACAGCCTACCTTGGCCTCTCTATAGTCACAACCTACTTTGGCCTCTCTATAGTCACAGCCTACCTTGGCCTCTCTATAGTCACAGCCTACTTTGGCCTCTCTATAGTCACAGCCTACCTTGGCTTCTCTATAGTCACAGCCTACCTTGGTTTCTCTATAGTCACAGCCTACCTTGGCCCCTCTATAGTCACAGCCTACCTTGGCTTCTCTATAGTCACAGCCTACCTTGGTTTCTCTATAGTCACAGCCTACCTTGGCCTCTCTATAGTCACAGCCTACCTTGGCTTCTATCTGGTCGCAGCCTACCTTGGCCTCTCTATAGTCACAGCCTACCTTGGCTTCTATCTGGTCACAGCCTACCTTGGCATCTCTATAGTCACAGCCTACCTTGGCTTCTCTATAGTCACAGCCTACCTTGGTTTCTCTATAGTCACAGCCTACCTTGGCTTCTCTATAGTCACAGCCTACCTTGGTTTCTCTATAGTCACAGCCTACCTTGGCCTCTCTATAGTCACAGCCTACCTTGGCTTCTATCTGGTCGCAGCCTACCTTGGCCTCTCTATAGTCACAGCCTACCTTGGCTTCTATCTGGTCACAGCCTACCTTGGCCTCTCTATAGTCACAGCCTATCTTGGCTTCTCTATAGTCACAGCCTACCTTGGTTTCTCTATAGTCACAGCCTACCTTGGCTTCTCTATAGTCACAGCCTACCTTGGCTTCTATCTGGCCGCAGCCTACCTTGGCCTCTCTATAGTCACAGCCTACCTTGGCCTCTCTATAGTCACAGCCTACCTTGGCTTCTATCTAGTCACAGCCTACCTTGGCCTCTCTATAGTCACAGCCTACCTTGGCTTCTCTATAGTCACAGCCTACCTTGGCCTCTCTATAGTCACAGCCTACCTTGGCCTCTATCTAGTCACAGCCTACCTTGGCCTCTCTATAGTCACAGCCTACCTTGGCCTCTCTATAGTCACAACCTACCTTGGCCTCTATCTAGTCACAGCCTACCTTGGCCTCTCTATAGTCACAGCCTACTTTGGCTTCTCTATAGTCACATCCTACCTTTGCCTCTATCTGGTCACAGCCTACCTTGGCCTCTCTATAGTCACAGCCTACCTTGGTTTCTCTATAGTCACAGCCTACCTTGGCCTCTTTATAGTCACAGCCTACCTTGGCTTCTATCTGGTCGCAGCCTACCTTGGCCTCTCTATAGTCACAGCCTACTTTGGCTTCTCTATAGTCACAGCCTCCCTTGGCTTCTCTATAGTCACAGCCTACCTTGGCCTCTCTATAGTCACAGCCTACCTTGGCCTCTCTATAGTCACAGCCTACCTTGGCCTCTCTATAGTCAAAGCCTAGCTACCTTGGCCTCTATATAGTCACAGCCTACTTTGGCTTCTCTATAGTCACAGCCTACCTTGGCCTCTCTATAGTCACAGCCTACCTTGGCCTCTCTATAGTCACAGCCTACCTTGGCCTCTCTATAGTCACAGCCTACCTTGGCCTCTATCTAGTCACAGCCTACATTGGCCTCTATCTAGTCACAGCCTACCTTGGCCTCTCTGTAGTCACAGCCTACCTTGGCCTCTCTATAGTCACAGCCTACTTTGGCTTCTCTATAGTCACATCCTACCTTTGCCTCTATCTGGTCACAGCCTACCTTGGCCTCTCTATAGTCACAGCCTACCTTGGCTTCTCTATAGTCACAGCCTACCTTGGCCTCTCAATAGTCACAGCCTACCTTGGCCTCTCAATAGTCACAGCCTACTTTGGCTTTTCTATAGTCACAGCCTACCTTGGCCTCTCTATAGTCACAGCCTACCTTGGCCTGTCTATTGTCACAGCCTACCTTGGCCTGTCTATAGTCACAGCCTACCTTGGCCTTTCTATAGTCACAGCCTACCTTGGCTTCTTTATAGTCACAGCCTACTTTGGCTTCTGGTTAGTCACAGCCTACCTTGGCCTCTCTATAGTCACAGCCTACCTTGGCCTCTCTATAGTCACAGCCTACCTTGGCCTCTCAATAGTCACAGCCTACTTTGGCTTCTCTATAGTCACAGCCTACTTTGGCTTCTATTTAGTCACAGCCTACCTTGGCCTCTCTACAGTCACAGCCTACCTTGGCCTCTCTATAGTCACAGCCTACCTTGACCTCTAGTTTTGTCTCTTGCAGTTGTTTCTCCAGACGGTGGCGCTCCTGGGATGCGTGCTGCAGACAGAGGTCACTGCGCTCACGGACCAGGTCATCCATCCGGGACTCTAGGTTCTGGCGTGCGTCCACCAGGCTGGCCATCGACTCCGCACCAATGGCCCCCGCCTTCTCCAGTCGCACCGAGGCGTCACGGGGCAGGATACAGAGCACGTGCTTCTCGCTCTTTTCCGGCTGTAAGGATCGACAGGAGCGCAATACGAAAGTCATTTGAAGGACACACCACGCATGCTGTTTTCACCTGTTTACAGTAAGTGATATGGGCCGGAGACCTTAAATCACTGTTTATTTAATTTCTTATAACATATTACTGTATTTATGAACCGTTCTGACGAATACAGATATTATGACAAACGTTGACATAGACATCAAATACAACAGTTGAGTTTCGATGAGCTTTGGTTGTGTTGGATACATAATAATGTATCAACCGTACTCCTTACAACAAAGATAGATATGAACACATCTGTCGTGCCCAGCACATGGATCATTGTGGTCACGGCGAGATACATACATATATAGCTGGAAAATACGAGCAAGACTTGAACTAGGGATGTGGACATCCGGGTCTTACCAGAAGGTGAAGCGCCTCCATCCGAGCCGGGACATAACATGGACCCTTGAGGATCTCTCCAGTGTCTGGATTCTCAGCATAACCTACGTCCAACGGGTTCAAAGTTATATGTTTACGACCAATGCACACACACTCTGACTACCTGGAAGAATACATTCACTCTATATTCTGAAATGTCCAAGATTATTCTAATGCAAGCGTATACAGTAAATGAAAGAACGCGATTGTATGAATTTTGAAAAAAAAACGCTCGTTATATTTAACTGTACGTCAGACAGACATTGTCTAGCGGTATGTCAGCGAGTGCACATTGTCTAACGGTATGTCATTGAGCGCACATTGTTTAACTGTACGTCAGTGAGCGCACATTATCTAACGGTATGTCAGTGAGCGCACATCATCTAAGGGTATGTCAGTGAGCGCACATTGTCTAAGGGTATGTCAGTGAGCGCACATTATCTAACGGTATGTCAGTGAGCGCACATTGTCTAAGGGTATGTCAGTGAGCGCACATTGTCTAACGGTAAGTCAGTGACCGAGCGCACATTATCTAACGGTATGTCAGTGAGCGCACATTGTCTAACGGTATGTCAGTGAGCGCACATTGTCTAAGTGTATGTCAGTGAGCGCACATTGTCTAACGGTAAGTCAGTGACCGAGCGCACATTGCCTAACGGTATGTCAGTGAGCGCAAATTGTCTAACGGTAAATCAGTGACCGAGCGCACATCGTCTAACTGTACGTCAGTGAGCGCACATTATCTAACGGTATGTCAGTGAGCGCACATCATCTAACGGTATGTCAGTGAGCGCACATTGTCTAAGGGTATGTCAGTGAGCGCACATTGTCTAACGGTATGTCAGTGACCGAGCGCACATTATCTAACGGTATGTCAGTGAGCGCACATTGTCTAACGGTATGTCAGTGAGCGCAAATTGTCTAACGGTATACCAGTGACCGAGCGCACATCGTCTAACGATATGTCAGTGAGCGCACATTGCCTAACGGTATGTCGTTGAGCGCACATTGTCTAACGGTATGTCAGTGAGCGCACATTATCTAACGGTATGTCAGTGAGCGCACATTGTCTAACGGTATGTCAGTGAGCGAACATTGTCTAACGGTATGTCAGTGACCGAGCGCACATTGTCTAACGGTATGTCAGTGGCCGAGCGCACATTATCTAACGGTATGTCAGTGAGCGCACATTGTCTTGCGGTATGTCAGTGAGCGCACATTGTCTACCGGTATATCAGTGACCGAGCGCACATCGTCTAACGATATGTCAGTGAGCGCACATTGCCTAACGGTATGTCAGTGACCGAGCGCACATCGTTTAACGGTATGTCAGTGAGCGCACATTGTCTAACGGTACGTCAGTGACCGAGCGCACATTATCTAACGGTATGTCAGTGAGCGCACGTTGTCTAACGGTATGTCAGTGGGCGTACATTGTCTAACGGTATGTCAGTAAGAGCACATTGTCTAACGGTATGTCAGTGACCGAGCGCACATTATCTAACGGTATGTCAGTGAGCGCACGTTGTCTAACTGTATGTCAGTAAGAGCACATTGTCTAACGGTATACCAGTGACCGAGCGCACATTATCTAACGGTATGTCAGTGAACGCACATTGTCTTACGGTATGTCAGTGAGCGCACATTGTCTAACGGTATATCAGTGACCGAGCGCACATTATCTAACGGTATGTCAGTGAGCGCACATTGTCTAACGGTATGTCAGTGAGCGCACATTGTCTAACGGTATATCAGTGACCGAGCGCACATCGTCTAACGATATGTCAGTGAGCGCACATTGCCTAACGGTATGTCAGTGAGCGCACATTGTCTAACGGTATGTCAGTGACCGAGCGCACATTGCCTAACGGTATGTCAGTGACCGAGCGCACATTGCCTAACGGTATGTCAGTGAGCGCACATTATCTAACGGTATGTCAGTGAGCGCACATTATCTAACGGTATGTCAGT
Organism: Arenicola marina; assembly: GCA_964019135.1. Lineage (NCBI taxonomy): Eukaryota > Metazoa > Annelida > Polychaeta > Arenicolidae > Arenicola > Arenicola marina. Next base: position 2,256,526 of record OZ025261.1, read on the forward strand.
GAGCGCACATTATCCAACGGTATGTCAGTGAGCGCACATTATCCAACGGTATGTCAGTGAGCGCACATCGTCTAACGGTATATCAGTGAGCGCACATTGCCTAACGGTATATCAGTGAGCGCACATTGTCTAACGGTATGTCAGTGACCGAGCGCACATTATCTAACGGTATGTCAGTGAGCGCACATTGTCTAACGGTATGTCAGTGAGCGCACATTGTCTAACGGTATGTCAGTGAGCGCAAATTGTCTAACGGTATGTCAGTGAGCGCACATCGTCTACCGGTATATCAGTGACCGAGCGCACATCGTCTAACGATATGTCAGTGAGCGCACATTGGCTAACGGTATGTCAGTGAGCGCACATTCTCTAACGGTATGTCAGTGAGCGCACATTGTCTAACGGTATGTCAGTGAGCGCACATTGTCTTACGGTATGTCAGTGAGCGCACATTGTCTACCGGTATATCAGTGACCGAGCGCACATCGTCTAACGGTATGTCAGTGAGCGCACATTGTCTAACGGTATGTCAGTGACCGAGCGCACATTATCTAACGGTATGTCAGTGAGCGCACGTTGTCTAACGGTATGTCAGTGGGCGTACATTGTCTAACGGTATGTCAGTAAGAGCACATTGTCTAACGGTATGTCAGTGACCGAGCGCACATTATCTAACGGTATGTCAGTGAGCGCACGTTGTCTAACGGTATGTCAGTAAGAGCACATTGTCTAACGGTATATCAGTGACCGAGCGCACATTATCTAACGGTATGTCAGTGAACGCACATTGTCTTACGGTATGTCAGTGAGCGCACATTGTCTAACGGTATATCAGCGACCGAGCGCACATTATCTAACGGTATGTCAGGGAGCGCACATTGTCTAACGGTATGTCAGTGAGCGCACATTGTCTAACGGTATATCAGTGACCGAGCGCACATCGTCTAACGATATGTCAGTGAGCGCACATTGCCTAACGGTATGTCAGTGAGCGCACATTGTCTAACGGTATGTCAGTGAGCGCACATTGTCTAACGGTATGTCAGTGACCGAGCGCACATTAACTAACGGTATGTCAGTGAGCGCACATTATCTAACGGTATGTCAGTGAGCACACATTATCTAACGGTATGTCAGTGAGCGCACATTATCCAACGGTATGTCAGTGAGCGCACATTATCCAACGGTATGTCAGTGAGCGCACATCGTCCAACGGTATATAAGTGAGCGCACATTGCCTAACGGTATATCAGTGAGCGCACATTGTCTAACGGTATGTCAGTGACCGAGCGCACATTGTCTAACTGTATGTCAGTGACCGAGCGCACATTGCCTAACGGTATGTCAGTGACCGAGCGCACATTATCTAACGGTATGTCAGTGAGCGCACATTGTCTAACGGTATGTCAGTGAGCGCACATTGTCTAACGGTATATCAGTGACCGAGCGCACATCGTCTAACGATATGTCAGTGAGCGCACATTGCCTAACGGTATGTCAGTGAGCGCACATTGTCTAACGGTATGTCAGTGACCGAGCGCACATTGCCTAACGGTATGTCAGTGACCGAGCGCACATTGCCTAACGGTATGTCAGTGAGCGCACATTATCTAACGGTATGTCAGTGAGCGCACATTATCTAACGGTATGTCAGTGAGCGCACATTATCCAACGGTATGTCAGTGAGCGCACATTATCCAACGGTATGTCAGTGAGCGCACATCGTCTAACGGTATATCAGTGAGCGCACATTGCCTAACGGTATATCAGTGAGCGCACATTGTCTAACGGTATGTCAGTGACCGAGCGCACATTATCTAACGGTATGTCAGTGAGCGCACATTGTCTAACGGTATGTCAGTGAGCGCACATTGTCTAACGGTATGTCAGTGAGCGCAAATTGTCTAACGGTATGTCAGTGAGCGCACATCGTCTACCGGTATATCAGTGACCGAGCGCACATCGTCTAACGATATGTCAGTGAGCGCACATTGGCTAACGGTATGTCAGTGAGCGCACATTGTCTAACGGTATGTCAGTGAGCGCACATTCTCTAACGGTATGTCAGTGAGCGCACATTGTCTAACGGTATGTCAGTGAGCGCACATTGTCTTACGGTATGTCAGTGAGCGCACATTGTCTACCGGTATATCAGTGACCGAGCGCACATCGTCTAACGGTATGTCAGTGAGCGCACATTGTCTAACGGTATGTCAGTGACCGAGCGCACATTATCTAACGGTATGTCAGTGAGCGCACGTTGTCTAACGGTATGTCAGTGGGCGTACATTGTCTAACGGTATGTCAGTAAGAGCACATTGTCTAACGGTATGTCAGTGACCGAGCGCACATTATCTAACGGTATGTCAGTGAGCGCACGTTGTCTAACGGTATGTCAGTAAGAGCACATTGTCTAACGGTATATCAGTGACCGAGCGCACATTATCTAACGGTATGTCAGTGAACGCACATTGTCTTACGGTATGTCAGTGAGCGCACATTGTCTAACGGTATATCAGCGACCGAGCGCACATTATCTAACGGTATGTCAGTGAGCGCACATTGTCTAACGGTATGTCAGTGAGCGCACATTGTCTAACGGTATATCAGTGACCGAGCGCACATCGTCTAACGATATGTCAGTGAGCGCACATTGCCTAACGGTATGTCAGTGAGCGCACATTGTCTAACGGTATGTCAGTGAGCGCACATTGTCTAACGGTATGTCAGTGACCGAGCGCACATTAACTAACGGTATGTCAGTGAGCGCACATTATCTAACGGTATGTCAGTGAGCACACATTATCTAACGGTATGTCAGTGAGCGCACATTATCCAACGGTATGTCAGTGAGCGCACATTATCCAACGGTATGTCAGTGAGCGCACATCGTCCAACGGTATATCAGTGAGCGCACATTGCCTAACGGTATATCAGTGAGCGCACATTGTCTAACGGTATGTCAGTGACCGAGCGCACATTGTCTAACTGTATGTCAGTGACCGAGCGCACATTGCCTAACGGTATGTCAGTGAGCGCACATTATCCAACGGTATGTCAGTGAGCGCACATTATCCAACGGTATATCAGTGAGCGCACATTGTCTAACGGTATGTCAGTGAGCGCACATTGTCTTACGGTATGTCAGTGAGCGCACATTGTCTACCGGTATATCAGTGACCGAGCGCACATCGTCTAACGGTATGTCAGTGAGCGCACATTGTCTAACGGTATGTCAGTGACCGAGCGCACATTATCTAACGGTATGTCAGTGAGCGCACGTTGTCTAACGGTATGTCAGTGGGCGTACATTGTCTAACGGTATGTCAGTAAGAGCACATTGTCTAACGGTATGTCAGTGACCGAGCGCACATTATCTAACGGTATGTCAGTGAGCGCACGTTGTCTAACGGTATGTCAGTAAGAGCACATTGTCTAACGGTATATCAGTGACCGAGCGCACATTATCTAACGGTATGTCAGTGAACGCACATTGTCTTACGGTATGTCAGTGAGCGCACATTGTCTAACGGTATATCAGCGACCGAGCGCACATTATCTAACGGTATGTCAGTGAGCGCACATTGTCTAACGGTATGTCAGTGAGCGCACATTGTCTAACGGTATATCAGTGACCGAGCGCACATCGTCTAACGATATGTCAGTGAGCGCACATTGCCTAACGGTATGTCAGTGAGCGCACATTGTCTAACGGTATGTCAGTGAGCGCACATTGTCTAACGGTATGTCAGTGACCGAGCGCACATTAACTAACGGTATGTCAGTGAGCGCACATTATCTAACGGTATGTCAGTGAGCACACATTATCTAACGGTATGTCAGTGAGCGCACATTATCCAACGGTATGTCAGTGAGCGCACATTATCCAACGGTATGTCAGTGAGCGCACATCGTCCAACGGTATATCAGTGAGCGCACATTGCCTAACGGTATATCAGTGAGCGCACATTGTCTAACGGTATGTCAGTGACCGAGCGCACATTGTCTAACTGTATGTCAGTGACCGAGCGCACATTGCCTAACGGTATGTCAGTGAGCGCACATTATCCAACGGTATGTCAGTGAGCGCACATTATCCAACGGTATATCAGTGAGCGCACATTGTCGAACGGTATGTCAGTGAGCGCACATTGTCTAACGGTATGTCAGTGACCGAGCGCACATTGTCTAACTGTATGTCAGTGACCGAGCGCACATTGCCTAACGGTATGTCAGTGAGCGCACATTATCCAACGGTATGTCAGTGAGCGCACATTATCCAACGGTATGTCAGTGAGCGCACATCGTCTAACGGTATGTCACTGAGCGCACATCGTCTAACGGTATGTCAGTGAGCGCACATTGTCTGACGGTATGTCAGTGAGCGCATATTGTCTAACGGTATGTCAGTGAGCGCACATTGTCTAACGGTATGTCAGTGAGCGCACATTGTCTAACGGTATGTCAGTGAGCGCATATAGTCTAACGGTATGTCAGTGAGCGCACATTGTCTAACGGTATGTCAGTGAGCGCACATTGTCTAACGGTATGTCAGTGAACGCACATTGTCTAACGGTATGTCAGTGACCGAGCGCACATTATTTAACGGTATGTCAGTGAGCGCACATTTGTCTAACGGTATGTCAGTGACCGAGCGCACTTTGTCTAACGGTATGTCAGTGCTTTCTGGCGTATATGAATTGGTCCACAATATACTCACCATGGACAAGGACTATATCAGACATGTGGATACTGGCGATGTCGAACACAAATGGTTTTGTGAATCGGCCACCCTCTGGAATCTCCCACTTCTTCAGGTATATAATACACTTCTCCAAGCTCAGTTTAATCTTGTCGAATGGCCAGCTCTGAAAGCAAACGTAATTTTTTTTTAAATCCTTCTAAACATGCTCATTAAAGAATAATTTGCCTGAGTGACGATTTTATAGCCGTTAGCTGTTTCAAATCCTAGTATTTCAGTCCCAGTTTGAAGGTTCGTCAACGAAATGCCTCACGCTGGGCCCACACCGACTGCGACGCTGGGCCCACCGACTGCCACGCTGGGTCCACATGGACTGCCACGCTGGCCCCACATGGACTGCCACGCTGGGCTCACATGGACTGCCACGCTGGGCCCACATGGACTGCCACGCTGGCCCCACATGGACTGCCACGCTGGCCCCACATGGACTGCCACGCTGGGCTCACATGGACTGCCACGCTGGGCCCACATGGACTGCCACGCTGGCCCCACATGGACTGCCACGCTGGGCCCACATGGACTGCCACGCTGGCCCCACATGTACTGCCACGCTAGGCCCACATGGACTGCCACGCTGGGCCCACATGGACTGCCACGCTGGCCCCACATGGACTGCCACGCTAGGCCCACATGGACTGCCACGCTGGGCCCACATGGACTGCCACGCTGGGCCCACATGGACTGCCACGCTAGGCCCACCGACTGCCACGCTGGGTCCACATGGACTGCCACACTGGGCCCACATGGACTGCCACGCTGGCCCCACATGGACTGCCACGCTGGGCCCACATGGACTGCCACGCTGGCCCCACATGGACTGCCACGCTAGGCCCACATTGACTGCCACGCTGGCCCCACATAGACTGCCACGCTGGGCCCACATGGACTGCCACGCTGGGCTCACATGGACTGCCACGCTAGGCCCACATGGACTGCCACGCTGGGCCCACATGGACTGCCACGCTGGGCCCACATGGACTGCCACGCTAGGCCCACATGGACTGCCACGCTGGGCCCACATGGACTGCCACGCTGGGCTCACATGGACTGCCACGCTGGGCTCACATGGACTGCCACGCTAGGCCCACATGGACTGCCACGCTAGGCCCACATGGACTGCCACGCTGGGCTCACATGGACTGCCACGCTGGGCCCACATCGACTGCCACGCTGGGCCCACATGGACTGCCACGCTGGGCCCACATGGACTGCCACGCTGGGCCCACATGGACTTCCACGCTGGCCCCACATGGACTGCCACGCTGGGCTCACATGGACTGCCACGCTGGGCCCACATGGACTGCCACGCTGGCCCCACATGGACTGCCACGCTGGGCTCACATGGACTGCCACGCTGGGCCCACATGGACTGCCACGCTGGCCCCACATGGACTGCCACGCTGGGCCCACATGGACTGCCACGCTGGCCCCACATGTACTGCCACGCTAGGCCCACATGGACTGCCACGCTGGGCCCACATGGACTGCCACGCTGGCCCCACATGGACTGCCACGCTAGGCCCACATGGACTGCCACGCTGGGCCCACATGGACTGCCACGCTGGGCCCACATGGACTGCCACGCTAGGCCCACCGACTGCCACGCTGGGTCCACATGGACTGCCACACTGGGCCCACATGGACTGCCACGCTGGCCCCACATGGACTGCCACGCTGGGCCCACATGGACTGCCACGCTGGCCCCACATGGACTGCCACGCTAGGCCCACATTGACTGCCACGCTGGCCCCACATAGACTGCCACGCTGGGCCCACATGGACTGCCACGCTGGGCTCACATGGACTGCCACGCTAGGCCCACATGGACTGCCACGCTGGGCCCACATGGACTGCCACGCTGGGCCCACATGGACTGCCACGCTAGGCCCACATGGACTGCCACGCTGGGCCCACATGGACTGCCACGCTGGGCTCACATGGACTGCCACGCTGGGCTCACATGGACTGCCACGCTAGGCCCACATGGACTGCCACGCTAGGCCCACATGGACTGCCACGCTGGGCTCACATGGACTGCCACGCTGGGCCCACATCGACTGCCACGCTGGGCCCACATGGACTGCCACGCTGGGCCCACATGGACTGCCACGCTGGGCCCACATGGACTTCCACGCTGGCCCCACATGGACTGCCACGCTGGGCTCACATGGACTGCCACGCTGGGCCCACGACCGCTCCAAAGGGCACCTGCCCGCCAATGACGCCCCTCTGCCGTGAATGAGCGGCCCTGAGACGTGAAGCCTCACCCTGTAGTACATCTGTTTCTTGAGGATGGCGGCGGCAATGCGGTTGGCGGCGACCTTCCAGAGTCTGTACTCCAGGGACGGGGACTCTGTGAACAGCTCCAGAGCCGCCTGGATGGCGTCGTACGTGATGTGGTACATCTGGAGCGACCATCAGGATACACTTCAGGACGCATTCATCGTCACTACATGTACCATCGGAATAATCCTAAGTTTATGTCCAACTGTAGGCACCAAACCCAGGGTAACAAGTTATATAAAAACGTAGTTATATAGTTTAATTCCATATTGAACAAATTTTGCTAATAGAGCAAGCATCACTAGACATCCATCACATCTACAAGAGTTGCCAGGATATTCAACTATCTGTATATCTGATGGAGCAGTTGGTTTGTTTCTAGCATTAGGTATGTATTTTACATGTATTTTTTCTAACGAAGCAATATAAGATAATATGCTTCACTGAGTAAGCCATTTTCCTACTTGCCCAATGTTGTCTGCCCCATTGTACAACGGCTATAGTAGTGTTCAAGTCCCTGCAACGAAGTATCGCGCTACTACCCCCCGCCCCCTCCCCCACCCCCCCGCCATGACCACCCACAGTCTTTGACCTGCACACTTGTTGCACACGTGACCAGCGTGTTGCTGGACTTGGTGGTGAGGAGGGAGAGTTCTCCCAACACGCTGCCAGTACTCAGGTAGTCGGACACTTTCTCCACGGAGGGCACCACGTTGTCATACGTGTGGTCCAGCGACTCCGACTTGGCCATCACCAGTTTACGTTTGATCATATGCTCCTCCTCCAAGAACCTCGAGTGATCCTCCACGTACTTGTCCACCTGGCAACAAGATCGAGCGCTCCAGGGATACATACACGTGGAACTAACATATAGGGATGCGCCTTTCAGGCATTGAGCGAATATTGCAATTCAACTAAATACCACACGATACATTTACAGTATCCATGAAATGTGCGCCATTACAACCAAAGGACAGATCTATATAGGGCTAGTATACATCTAGGTGGGGTTAAAGTGTGCATTGTATCAGACAACACAAGACCAGCAATCTTCAGGCTGACCTTGACAAGTCCGGATATGATGACGTATATGCCGCCCTTAGGGTCAGACTCAACGTTCAGCTCCTCTCCTTCTTGCATTGTAACCAGGACCGAGTTGCACTGAAAGTAAAAAACATTCTTTACACTGTGTACTTGTGTAATGCCCCGTTGTAACCAAGGGTAAATGTGCTGTACCAAATATCCGGCATCCAATTTCCAAGAGGCAATCCTCACATAACAACTGATAATATTTATGATAATCTTGTAGGAAACATTTTTAAGTCAAATTTAGATGCTAATAAACAGCTTTGTGTCATCTCGGGCTGGGTTTGTGCCTTGTATCGACTGGGGCAGCGGTGTCAGTGCACTAGGCGCCGGTTACCTTGAAGTACTCCATGAGGTGGGGGTCGCCAGCCACCCAAGTCAAGTTGCCGACGATCTTCTCCGGCGGAGGTGGCTGAATGGTGGGCGGGATCTTCAGCAATTTCTTCATGCGCATTTCAACCATCTACAAATAACAACACCATGTAGATAACTTACGGCACATCTTTGCGTATAAATAGCGTGCATCGCATCCGCAAGTTAACGGTATCGTTGTGGATATCATTGAGCCATCTCTCTCTCGCTCCTTCTCTATTGCTATGTAAAGAAACCTTAGAAATTTGGCCATCTTACCACCTCCAATTTACCAGACTCTGCCTCATCCAGAACGCCTTCTCCCCTTAGTCCTGATATCTTGTCCCGCAAGTTGTTGAGGATACGCCGCGTGGCCTGCTGTGTTTTGATCGAGACGGCAATACCTGGGTAGTTCTTCTGCAACAAGCCTAAAGCAAGGAAACAATGATCATCAACCAATAATTCAAATACACGTCCAAGTTTTAGAGCCAATTTTGAGCCGCTGACGGCAAACTTTGCCAATAATCCCCCCCCCCCACCCCATAAAGCAACGGTGTTATAAAAACACAGATGCTGGTGCCAAGGCGCGAGTCCATGACTTACTGATTGTAGTTCAGCTTGCTTACCAACAGAGCTCTCGGCCCACCAAATATAAGCAGCTATATTACTACAGAGCGATGCGTTATTGGACGAATATATTTTGTTACGACGACCGGCTGTCTCGTTTTGGCTTTATCCGAGCTTTTCTTGTATTTTATTTAAACCTCGCATAAAAGTTATTATAACGAGGCATCTATGTCATAGAATGACGCGGACTCACCCAGTTCCTTCATCAGCTCCAGTCGGCCACTGACCACTACCTCTTTTAGCTGCTTGGCAATCTTGCGGTTGTCGATCATGAGGTCTATGAAGTTGTGCACCTCCTCTTCGCCGGTGATGTAGCCCTTGCCCACGTCATAACCCATCCGCAATTTGATGTAGATCCTTTGGTTGAGTCCTTCGATCATTTGTGGAATCAAACCCTGTGATCGAGTAACGCCATCTCAAGTTAAAGATTTCGAATTATAGTTGTTTCCCGCCAGTTAAAAGCAAATCTGCATAGCACACTAAAATGAAAGATTAGCATTCTACTGTAACAAAGTGTAACACAATTTGTTTAAAAACATACTGGTAAACGTAGGCCTAGTAGGAAAGGTGTTTTTGCTTGACAGCTGACCGTAAGTTGGAGCATATATGTCCCCTACGTCACAGGTTTGTGCGCAGTTCGTCGATTTATTGCAACATTTTAGGGATGCTGAGCATGTTCAGGTAATATGTTTTACTGATTACAATGTGACAAAAGTACATAATTGTAACTGTAACTGCGTTGGCGGGAAACAACTCTTCGAGTTGTTTAAGCTACAACGGTGCTCATGACCAAGTTACAGTTAACAGTTAGCGTAACTTTATGTTCACAATCGTAATACTGTGATTTACTTGAACCACACCAGAACAGGTATTATTTAGCCTTGACTGACCTTAACCAACCGCAGGGAACGCAGGAGACGGAGAAGCCGGATGACTTTGGCCATTTTAAAGAGGTTGGGATTGAGGTAGGTGCTGGCGTCCGACGTCACGGTACCTTGGCATTCCTCGGATTCGTCCGTGGCGCCCCTAAAGACTGTCCAGTCCAAGACGAGATCCAGGATGGACAGCAGCAGGATGACGAAGTCGAACAGGTTCCACTTACTTTTGAAATACCTCACTTGGAAGGCCGCGATCTGATCAAGAATAGGATGATAACACGAGGAGTGACATGCTTTCTTATATCATGACAATGCCGAAAGCCATGCACACGCTCGCCAATGGCTGTTGCTTATTGCACTGTAACGACGCTGACACCCAAGTTAAATATCGTCAGTTATCAGCATCATCATGTACTACCCAAAAAGTGCATTCCGGTAAAACATTTGTCACTCAGTCTGATGGCCTGGGTGATTATATGAGGGGGCAGTCACTTACCTTCAGAACGGCTTCCATTATATAGCAGAAGATGAAAATGTAATTGAGGATATCAAAAGCATCTCCGTAAATCGCTTGGATGATATCTTTGCACAGGGTTAATTCTACCACAAGCTGGAAGATGACTATGGCCACGTTGAGCAAGATGATGAGGTTTAGTATGATGTCAAATGCCTGGTGAACACATATCCGATAAATCATCCGAAGACCTTTGTTCAATGGCATGGGGTTCTTTTCTTCGTCAGGCTTGTTCGATGCATAGTACTCCAGCCTCTCTTTCTAATGTCGAACAGAAAATGACACAAGATGATCACCATGAATTACATCAGTCCTGTACGACCAAGACACATATATCTATTACATACGAGGATATTATGCTGTGTGATGCAATTTATGTAATATGATCAAGATATTACGTACGCTGATAATGTGTGGCACAATAGCTTTCTACGTAAAATATAAAAAAGCGAGTTTGTGTGATGCTCTTTTTGCTTACCAGGTATGCGTAGAGGCCCCGTATTTGCCAGTTCTTCTTAATCTCGTCAATGCTGACGAAGGCTCCCTGTTTGTCAGTGGCGTTGTCGACAAACTCGACCAGACGTCGCACGGCTTCGCGGGACAACATGCCATGCTCAAACTGCTTCCAATACGACGTCTGCCCGTGGAAGCAACATAAACTTTGTACTTCATTGTCTTGTCACCAGGAAGTCCGATAATTTGCATAAACTAATGAACTTTCGATATCAAAACGATATGAAAATAGAATGTAAGATATCTATTGATCAGACTTAGTATCATGTCCCACGGTGCATGTCCATGGATCTCGCTTTCAAATGGCACATGTGATTTGCTGATGTACCTTTTGAGCCTTCAGCAGACGTAGACGAGCCTCGTTCATCATCTCCTGGAGTTCCTTGGCAGACGGCTGGTTGGGGACCTCGTGCTCGCAACCTGGACACTTACTGGTGCGGTGGAAGTTCGTCAGCTCATCCATCTCTGCCTGGGAACACACGTCGCAGAGATGAGTGATAATACAAATAGTTACCGGGTAACACTGTTACCAACATATAATTAGGGCCAAGAACTAGAGGTCATGAGGGACTTGATCCATTACTCCGGTGTACTTCTTCATATATGAGGCATGTAACGAAATATCAGGAGTATAATGACAACATATGTTGCTCGTATGTTTATAGACGTAACCACGCGAATTTGATGACAATATAGGCCCTAGTAAACAAAAATGAGGCATTTAAAGGAGTATAAAGAATACGAACAGTGCATTCGATTGTCAATGACAAAACGTTCACGCTAGGACGTCTTGTATGTCACGGTACGGTTTGTGACGGCATGGAGACTGCATGATAGCCAAACCGACCTCTTCCTCCGTGGTTTGATAGGGATCTTGAATATCAATATACTTCTTGACCACATCCCAATCGGCGTCGGCGAGGAACCTGGAGGGATAAAAACAGGGTGAGGTAATCCATGAATTAGTCAGTGTGTTTAAAGACAAAGAAAATAGTTGCTGCCATCGGTTTAAGCAACATATTCCTGTAATTTTTTGTATTACCAACCTCTTCTCTATGTCAAATCAGTACATTCTATCTTGAATTTAAATCGCTAAAGCCTGCGGGCTATCCGGAGAGAAGCATTTTGGTCAATAGAGCAGAAGTTGGTGGCCGGCCATATATCCCTGCGCCTGTTCGCTGTACGGTATTTTGTGTGTGTGTGTTACAGACTCAGAGATATAAAACATATGCATCATAAATGTTGAGATACTCTTAGTCTTGATTCTAAAATGTAAAAAATCTGAGATGGCGCATGTAAGCATATTGCTTTAACCGTAAGCCGTAAACTGAAAACATGGGTTTAATGCTTGGGTATAGAATGCATAACCCAACTATCTGAGCTGACCGTGCTTCACGGTGAGCGGTCGCGTTGGGAGGCGCCTCCTTCAGAACTCACGAAACACAATTCCGCCAAAATCTGTAATGTCACCTTGAAAGCTATTCGAACAGTTGTTTCCCGGCAAAATAATGTAAGTATTTAAAAATGCTTACATTTCAAGGTACTATTAGTGCAAGAATTGTGCTTTTTGATAACTTAGCAATCACTGACGTTATGGCCTGGAGCTCCTAATGGTGCAATAAACCGGTGAACTACACACAAGTCAGTGACGTAGTTCACATAGTCGCCAAATTGCGTTCAGCTGTCAAGCAAAGATACCTTTTCTGCCAGGTTTACCATTGCATTTTTAAATCAACCTTACTGTTTTCCTAAAGGTGATGGTTAATCTTTCAGTTCAGTATACCATGATTTTGTTAATTGGCGGGAGACAACTGTTCAAATAGCTATAAGTCAAGTACCGAGTTGGTTACGCTGACCTGTCCGTTCTGTAGATGTTGATGGAGTTATTCGCCACTTCTTGGAGGTTTCTCACGGCGCTAGCCATTGTCATTCTCTTCGGCAGAGACATTTCACTCATACCTACATTGCAGAAAATCATAACTTGTCATGTACAGCAGGCAAGTGGGCAATAATTACAAAAACTATTACAAAAAAAATAATTCCTCCAAGCTATACATGCTGGAGCTTGAGCGAAATTCAGTCTAACACGCTAAGTGTTTTCGATTGGCTTTGTATTTGATATATAAGTAAGGAAGTTATACTAATTAGTCGTTATTATAATTTTTCGCTTCAAATCTATGGAAACATGATCATGCCAATCCTGGTCGAATACGTCAGCGTTATTCACACCAAACCTGCCTCCGACAAAGTTTTGCATTGGCATACGTTTGTGATACATAAAATAATACATTTGCAAATGTTAGGATAACAAATTCTTATGGATAAGCATGTATGATACACGTTTTTTTAAAATGGATTTTTATAATTTTCACACCATTTGAATCTAGCATTATATACTGAGATCACAAATTTAAAAAAACATTAAACAAATTTGAATCTAGCATTATATACTGAGATCACAAATTTAAAAGAACATTAAACAAATTTAAAAGTCACTATGCTTGTTAAAGACCTAGACACATGTGAATGAGGGGTCCCCATTTTTGCCATTGTTTTAACTTTATGAGCCCCTGTTATCATCCTTCTAGCTACCTACCGAGAATCCTAAGCAAGACGCTGACTGTTGTTGCGTTCACGAGAAGGGTCAACATGACAATACCAGCGCTGTGCAATAAGATCTGTCGAGAAATCAGAAGCGTATGACAAGTGGATAACAAGTGGCACCACAGACAGAACTGTAGCTTCCCTCATATAAGGGTATGAGGCATGGATCATTGATGGTGAATTCGACTGATTCAATGTTTGTTAAGACATTCCATGCCAGGCATTGGCTAAATACATGAATTACATCATTATATGGACTACCAGCCAAGAATATAACACTTAGTGTAATCGCGATACCTATATAAAGTCCAATATATCAAATCATGTTCAGCATAAGCCCGCTGCACACTAACCTTGCTCTGGATTTCTCCAGTCGGGTCAATCGCATGATTCTGTGAGACGATGAGTCCGAGGGCCAGGCCGACCGCCCCCCTGAGGCCGCCCCACGTCATCACGGCAGCAGACCGCCAGGACAAGCCGTACCCAATGCGGCGCAGCAGGGGACTAAACATGCCTATCACAAGGCCTCTGTAGGATCCAATTTAAGCAATTTAATGCAAGTTCTTCGAAAATTTGATGATCGAATTGGGGAGAGTGCGATGGGGGGCCCTTTGTCTGCAATACAAGTTTACACTTTGGTGACATGACCCCCCGGCCCGGAGCTAACAGCTCACCGTATAACAAAGATCGCCAGGTACAGGGCGGCAAGCAGGAAGCCGTCCGTCGCGCTGATGTCGCTGATGGCTCTTTCTGTGATCACAACACCGACGAGAATGAAGATGAGGGTATTGGCGAGATAGGCAAGCATCTCCCAAAACCTGCAATGGTATATAACATGGGACAGTTATTAAAGCAGCCTACTTACAAGCGTCATCTTAGATTTTTTACATTTTAGAATCAAGACCAAAAGTATCTCAAAATTATGATGCATGTATGTTTTATGTCTCGTTTAGTCTGTAAAACAACAATTTTAACATAAAACTGCGCGGACTGATTAATCGCGACGTCCTAGCGAGCCGCGGTCGACATCACACAGCATACCGAACAGCGAACAGGCGCGCAGGGATATAAAGCCGGCCACCAACTTTTGCTATAGTGAACAAATGTGCTGGATAGCCCATAGGCTTTCAGGATTTAATTTCAAGACAGAATATACTTTTTTTAAATAGAGAAGAGATTAGTAATATAAAAATTACAGAACATATTGCACATGGAGAGAGAATTATTAAAGCAACGCTAACAATTACAGTTGAGAGCTTTCCTAGAACGGTATTGGAGCCATAATACTGTATAATGTCAGGATTAAATGGTACAGTTAATGCTGGGTCTACCTGTGCAAGAAAGCTTCCACCTCGGGACTGATGCTAGTCCGTTCGGCACTGACTGTAATGCCGACCACGACGAGACTGAGCACCCCCGACACCCCGAGCCACGCCTCCCCTATAAACGTATAGCAAAGAAGTGAACATTTACAAATTGTGTTACATTGTGTGAAAAGCCACGTCTCGCTTTGTTGGCTAATAGAACAGGTAACGGTACGAAAAAACACGACAATAAGACATCCCAACGCAACGCTAAAGAAAACACACAGAAAGACACAAATCATTTTGAGCCTCTAAAGTTATGTGAATCCAGGTTATTCTAGAATCTACATATTATTCTAGCACCTACATGTTACTCTAGGATCTACATGTTGTTCTACGACCTACTGGAAAGGGAAACAATAACATGTTTTGCCATATTTACCGATATAAAAGGTCATGTAGGTTGAGGCTAGGGTGATTGTGATTTCTGTCAGCGCGTCATTGAAGATGTTTCTCAGCCAGAGGATGGTTATCTTGCCCATGATGTAACCCCAGGCAGGGCCCCCTAAGGCTACGCGAATAAAGTACAAGAAGATATCCAACCCTACAAGAAAAAGCGAATAGCAGAAAATCAACACATGAATGGCCAAATCTAATACGCAAACCTTAGATTGCTAAACCAGTCAAGCCAAATCACGAGAAATAAGTTGCTAAATTTAATAGTGATTGTTTCACACGCAATCCGGTAGCCAATCATATATCGTCATTCAGTAGCTAATCATGTGTCGTCGTTCAGTAGCCAATCATATATCATCATCCACTGGCTAATCATATTTTTTGGGCATAAGTATTACTTCTTTATAGAGGTGTGCAACAAAGTACAAAAACATGTGAATGTTCACTTCGCCAATCATATGTCATCATCGATTGACCAATTGTATTGCATGGCCAATCGTATATCATCCCCCATTGACCAATTCTATTAGACTATAATTTAGCTTACCGCTCTTGGATACACCCGGTACCGACAGCTCTTGGAATATCTGGAAGAGCACCATGGCGGCTCCGTCATTCAGCAGTGACTCCCCCTCTATGATAACCGCCAGCTGCTTTGAGGCTCCTGTTTAAATGTATCAGATGGATTAGTTACAGTCGCGTGCAAGACGCTTGATCTTTCATGCTTTTTCTTGTAAACAGCTATTCATGCAATTACCCGGTTTCGGTTGATCGAGAAACCGGGCACGGCCAAAGATGGATAAAGAAAGAAACAACGTGCCGTATGATATTCAGGGGCGGATCTAGCCCCCCCCCCCCCCCCCCTTTGGGAACTTGAGCATACACTGTAAACGTCGGGCTTTGCAACAAAACACATTGGAAAGAGATATTGCGTAGATGAAATCCACAGGACGACCCAAGGGAGGGGGGGGGGGGGTGTTGTTTAAGGAGATGTTAAGGACTGTTAAAGTCGAACACCCGCGATCACTTTCTGATGCCCCCCCCCCCCCCACCGCGGTCGCAACTCCCCCCTTTCCGCGAAATCCTAGATCCGCCCCTGGTATTGACAGTGGCTACGTGAGGGGGAGAGCTTTATGGCAGAGAGACGTACTGACCTAGTTCCTTGAGCAATGCCACGACCGCGACGGGGTCCGTGGCACTGACTATGGCCCCGAACATGATGGCTATTGTCCAACCCCAGTTATAGGTGAAGACGTGCATGCAGAAGACAGCCGTAAGGATCGCAGACAGCCCTGTATATAGAGAGACAACGCGACAGCCACCATTTTACACAAGCAGACACATTATGTCCGTTTCTTTGCTCCATGAAGTAAATCTACTGCAATCTTTATCAGATAATTATAGTAGTAGCAACAATTATTTTACCGGTATTTTATTACATTTGCTTAGAGATCGAGTGGACTGCACTTACCAAGTCCCGGGATCGCCAAGATGACAATTTGGGTCATGGACTTGAGAAAGGTGTGAACCTCCATTGCAAAAGCCGATTCGAAGATGAGGACGGGAAGGAAGACGTGTAGGATGGTGTGGGGGTCCATACCGGCCACCGTGGTGTACCGGGCCACGAGCGGTATCTGGCCAGACATCACGCCAATCAGACCCCCCAACACCAACAACACCGCTGTGTACGGCAAGCGCACCTTCTTCAAAATAGTGCGCACAATCGCTGTAAGAGAAATAACAAAAATAGAACGGAGTGACAGGCATTCCTTGTATGATTCGACGGCAACGTACCTAAAAATGAAACAAAAACCTTACTCCCCCCAAAACACAGTCCTAAAATAACTTCGCGCCTATTTCTGTGGCAGGTCCGGAGTATTTTATGCGGAATTGATGATCAATTCGCCAGTGCCAGAGATAGCGCACTGGTATAACATTGTAACAACCGTAAGTTATACATACAATTTCCTTAGAATATTTTTAAAAAAGTCAGGATAACATTCATTCACCCATATCCCTAATGTTCTCCAAAATTCAAATGAGTAAAGTAGTGAAGTGCGCAATCACTGAAAATAAAATCCTATTTAACTTTGCTTTTAGATCAAAATCACTCGAACATAAAATGATCTTTAACTTATTGCTGGTTGGTTTTATTTTTGCTGTAAACATAAAAAGAACAAACCCAACCACTTGGTTGGTTGTTGGTTTAAAGTAGGACATTTACCCTCTGTCAGTCATATATCGACGATGAGACGGGTCAATGTAGAGTGGAGCAATGCCTCCTGGAGTATCACCTTACTCTTTCCGAAGACAAAACCAGGGCGGATCCAGGAATTTGAAAAGGGGGGGGGGGGGGTCATTGAAACTTGCGACCAGGGGAGGGGGGTCTATTGAAATTTGCCACTGGGGGGGGGGGGCTCTGAACAAAATTGCGATAAAAAGGAGGGGTCCACCAGGGGGGGCGCCGCCTCAGAGATAGCGTTCTTCCTCAAAAAGGAGGGGTCCACGCCTCAGATGGCCTAAATTTTGCATTGAAAACGGCATTCTTCTTCAAAAAGAGGGGCGTCCGGACGCCCTGGACCCCCCCCCCCCCCAACCCTGAATCCGCCCTTGAAAACAATGGGATATTCTTCTTGCACACACAATAGATATTTGCACATATATTTGGGATTCGAACCACGCCCTGGCCGCATTGGCTGGTCTAGTCGTAGTCCAGCCACACTATACTCCGCGATTAATTTGTTGAATTAGTCTGTAGACATAATTATGTCTTTGATTAGTTTGAAAAACCACTAGTGGTATAGTTAATAAGTATCTATGGCCAGGGATTGACCCCAAATTAGAACGATCTATAAGAAGGGGACCAATGTCCCGTAATTGCGAGTTGCAGCAAGTAGGATCTAAGCTTACACAAGGAAATTTGGTAAGTCTTAGTACTCCTAATGTAAGTTTGTTAAGTTTTATAGACCTAAGTCTTATGCCACAGATCTTAGGGAAGGGGGGGGGGGGGCAAGTTTTTATTCCCAGGTCACGATGAATTAAATGAAGAACTCCCCGCATACGATGGAAGGGGCGGATACACGATATAAATTGGCTATTTCTCAATTCACGGTTATTTATTAGATGACCTATCAGAATTCTCAGTTCACGATTAACGGTAGTCCTTGATCACGACGTTCGGCTAGACCTAATACCCAGGTCACCAAGAATTTACTTTCCTCCTTTCCGGTTCATGGTGAAATGAAAAGCCCATTTCCGAGGAACGGGATACGTATTGCGCGCCCGCCCCCCCCCCCCCCCCCCCTCTTATGTCACTTACCTCCAAGACAACAGCAAGCGAAAATAAAAAGTATTGGAGTTGGCTCGGCTGATGCATGACCCAACAAATGAACAGTGGCGTTGGTATGAGTGTCGTTCAAGCCACTGCCAGTGGCATTGGCATGTTCTTCTTCGATTACCGTCATACTTTTTTCTATATATTATAAGTGCTTATCCTCATCATGTCAAAGAAATGAAAATAAGTCAGTTGTCCATATTGTTTATATCCATGTCGCGTCATGTGCACTGCGCCCAGCTGGGCGATGAACGTCACGATTTAAAGTTCTGTATTCTGCGATATCAAAATATAACATACCGTTGTTATGACAACATATATTTGCCAAGGAGACGTTGTTGAAAGCTGGATTATGACGTCACGCCGTTACCACGTAACAGTGCACATGCCTTGACGATATCCCAGTGCTGTTGGTACACGGACAATAAATTAAGATCTTGGGCTTGGATAATAATATTAGAACAATAATGTTTGCACGATGGGATACAAGCAGAGATCTAGATTAGTAAGTTTTGCGTTGTTTTTACCGTGCAAAATTTCGTGTTAGCTTCTTACATGACACGAAGCGTTCATTTTAATAACATCGTATAGAAACAAATTTAAGGCGGCTTATACTGTAGTCTTTATAGATCTATTAATATAGATCTATTAATATAGACCTAGATCTATTAATATAGACCTAGGTGCGCGTGCGTCAGGAGGTACCAACCTATCTGCCACCTAGCTTTCGTAAATCATAAATAATTTTTTGTGCGCACCCTTTGCGCGGGAATGGGCTTTTCATTTTGCCATGAACTGGCAATGAGTCAAATAATTTTTCGTGAACTGGTAAAGGGGTATTTAGCCGACCGTCGTAATCAAGGATTTTCATTAATCGTGAATTGGGAATTTTAATATTAAAGCAATATGCTTACATGCGCCATCCTAGATTTTTTACATTTTAGAAATCAGGACTAAAAGTATCTCAAAATTTATGATGCATATGTTTTTATACCTCTTTGAGTCTGTGAAACAAACATTTCAACATAGAACTGCGCGGTTTATTTATATCGCGCGCGGACGTGATAGCGAGCCGCGGTCGACATCACACAAAATAGCGAACAGCGAACAGGCGCGTAGGGATATAAAGCCGGCCACCAACTTCTGCTCCGTTGACTGCCATCCCTGCCGTCCCTGTCGTCCCTGCCGTCCCTGCCGTCCCTGTCGTCCCCGCCGTCCCTGCCGTCCCTGCCGTCTCTGTCGTCCCTGTCGCCCCCGCCGTCCCTGCCGTCCCTGTCGTCCCTGTCGTCCCTGTCGCCCCCGCCGTCCCTGTCGCCCCTGCCATCCCTGTCGTCCCTGTCGTCCCTGCCGTCCCTGTCGTCCCTGCCATCCCTGCCGTCCCTGTCGTCCCTGTCGTCCCTGTCGCCCCCGTCGCCCCCGCCGTCCCTGCCGTCCCTGTCGTCCCTGCCGTCCCTGTCGTACTCGCCGTCCCTGCCGTCCCTGCCGTCCCCACCGACTGGGGGTACCCCTAAAATGCGCCAATCACACACCTACAAAATGTTGCGGCGCCATGCAGCGTGTGGCAGTGGAACCAGCCAACACCATGAAAACTGGTCTACCGTGAAGCACATAAGCGAGCCGTGCCTTCGACTGTGTGCTTGTTGTCGCCCCTCCTGTCCATGTGCTGTTGGTCGCGGTGCTTGTTAAGACGAAAATGTTCCATTTTCGTCTTATGTCGGTGTGTTCGGTTAGCATCTGTTTGTCACGCGGCGCATTATCTTTCGAACGCCTTGAGATATCAACTTCCAAATTCACAGAAAGATGCGGAGTGGCAATCGTCAGGCTAAGTTCGTAGATGGGCCATGTAGGTCAAAGGTCAAGGTCACAGGAATTTTTCGAAATTCGCTTAACCATTGAAAGATAGGACCAAAAATCGGCAAAATCGCTATAGCGTTTTTACTTAATGACGCTCAAAATTAATTCACGTATTGGGTTTACAGGTACCTTGTATATGGTGTTTTAATTTTGAAAATCCTCCAAATAGTTCTTCTGCAAAAAATTCCCAAAGTTTAACATGGGATCCCACGGCAGCATTTTGGCGGGAACATGGTCTCAATTTCTCCGTGAAGTTTACAAGTGAGACAAACGTCACCGGGCGTGATACATGACATCAGTAATTGGGCACGAATAACTATGTTGGTCAAGGTCACGCTTCCAAGGTCAAGGTCACAGCAAAGTTAAGGTCACGAAACAGATTTTCCCACGTAACTCCGTTAATATCGGGTCTAGAGATTCGCTGTTTGTTTGAGAGTCTTCGTCAGGGAGAGGCGGTGACGCCGTACTCGCTCAGATTTTTCCGGATACTGAACGATTTTTCAGTAATCGGCCAATCAATATGGCGTTTTGAACTTCGCAAGGCCATAACTCGGTCAATATTTGAGCTAGGAAGCCCAGATTTGGCATGAATGGAGAGAAAAATGTGAGCTAGGTACAAACCACCTCAGAATTGCTCCAGGACGCTTGGCCGCTAGAGCGCTCGCAAGAGGTGCACCCCTCTCCATGCCGACGCTCCCATTATGATTCAACGGCGATATGGACCGGCACTCTTTCGGGGCTGCGATGGCCGCCGTTCGCTTAATAGCGACGCTAGAGAGTCGGAACCGGTTGCAAAAGACGGGCAAACGTCGACTTGGGTATGGAATCCGCCTTCGCCTTTAGCCTATCACGCTTAGTTCCGCCGCTAGGGGGCTCCGTCATTCAGCGATGACGAGTCCGAGAAGAGCGATTAGGGCGTGACCAAGGACACGTAGGAAGTCGGGATTTGAACGTATTCACTCTAAACGACGCCCCCGACCTTGAAAAATAACCCGCGTTGAACAGCAGCCGTTAGATGGCGCTCGTCCAGCACATCACGATATTTGGGGTCCAATTTGGGCTAATTTGCGCTTTCAGCCAGCAATTTGGCCTGGCTACAACTTTCAGTGGGCGATATGGTCTCGAACGCCAGGCCGAACAACCAATGAGCGAGCGGCCATGGGTCTTAAAATGGTCGAAATAGTCCCCAAACTCCCATTTTCGTCCCTTCTCAAGCTCTGCTTGACCGTCTAGTTACCATGTAGTTGAGTGACTCACAGCAGGCAGGATGTGTCAACAATTAAGAGCCAAACCCGGCACGCCGGGACCGCTCTAGGACGTCAACCTCGAACCCTTATGACCACGCGTGTAATCCCTAAGGCCATGTATAAAACACTGTTTGCATCAGGTATGGCTGAATATGGATTGTACCAGATGTTGGGAGTCTTCAATTTGAAATAAAAATTAGGCGAACATTACTTTCGGTAAATTATTCATTTTCCACAACTCCACAAGACATATGTGAACAGCGAAGAATACATGGCGGAACGGTTACTTACTTACACCTAGCAATTGTTCACAACATTTACGATGTGTCGTTAAATTAGTGTGTAAAATATACGGTTACGAACTCGTAGAGGGGTTAGGGGGATGTTCCACCGGTGGAGGGGTGAGGGGCATGTTCTACCGGTGGAGGGGTGAGAGGGATGTTCTACCGGTGGCGGGTGAGGGGGATGTTCCACAAGGTGGCGGGTGAGAGGGAGGTTATACCGGTGGAGGGGTGAGGGGGATGTTCTACCGGTGGCGGGTGAGAGGGATGTTCTACCGGTGGCGGGTGAGGGGGATGTTCTACCGGTGGCGGGTGAGAGGGAGGTTCTACCGGTGGAGGGGTGAGGGGGATGTTCTACCGGTGGAGGGGTGAGGGGGATGTTCTACCGGTGGAGGGGTGAGGGGGATGTTCTACCGGTGGAGGGGTTAGGGGGATGTTCCACCGGTGGAGGGGTGAGGGGCATGTTCTACCGGTGGAGGGGTGAGAGGGATGTTCTACCGGTGGCGGGTGAGGGGGATGTTCCACAAGGTGGCGGGTGAGAGGGAGATTCTACCGGTGGAGGGGTGAGGGGGATGTTCTACCGGTGGAGGGGTGAGGGGGATGTTCTACCAGTGGAGGGGTGAGGGGGATGTTCTACCGGTGGAGGGGTGAGGGGCATGTTCTACCGGTGGAGGGGTGAGGGGGATGTTCTACCGGTGGCGGGTGAGAGGGATGTTCTACCGGTTGCGGGTGAGGGGGATGTTCTACCGGTGGCGGGTGAGAGGGAGGTTCTACCGGTGGAGGGGTGAGGGGGATGTTCTACCGGTGGAGGGGTGAGGGGGATGTTCTACCGGTGGAGGGGTTAGGGGGATGTTCCACCGGTGGAGGGGTGAGGGGCATGTTCTACCGGTGGAGGGGTGAGAGGGATGTTCTACCGGTGGCGGGTGAGGGGGATGTTGCACAAGGTGGCGGGTGAGAGGGAGGTTCTACCGGTGGAGGGGTGAGGGGGATGTTCTACCGGTGGAGGGG
The DNA here is from genome assembly GCA_964019135.1 of Arenicola marina. Lineage (NCBI taxonomy): Eukaryota > Metazoa > Annelida > Polychaeta > Arenicolidae > Arenicola > Arenicola marina. The sequence goes on from OZ025261.1 coordinate 2,279,628, forward strand.
TGAGGGGGATGTTCTACCAGTGGAGGGGTGAGGGGGATGTTCTACCGGTGGAGGGTGAGGGGGATGTTCTACCGGTGGAGGGGTGAGGGGCATGTTCTACCGGTGGAGGGGTGAGGGGGATGTTCTACCGGTGGCGGGTGAGAGGGATGTTCTACCGGTTGCGGGTGAGGGGGATGTTTTACCGGTGGCGAGTGAGAGGGAGGTTTTACCGGTGGAGGGGTGAGGGGGATGTTCTACCGGTGGAGGGGTGAGGGAGATGTTCTACCAGTAGAGGGGTGAGGGGGATGTTCTACCGGTGGAGGGGTGAGGGGCATGTTCTACCGGTGGAGGGGTGAGGGGGATGTTCTACCGGTGGCGGGTGAGAGGGAGGTTCTACCGGTGGAGGGGTGAGGGGGGGTGTTCCACCGGTGGAGGGGTTAGGGGGATGTTACACCGGTGGAGGGGTGAGGGGCATGTTCTACCGGTGGAGGGTTGAGGGGGATGTTCTACCGGTGGCGGGTGAGAGGGATGTTCTACCGGTGGCGGGTGAGAGGGACGTTCTACCGGTGAAGGGGTGAGGGGCATGTTCTACCGGTGGAGGGGTGAGGGGGATGTTCTACCGGTGGAGGGGTGAGGGGGATGTTCTACCGGTGGAGGGGTGAGGGGGATGTTCTACCGGTGGAGGGGTGAGAGGGATGTTCTACCGGTGGAGGGGTGAGAGGGATGTTCTACCGGTGGAGGAGGGAGGGGGATGTTCTACCCGTGGAGGGGTGAGGGGGATGTACTACCGGTGGAGGGGTGAGGGGGATGTTCTACCGGTGGCGGGTGAGGGATATTCTACCGGCGGAGGGGTGAGGGGGATGTTCTACCGGTGGAGGGATGAGGGGGATGTTCTACCGGTGGAGGGGTGAGGGGAATGTTCTACCGGTGGAGGGGTGAGGGGGATGTTCTACCGGTGGAGGGGTGAGGGGGATGTTCTACCGGTGGCGGGTGAGAGGGATGTTCTACCGGTGGAGGGCTGAGAGGGATGTTCTACCGGTGGAGGGGTGAGGGAGATGTTCTACCGGTGGAGGGGTGAGGGGGATGTTCTACCGGTGGATGGTTGAGGGGGATGTTTCCCTCGGTGGAGGGGTGAGGGGATGTTCTACCGGTGGCGGGTGAGAGGGATGTTCTGCCTTTGGAGGGGTGAGGGGGATGTTCTACCGGTGGAGGGGTGAGGGGGATGCTCTACCGGTGGAGGGGTGAGGGGGATGTTCTACCGGTGGAGGGGTGAGGGGGATGTTCTACCGGTGGAGGGGTGAGGGGATGTTCTATCGGTGGAGGGGTGAGGGGGATGTTCTACCGGTGGCGGGTAAGAGGGATGTTCTACCGGTGGCGGGTGAGAGGGATGTTCTACCGGTGGAGGGGTGAGGGGGATGTTCTACCGGTGGCGGGTGAGAGGGACGTTCTACCGGTGGAGGGCGGAGGGGGATGTTCTACCGGTGGAGGGGTGAGGGGGATGTTCTACCGGTGTAGGGGTGAGGGGGATGTTCTACCGGTGGCGGGTGAGAGGGATGTTCTACCGGTGGAGGGGGGAGGGGGATGTTCTACCGGTGGAGGGGTGAGGGGGGTGTTCCACCGGTGGAGGGGTGTGAGGGATGTTCTACCCGTGGAGGGGTGAGGGGGATGTTCTACCGGTGGAGGGGTGAGGGGGATGTTCTACCGGTGGCGGGTGAGAGGGATGGTCTACCGGTGGAGGGGTGAGGGAGATGTTCTAGCGGTAGAGGGGTGAGGGGCATGGCCTACCGGTGGAGAGGTGAGGGGGATGTTCTACCGGTGGCGGGTAAGAGGGATGTTCTACCGGTGGCGGGGAGAGCGGGATGTTCTACCGGTGGAGGGGTGAGGGGGATGTTCTACCGGTGTAGGGGTGAGGGGGATGTTCTACCGGTGGCGGGTGAGAGGGATGTTCTACCGGTGGAGGGGGGAGGGGGATGTTCTACCGGTGGAGGGGTGAGGGGGATGTTCTACCGGTGGAGGGGTGAGGGGGATGTTCTACCGGTGGAGGGGTGAGGGGGATGTTCTACCGGTGGAGGGGTGAGGGGGATGTTCTACCGGTGGAGGGGTGAGGGGGATGTTCTACCGGTGGCGGGTGAGAGGGATGTTCTACCGGTGGAGGGGTGAGGAGGATGTTCTACCGGTGGAGGGGTGAGGGGGATGTTCTACCGGTGGCGGGTGAGAGGGACGTTCTACCGGTGGAGGGGGGAGGGGGATGTTCTACCTGTGGAGGGGTGAGGGGGATGTTCTACCGGTCTAGGGGTGAGGGGGATGTTCTACCGGTGGCGGGTGAGAGGGATGTTCTACCGGTGGAGGGGTGAGGGGGATGTTCTACCGGTGGAGGGGTGAGGGGGATGTTCTACCGGTGGAGGGGTGAGGGGGATGTTCTACCGGTGGAGGGGTGAGGGGGGTGTTCCACCGGTGGAGGGGTGTGAGGGATGTTCTACCCGTGGAGGGGTGAGGGGGATGTTCTACCGGTGGAGGGGTGAGGGGGATGTTCTACCGGTGGAGGGGTGAGAGGGATGTTCTACCGGTGGAGGGGTGAGAGGGATGTTCTACCGGTTGCGGGGTGAGGGGGATGTTCTACCGGCTGAGGGGTGAGGGGGATGTTCTACCGGTGGAGGGGTGAGGGGGATGTTCTACCGGTGGCGGGTGAGAGGGATGTTCTACCGGTGGCGGGTGAGAGGGATGGTCTACCGGTGGAGGGGTGAGAGAGATGTTCTAGCGGTGGAGGGGTGAGGGGCATGGCCTACCGGTGGAGAGGTGAGGGGGATGGTCTACCGGTGGAGGGGTGAGGGAGATGTTCTAGCGGTGGAGGGGTGAGGGGGATGTTCTACCGGTGGCGGGTGAGAGGGATGTTTTACCGGTGGCGGGTAAGAGGGATGTTCTACCGGTGGAGGGGTGAGAGGGATGTTCTACCGGTGGCGGGTGAGAGGGATGGTCTACCGTTGGAGGGGTGAGGGAGATGTTCTAGCGGTGGAGGGGTGAGGGGCATGGCCTACCGGTGGAGAGGTGAGGGGGATGTTCTACCGGTGGCGGGTAAGAGGGATGTTCTACCGGTGGAGGGGTGAGAGGGATGTTCTACCGGTGGCGGGTGAGAGGGATGTTCTACCGGTGGCGGGTGAGAGGGATGCTCTACCGGTGGCGGGTGAGAGGGATGTTCTACCGGTGGAGGGGTGAGGGGGATGTTCTACCGGTGGAGGGGTGAGGGGGATGTTCTACCGGTGGAGGGGTGAGAGGGATGTTCTACCGGTGGAGGGGAGAGAGGGATGTTCTACTGGTGGCGGGTTGAGGGGGATGTTCTACCGGTGGAGGGGTGAGAGGGATGTTCTACTGGTGGAGGGGTGAGGGGGATGTTCTACCGGTGGAGGGGTGAGGGGGATGTTCTACCGGTGGAGGGGTGAGGGGGATGTTCTACCGGTGGAGGGGTGAGAGCGATGTTCTACCGGTGGAGGGGTGAGAGGGATGTTCTACTGGTGGAGGGGTGAGGGGGATGTTCTACCGGTGGAGGGGTGAGGGGGATGTTCTACCGGTGGAGGGGTGAGGGGGATGTTCTACCGGTGGAGGGGTGAGGGGGATGTTCCACCGGTGGAGGGGTGAGGGGGATGTTCTACCGGTGGAGGGGTGAGGGGGATGTTCTACCGGTGGAGGGGTGAGGGGGATGTTACACCGGTGGAGGGGTGAGGGGGATGTTCTACCGGTGGAGGGGTGAGGGGGATGTTCTACCGGTGGAGGGGTGAGGGGGATGTTCTACCGGTGGAGGGGTGAGGGGGATGTTCTACCGGTGGAGGGGTGAGGGGGATGTTACACCGGTGGAGGGGTGAGGGGGATGTTCTACCGGTGGAAAGGTGAGGGGGATGTTCTACCGGTGGAGGGGTGAGGGGGATGTTCTACCGGTGGAGGGGTGAGGGGGATGTTACACCGGTGGAGGGGTGAGGGGGATGTTCTACCGGTGGAGGGGTGAGGGGGATGTTCTACCGGTGGAGGGGTGAGAGGGATGTTCTACCGGTGGCGGGTGAGAGGGATGTTCTACCGGTGGCGGGTGAGAGGGATGTTCCACCGGTGGAGGGGTGAGAGGGATGTTCTACCAGTGGCGGGTGAGAGGGAGGTTCTACCGGTGGAGGGGTGAGGGGGATGTTCTACCGGTGGCGGGTGAGAGGGATGTTCTACCGGTGGCGGGTGAGAGGGATGTTCCACCGGTGGAGGGGTGAGAGGGATGTTCTACCAGTGGCGGGTGAGAGGGAGGTTCTACCGGTGGAAAGGTGGGGGGGATGTTCTACCGGTGGAGGGGTGAGAGGGATGTTCCACCGGTGGAGGGGTGAGGGGGATGTTCTACCGGTGGAGGGGTGAGGGGGATGTTCTACCGGTGGCGGGGTGTTCTACCGTGGAGGGGTGAGAGGGATGTTCCACCGATGGAGGGGTGAGGGGGATGTTCTACCGGTGGAGGGGTGAGGGGGATGTTCTACCGGTGGAGGGGTGAGAGGGATGTTCCACCGGTGGAGGGGTGAGGGGGATGTTCTCCCGGTGGCGGGTGAGAGGGAGGTTCTACCGGTGGAGGGTCAGGGGGATGTTCTACCGGTGGAGGGGTGAGAGGGATGTTCTACCGGTGGAGGGGTGAGGGGGATGTTCTACCGGTGGAGGGGTGAGAGGGATGTTCCACCGGTGGAGGGGTGAGGGGGATGTTCTACCGGTGGAGGGGTGAGAGGGATGTTCTACCGGTGGAGGGGTGAGAGGGATGTTCCACCGGTGGAGGGGTGAGGGGGATGTTCTACCGGTGAAGGGGTGAGAGGGATGTTCCACCGGTGGAGGGGTGAGGGGGATGTTCTACCGGTGGCGGGTGAGAGGGATGTTCTACCGGTGGAGGGGTGAGAGGGATGTTCTACCGGTGGCGGGTGAGAGGGATGTTCTACCGGTGGCGGGTGAGAGGGATGTTCTACCGGTGGAGGGGTGAGGGGGATGTTCTACCGGTGGCGGGGTGAGAGGGATGTTCTACCGGTGGCGGGGTGAGAGGGATGTTCTACCGGTGGAGGGGGGAGGGGTATGTTCTACCGGCGGAAGGGTGAGGGGGATGTTCTACCGGTGGAGGGGTCAGGGGGATGTTCTATCGGTGGAGGGGTCAGGGGGATGTTCTACTGGTGGCGGGTGAGAGGGAGGTTCTACCGGTGGAGGGCCAGGGGGATGTTCTACCGGTGGAGGGGTGAGAGGGATGTTCTACCGGTGGCGGGTGAGAGGGATGTTCTACCGGTTGCGGGTGAGAGGGATGTTCTACCGGTGGAGGGGTGAGAGGGATGTTCTACCGGTGGAGGGGTGAGAGGGATGTTCTACCGGTGGAGGGGTGAGGGGGATGTTCTACCGGTGGAGGGGTGAGGGGGATGTTCTACCGGTGGCGGGTGAGAGGGATGTTCTACCGGTGGAGGGGTGAGAGGGATGTTCTACCGGTGGAGGGGTGAGAGGGATGTTCTACCGGTGGCGGGGTGAGGGGGATGTTCTACCGGTGGAGGGTGAGAGGGATGTTCTACCGGTGCCGGGGTGAGAGGGATGTTCTACCGGTGGAGGGGTGTTCTACCGGTGGAGGGGTGAGAGGGATGTTCCACCGGTGGAGGGGTGAGAGGGATGTTCTACCGGTGGCGGGGTGAGGGGGATGTTCTACCGGTGGAGGGTGAGAGGGATGTTCTACCGGTGGCGGGGTGAGAGAGATGTTCTACCGGTGGCGGGGTGTTCTACCGGTGGCGGGGTGAGAGGGATGTTCTACCGGTGGCGGGGTGTTCTACCGGTGGAGGGGTGAGAGGGAGGTTCTACCGGTGGAGGGTCAGGGGGATGTTCTACCGGTGGAGGGGTGAGAGGGATGTTCTACCGGTGGCGGGTGAGAGGGATGTTCTACCGGTGGCGGGTGAGAGGGATGTTCTACCGGTGGAGGGGTGAGAGGGATGTTCTACCGGTGGAGGGGTGAGAGGGATGTTCTACCGGTGGAGGGGTGAGGGGGATGTTCTACCGGTGGAGGGGTGAGGGGGATGTTCTAACGGTGGCGGGTGAGAGGGATGTTCTACCGGTGGAGGGGTGAGAGGGATGTTCTACCGGTGGAGGGGTGAGAGGATGTTCTACCGGTAGCGGGGTGAGGGGGATGTTCTACCGGTGGAGGGTGAGAGGGATGTTCTACCGGTGGCGGGGTGAGAGGGATGTTCTACCGGTGGCGGGTGAGAGGGATGTTCCACCGGTGGAGGGGTGAGAGGGATGTTCTACCAGTGGCGGGTGAGAGGGAGGTTCTACCGGTGGAAAGGTGGGGGGGATGTTTTACCGGTGGAGGGGTGAGAGGGATGTTCCACCGGTGGAGGGGTGAGGGGGATGTTCTACCGGTGGAGGGGTGAGGGGGATGTTCTACCGGTGGAGGGGTGAGGGGGATGTTCTACCGGTGGAGGGGTGAGAGGGATGTTCCACCGGTGGAGGGGTGAGGGGGATGTTCTACCGGTGGAGGGGTGAGGGGGATGTTATACCGGTGGCGGGTGAGAGGGAGGTTCTACCGGTGGAGGGGTGAGGGGGATGTTCTACCGGTGGCGGGTGAGAGGGAGGTTCTACCGGTGGAGGGTCAGGGGGATGTTCTACCGGTGGAGGGGTGAGAGGGATGTTCTACCGGTGGAGGGGTGAGGGGGATGTTCTACCGGTGGAGGGGTGAGAGGGATGTTCCACCGGTGGAGGGGTGAGGGGGATGTTCTACCGGTGGAGGGGTGAGAGGGATGTTCTACCGGTGGAGGGGTGAGAGGGATGTTCCACCGGTGGAGGGGTGAGGGGGATGTTCTACCGGTGGCGGGTGAGAGGGATGTTCTACCGGTGGCGGGTGAGAGGGATGTTCTACCGGTGGAGGGGTGAGGGGGATGTTCTACCGGTGGCGGGGTGAGAGGGATGTTCTACCGGTGGCGGGGTGAGAGAGATGTTCTACCGGTGGAGGGGGGAGGGGTATGTTCTACCGGCGGAAGGGTGAGGGGGATGTTCTACCGGTGGAGGGGTCAGGGGGATGTTCTATCGGTGGAGGGGTGAGAGGGATGTTCTACCGGTGGCGGGTGAGAGGGATGTTCTACCGGTTGCGGGTGAGAGGGATGTTCTACCGGTGGAGGGGTGAGAGGGATGTTCTACCGGTGGAGGGGTGAGAGGGATGTTCTACCGGTGGAGGGGTGAGGGGGATGTTCTACCGGTGGCGGGTGAGAGGGATGTTCTACCGGTGGAGGGGTGAGAGGGATGTTCTACCGGTGGAGGGGTGAGAGGGATGTTCTAGCGGTGGCGGGGTGAGGGGGATGTTCTACCGGTGGAGGGTGAGAGGGATGTTCTAGCGGTGCCGGGGTGAGAGGGATGTTCTACCGGTGGCGGGGTGTTCTACCGGTGGAGGGGTGAGAGGGATGTTCCACCGGTGGAGGGGTGAGAGGGATGTTCTACCGGTGGCGGGGTGAGGGGGATGTTCTACCGGTGGAGGGTGAGAGGGATGTTCTACCGGTGGCGGGGTGAGAGGGATGTTCTACCGGTGGCGGGGTGTTCTACCGGTGGCGGGGTGAGAGGGATGTTCTACCGGTGGCGGGGTGTTCTACCGGTGGAGGGGTGAGAGGGAGGTTCTACCGGTGGAGGGTCAGGGGGATGTTCTACCGGTGGAGGGGTGAGAGGGATGTTCTACCGGTGGCGGGTGAGAGGGATGTTCTACCGGTGGCGGGTGAGAGGGATGTTCTACCGGTGGAGGGGTGAGAGGGATGTTCTACCGGTGGAGGGGTGAGAGGGATGTTCTACCGGTGGAGGGGTGAGGGGGATGTTCTACCGGTGGAGGGGTGAGGGGGATGTTCTAACGGTGGCGGGTGAGAGGGATGTTCTACCGGTGGAGGGGTGAGAGGGATGTTCTACCGGTGGAGGGGTGAGAGGGATGTTCTACCGGTGGCGGGGTGAGGGGGATGTTCTACCGGTGGAGGGTGAGAGGGATGTTCTACCGGTGGCGGGGTGAGAGGGATGTTCTACCGGTGGCGGGGTGTTCTACCGGTGGAGTGGTGAGAGGGATGTTCCACCGGTGGAGGGGTGAGGGGGATGTTCTACCGGTGGAGGGGTGAGAGGGATGTTCTACCGGTGGCGGGGTGAGGGGGATGTTCTACCCGTGGAGGGTGAGAGGGATGTTCTACCGGTGGCGGGGTGAGAGGGATGTTCTACCGGTGGCGGGGTGTTCTACCGGTGGCGGGGTGAGAGGGATGTTCTACCGGTGGCGGGGTGTTCTACCGGTGGAGGGGTGAGAGGGAGGTTCTACCGGTGGAGGGTCAGGGGGATGTTCTACCGGTGGAGGGGTGAGGGGGATGTTCTACCGGTGGCGGGTGAGAGGGATGTTCTACCGGTGGCGGTTGAGAGGGATGTTCTACCGGTGGAGGGGTGAGAGGGATGTTCTACCGGTGGAGGGGTGAGAGGGATGTTCTACCGGTGGAGGGGTGAGGGGGATGTTCTACCGGTGGAGGGGTGAGGGGGATGTTCTAACGGTGGCGGGTGAGAGGGATGTTCTACCGGTGGAGGGGTGAGAGGGATGTTCTACCGGTGGAGGGGTGAGAGGGATGTTCTACCGGTGGCGGGGTGAGGGGGATGTTCTACCGGTGGAGGGTGAGAGGGATGTTCTACCGGTGGCGGGGTGAGAGGGATGTTCTACCGGTGGCGGGGTGTTCTACCGGTGGAGTGGTGAGAGGGATGTTCCACCGGTGGAGGGGTGAGGGGGATGTTCTACCGGTGGAGGGGTGAGGGGGATGTTCTACCGGTGGAGGGGTGAGAGGGATGTTTCCACCGGTGGAGGGGTGAGGGGGATGTTCTACCGGTGGAGGGGTGAGGGGGATGTTATACCGGTGGCGGGTGAGAGGGAGGTTCTACCGGTGGAGGGGTGAGGGGGATGTTCTACCGGTGGCGGGTGAGAGGGAGGTTCTACCGGTGGCGGGTCAGGGGGATGTTCTACCGGTGGAGGGGTGAGAGGGATGTTCTACCGGTGGAGGGGTGAGGGGGATGTTCTACCGGTGGAGGGGTGAGAGGGATGTTCCACCGGTGGAGGGGTGAGGGGGATGTTCTACCGGTGGAGGGGTGAGAGGGATGTTCTACCGGTGGAGGGGTGAGAGGGATGTTCCACCGGTGGAGGGGTGAGGGGGATGTTCTACCGGTGAAGGAGTGAGAGGGATGTTCCACCGGTGGAGGGGTGAGGGGGATGTTCTACCGGTGGCGGGTGAGAGGGATGTTCTACCGGTGGAGGGGTGAGAGGGATGTTCTACCGGTGGCGGGTGAGAGGGATGTTCTACCGGTGGCGGGTGAGAAGGATGTTCTACTGGTGGAGGGGTGAGGGAGATGTTCTACCGGTGGCGGGGTGAGAGGGATGTTTTACCGGTGGCGGTTGAGGGGGATGTTCTACCGGTGGAGGGGTGAGGGGGATGTTCTACCGGTGGAGGGGTGAGAGGGATGTTCCATCGGTGGAGGGGTGAGGGGGATGTTCTACCGGTGGCGGGTGAGAGGGATGTTCTACCGGTGGAGGGGTGAGAGGGATGTTCTACCGGTGGAGGGGTGAGGGGGATGTTCTACCGGTGGAGGGGTGAGAGGGATGTTCCACCAGTGGAGGGGTGAGGGGGATGTTCTACCGGTGGCGGGTGAGAGGGATGTTCTACCGGTGGCGGGTGAGAGGGATGTTCTACCGGTGGAGGGGTGAGGGGGATGTTCTACCGGTGGCGGGTGAGAGGGATGTTCTACCGATGGAGGGGTGAGGGGGATGTTCTACCGGTGGAGGGGTGAGGGGGATGTTCTACCGGTGGAGGGGTGAGGGGGATGTTCTACCGGTGGAGGGGTGAGAGGTATGTTCCACCGGTGAAGGGGTGAGGGGCATGTTCTACCGGTGGAGGGGTGAGGGGGATGTTCTACCGGTGGCGGGTGAGGGGGATGTTCTACCGGTGGCGGGTGAGGGGGATGTTCTACCGGTGGAGGGGTGAGAGGGATGTTCTATCGGTGGCGGGGTGTTCTACCGGTGGAGGGGTGAGGGGGATGTTCTACCGGTGGAGGGGTGAGGGGGATGTTCTACCGGTGGCGGGTGAGGGGGATGTTCTACCGGTGGAGGGGTGAGGGGCATGTTCTACCGGTGGAGGGGTGAGGGGGATGTTCTACCGGTGGCGGGTGAGGGGGATGTTGCACAAGGTGGCGGGTGAGAGGGAGGTTCTACCGGTGGAGGGGTGAGGGGGATGTTCTACCGGTGGAGGGGTGAGGGGGATGTTCTACCAGTGGAGGGGTGAGGGGGATGTTCTACCGGTGGAGGGTGAGGGGGATGTTCTACCGGTGGAGGGGTGAGGGGCATGTTCTACCGGTGGAGGGGTGAGGGGGATGTTCTACCGGTGGCGGGTGAGAGGGATGTTCTACCGGTTGCGGGTGAGGGGGATGTTTTACCGGTGGCGAGTGAGAGGGAGGTTTTACCGGTGGAGGGGTGAGGGGGATGTTCTACCGGTGGAGGGGTGAGGGAGATGTTCTACCAGTAGAGGGGTGAGGGGGATGTTCTACCGGTGGAGGGGTGAGGGGCATGTTCTACCGGTGGAGGGGTGAGGGGGATGTTCTACCGGTGGCGGGTGAGAGGGAGGTTCTACCGGTGGAGGGGTGAGGGGGGGTGTTCCACCGGTGGAGGGGTTAGGGGGATGTTACACCGGTGGAGGGGTGAGGGGCATGTTCTACCGGTGGAGGGTTGAGGGGGATGTTCTACCGGTGGCGGGTGAGAGGGATGTTCTACCGGTGGCGGGTGAGAGGGACGTTCTACCGGTGAAGGGGTGAGGGGCATGTTCTACCGGTGGAGGGGTGAGGGGGATGTTCTACCGGTGGAGGGGTGAGGGGGATGTTCTACCGGTGGAGGGGTGAGGGGGATGTTCTACCGGTGGAGGGGTGAGAGGGATGTTCTACCGGTGGAGGGGTGAGAGGGATGTTCTACCGGTGGAGGAGGGAGGGGGATGTTCTACCCGTGGAGGGGTGAGGGGGATGTACTACCGGTGGAGGGGTGAGGGGGATGTTCTACCGGTGGCGGGTGAGGGATATTCTACCGGCGGAGGGGTGAGGGGGATGTTCTACCGGTGGAGGGATGAGGGGGATGTTCTACCGGTGGAGGGGTGAGGGGAATGTTCTACCGGTGGAGGGGTGAGGGGGATGTTCTACCGGTGGAGGGGTGAGGGGGATGTTCTACCGGTGGCGGGTGAGAGGGATGTTCTACCGGTGGAGGGCTGAGAGGGATGTTCTACCGGTGGAGGGGTGAGGGAGATGTTCTACCGGTGGAGGGGTGAGGGGGATGTTCTACCGGTGGATGGTTGAGGGGGATGTTTCCCTCGGTGGAGGGGTGAGGGGATGTTCTACCGGTGGCGGGTGAGAGGGATGTTCTGCCTTTGGAGGGGTGAGGGGGATGTTCTACCGGTGGAGGGGTGAGGGGGATGCTCTACCGGTGGAGGGGTGAGGGGGATGTTCTACCGGTGGAGGGGTGAGGGGGATGTTCTACCGGTGGAGGGGTGAGGGGATGTTCTATCGGTGGAGGGGTGAGGGGGATGTTCTACCGGTGGCGGGTAAGAGGGATGTTCTACCGGTGGCGGGTGAGAGGGATGTTCTACCGGTGGAGGGGTGAGGGGGATGTTCTACCGGTGGCGGGTGAGAGGGACGTTCTACCGGTGGAGGGCGGAGGGGGATGTTCTACCGGTGGAGGGGTGAGGGGGATGTTCTACCGGTGTAGGGGTGAGGGGGATGTTCTACCGGTGGCGGGTGAGAGGGATGTTCTACCGGTGGAGGGGGGAGGGGGATGTTCTACCGGTGGAGGGGTGAGGGGGGTGTTCCACCGGTGGAGGGGTGTGAGGGATGTTCTACCCGTGGAGGGGTGAGGGGGATGTTCTACCGGTGGAGGGGTGAGGGGGATGTTCTACCGGTGGCGGGTGAGAGGGATGGTCTACCGGTGGAGGGGTGAGGGAGATGTTCTAGCGGTAGAGGGGTGAGGGGCATGGCCTACCGGTGGAGAGGTGAGGGGGATGTTCTACCGGTGGCGGGTAAGAGGGATGTTCTACCGGTGGCGGGGAGAGCGGGATGTTCTACCGGTGGAGGGGTGAGGGGGATGTTCTACCGGTGTAGGGGTGAGGGGGATGTTCTACCGGTGGCGGGTGAGAGGGATGTTCTACCGGTGGAGGGGGGAGGGGGATGTTCTACCGGTGGAGGGGTGAGGGGGATGTTCTACCGGTGGAGGGGTGAGGGGGATGTTCTACCGGTGGAGGGGTGAGGGGGATGTTCTACCGGTGGAGGGGTGAGGGGGATGTTCTACCGGTGGAGGGGTGAGGGGGATGTTCTACCGGTGGCGGGTGAGAGGGATGTTCTACCGGTGGAGGGGTGAGGAGGATGTTCTACCGGTGGAGGGGTGAGGGGGATGTTCTACCGGTGGCGGGTGAGAGGGACGTTCTACCGGTGGAGGGGGGAGGGGGATGTTCTACCTGTGGAGGGGTGAGGGGGATGTTCTACCGGTCTAGGGGTGAGGGGGATGTTCTACCGGTGGCGGGTGAGAGGGATGTTCTACCGGTGGAGGGGTGAGGGGGATGTTCTACCGGTGGAGGGGTGAGGGGGATGTTCTACCGGTGGAGGGGTGAGGGGGATGTTCTACCGGTGGAGGGGTGAGGGGGGTGTTCCACCGGTGGAGGGGTGTGAGGGATGTTCTACCCGTGGAGGGGTGAGGGGGATGTTCTACCGGTGGAGGGGTGAGGGGGATGTTCTACCGGTGGAGGGGTGAGAGGGATGTTCTACCGGTGGAGGGGTGAGAGGGATGTTCTACCGGTTGCGGGGTGAGGGGGATGTTCTACCGGCTGAGGGGTGAGGGGGATGTTCTACCGGTGGAGGGGTGAGGGGGATGTTCTACCGGTGGCGGGTGAGAGGGATGTTCTACCGGTGGCGGGTGAGAGGGATGGTCTACCGGTGGAGGGGTGAGAGAGATGTTCTAGCGGTGGAGGGGTGAGGGGCATGGCCTACCGGTGGAGAGGTGAGGGGGATGGTCTACCGGTGGAGGGGTGAGGGAGATGTTCTAGCGGTGGAGGGGTGAGGGGGATGTTCTACCGGTGGCGGGTGAGAGGGATGTTTTACCGGTGGCGGGTAAGAGGGATGTTCTACCGGTGGAGGGGTGAGAGGGATGTTCTACCGGTGGCGGTTGAGAGGGATGGTCTACCGTTGGAGGGGTGAGGGAGATGTTCTAGCGGTGGAGGGGTGAGGGGCATGGCCTACCGGTGGAGAGGTGAGGGGGATGTTCTACCGGTGGCGGGTAAGAGGGATGTTCTACCGGTGGAGGGGTGAGAGGGATGTTCTACCGGTGGCGGGTGAGAGGGATGTTCTACCGGTGGCGGGTGAGAGGGATGCTCTACCGGTGGCGGGTGAGAGGGATGTTCTACCGGTGGAGGGGTGAGGGGGATGTTCTACCGGTGGAGGGGTGAGGGGGATGTTCTACCGGTGGAGGGGTGAGAGGGATGTTCTACCGGTGGAGGGGAGAGAGGGATGTTCTACTGGTGGCGGGTTGAGGGGGATGTTCTACCGGTGGAGGGGTGAGAGGGATGTTCTACTGGTGGAGGGGTGAGGGGGATGTTCTACCGGTGGAGGGGTGAGGGGGATGTTCTACCGGTGGAGGGGTGAGGGGGATGTTCTACCGGTGGAGGGGTGAGAGCGATGTTCTACCGGTGGAGGGGTGAGAGGGATGTTCTACTGGTGGAGGGGTGAGGGGGATGTTCTACCGGTGGAGGGGTGAGGGGGATGTTCTACCGGTGGAGGGGTGAGGGGGATGTTCTACCGGTGGAGGGGTGAGGGGGATGTTACACCGGTGGAGGGGTGAGGGGGATGTTCTACCGGTGGAGGGGTGAGGGGGATGTTCTACCGGTGGAGGGGTGAGGGGGATGTTACACCGGTGGAGGGGTGAGGGGGATGTTCTACCGATGGAGGGGTGAGGGGGATGTTCTACCGGTGGAGGGGTGAGGGGGATGTTCTACCGGTGGAGGGGTGAGGGGGATGTTCTACCGGTGGAGGGGTGAGGGGGATGTTACACCGGTGGAGGGGTGAGGGGGATGTTCTACCGGTGGAGGGGTGAGGGGGATGTTCTACCGGTGGAGGGGTGAGGGGGATGTTCTACCGGTGGAGGGGTGAGGGGGATGTTACACCGGTGGAGGGGTGAGGGGGATGTTCTACCGGTGGAGGGGTGAGGGGGATGTTCTACCGGTGGAGGGGTGAGAGGGATGTTCTACCGGTGGCGGGTGAGAGGGATGTTCTACCGGTGGCGGGTGAGAGGGATGTTCCACCGGTGGAGGGGTGAGAGGGATGTTCTACCAGTGGCGGGTGAGAGGGAGGTTCTACCGGTGGAGGGGTGAGGGGGATGTTCTACCGGTGGCGGGTGAGAGGGATGTTCTACCGGTGGCGGGTGAGAGGGATGTTCCACCGGTGGAGGGGTGAGAGGGATGTTCTACCAGTGGCGGGTGAGAGGGAGGTTCTACCGGTGGAAAGGTGGGGGGGATGTTCTACCGGTGGAGGGGTGAGAGGGATGTTCCACCGGTGGAGGGGTGAGGGGGATGTTCTACCGGTGGAGGGGTGAGGGGGATGTTCGACCGGTGGCGGGGTGTTCTACCGGTGGAGGGGTGAGAGGGATGTTCCACCGATGGAGGGGTGAGGGGGATGTTCTACCGGTGGAGGGGTGAGGGGGATGTTCTACCGGTGGAGGGGTGAGAGGGATGTTCCACCGGTGGAGGGGTGAGGGGGATGTTCTCCCGGTGGCGGGTGAGAGGGAGGTTCTACCGGTGGAGGGTCAGGGGGATGTTCTACCGGTGGAGGGGTGAGAGGGATGTTCTACCGGTGGAGGGGTGAGGGGGATGTTCTACCGGTGGAGGGGTGAGAGGGATGTTCCACCGGTGGAGGGGTGAGGGGGATGTTCTACCGGTGGAGGGGTGAGAGGGATGTTCTACCGGTGGAGGGGTGAGAGGGATGTTCCACCGGTGGAGGGGTGAGGGGGATGTTCTACCGGTGAAGGGGTGAGAGGGATGTTCCACCGGTGGAGGGGTGAGGGGGATGTTCTACCGGTGGCGGGTGAGAGGGATGTTCTACCGGTGGAGGGGTGAGAGGGATGTTCTACCGGTGGCGGGTGAGAGGGATGTTCTACCGGTGGCGGGTGAGAGGGATGTTCTACCGGTGGAGGGGTGAGGGGGATGTTCTACCGGTGGCGGGGTGAGAGGGATGTTCTACCGGTGGCGGGGTGAGAGGGATGTTCTACCGGTGGAGGGGGGAGGGGTATGTTCTACCGGCGGAAGGGTGAGGGGGATGTTCTACCGGTGGAGGGGTCAGGGGGATGTTCTATCGGTGGAGGGGTCAGGGGGATGTTCTACTGGTGGCGGGTGAGAGGGAGGTTCTACCGGTGGAGGGCCAGGGGGATGTTCTACCGGTGGAGGGGTGAGAGGGATGTTCTACCGGTGGCGGGTGAGAGGGATGTTCTACCGGTTGCGGGTGAGAGGGATGTTCTACCGGTGGAGGGGTGAGAGGGATGTTCTACCGGTGGAGGGGTGAGAGGGATGTTCTACCGGTGGAGGGGTGAGGGGGATGTTCTACCGGTGGAGGGGTGAGGGGGATGTTCTACCGGTGGCGGGTGAGAGGGATGTTCTACCGGTGGAGGGGTGAGAGGGATGTTCTACCGGTGGAGGGGTGAGAGGGATGTTCTACCGGTGGCGGGGTGAGGGGGATGTTCTACCGGTGGAGGGTGAGAGGGATGTTCTACCGGTGCCGGGGTGAGAGGGATGTTCTACCGGTGGAGGGGTGTTCTACCGGTGGAGGGGTGAGAGGGATGTTCCACCGGTGGAGGGGTGAGAGGGATGTTCTACCGGTGGCGGGGTGAGGGGGATGTTCTACCGGTGGAGGGTGAGAGGGATGTTCTACCGGTGGCGGGGTGAGAGAGATGTTCTACCGGTGGCGGGGTGTTCTACCGGTGGCGGGGTGAGAGGGATGTTCTACCGGTGGCGGGGTGTTCTACCGGTGGAGGGGTGAGAGGGAGGTTCTACCGGTGGAGGGTCAGGGGGATGTTCTACCGGTGGAGGGGTGAGAGGGATGTTCTACCGGTGGCGGGTGAGAGGGATGTTCTACCGGTGGCGGGTGAGAGGGATGTTCTACCGGTGGAGGGGTGAGAGGGATGTTCTACCGGTGGAGGGGTGAGAGGGATGTTCTACCGGTGGAGGGGTGAGGGGGATGTTCTACCGGTGGAGGGGTGAGGGGGATGTTCTAACGGTGGCGGGTGAGAGGGATGTTCTACCGGTGGAGGGGTGAGAGGGATGTTCTACCGGTGGAGGGGTGAGAGGGATGTTCTACCGGTAGCGGGGTGAGGGGGATGTTCTACCGGTGGAGGGTGAGAGGGATGTTCTACCGGTGGCGGGGTGAGAGGGATGTTCTACCGGTGGCGGGTGAGAGGGATGTTCCACCGGTGGAGGGGTGAGAGGGATGTTCTACCAGTGGCGGGTGAGAGGGAGGTTCTACCGGTGGAAAGGTGGGGGGGATGTTTTACCGGTGGAGGGGTGAGAGGGATGTTCCACCGGTGGAGGGGTGAGGGGGATGTTCTACCGGTGGAGGGGTGAGGGGGATGTTCTACCGGTGGAGGGGTGAGGGGGATGTTCTACCGGTGGAGGGGTGAGAGGGATGTTCCACCGGTGGAGGGGTGAGGGGGATGTTCTACCGGTGGAGGGGTGAGGGGGATGTTATACCGGTGGCGGGTGAGAGGGAGGTTCTACCGGTGGAGGGGTGAGGGGGATGTTCTACCGGTGGCGGGTGAGAGGGAGGTTCTACCGGTGGAGGGTCAGGGGGATGTTCTACCGGTGGAGGGGTGAGAGGGATGTTCTACCGGTGGAGGGGTGAGGGGGATGTTCTACCGGTGGAGGGGTGAGAGGGATGTTCCACCGGTGGAGGGGTGAGGGGGATGTTCTACCGGTGGAGGGGTGAGAGGGATGTTCTACCGGTGGAGGGGTGAGAGGGATGTTCCACCGGTGGAGGGGTGAGGGGGATGTTCTACCGGTGGCGGGTGAGAGGGATGTTCTACCGGTGGCGGGTGAGAGGGATGTTCTACCGGTGGAGGGGTGAGGGGGATGTTCTACCGGTGGCGGGGTGAGAGGGATGTTCTACCGGTGGCGGGGTGAGAGAGATGTTCTACCGGTGGAGGGGGGAGGGGTATGTTCTACCGGCGGAAGGGTGAGGGGGATGTTCTACCGGTGGAGGGGTCAGGGGGATGTTCTATCGGTGGAGGGGTGAGAGGGATGTTCTACCGGTGGCGGGTGAGAGGGATGTTCTACCGGTTGCGGGTGAGAGGGATGTTCTACCGGTGGAGGGGTGAGAGGGATGTTCTACCGGTGGAGGGGTGAGAGGGATGTTCTACCGGTGGAGGGGTGAGGGGGATGTTCTACCGGTGGCGGGTGAGAGGGATGTTCTACCGGTGGAGGGGTGAGAGGGATGTTCTACCGGTGGAGGGGTGAGAGGGATGTTCTAGCGGTGGCGGGGTGAGGGGGATGTTCTACCGGTGGAGGGTGAGAGGGATGTTCTAGCGGTGCCGGGGTGAGAGGGATGTTCTACCGGTGGCGGGGTGTTCTACCGGTGGAGGGGTGAGAGGGATGTTCCACCGGTGGAGGGGTGAGAGGGATGTTCTACCGGTGGCGGGGTGAGGGGGATGTTCTACCGGTGGAGGGTGAGAGGGATGTTCTACCGGTGGCGGGGTGAGAGGGATGTTCTACCGGTGGCGGGGTGTTCTACCGGTGGCGGGGTGAGAGGGATGTTCTACCGGTGGCGGGGTGTTCTACCGGTGGAGGGGTGAGAGGGAGGTTCTACCGGTGGAGGGTCAGGGGGATGTTCTACCGGTGGAGGGGTGAGAGGGATGTTCTACCGGTGGCGGGTGAGAGGGATGTTCTACCGGTGGCGGGTGAGAGGGATGTTCTACCGGTGGAGGGGTGAGAGGGATGTTCTACCGGTGGAGGGGTGAGAGGGATGTTCTACCGGTGGAGGGGTGAGGGGGATGTTCTACCGGTGGAGGGGTGAGGGGGATGTTCTAACGGTGGCGGGTGAGAGGGATGTTCTACCGGTGGAGGGGTGAGAGGGATGTTCTACCGGTGGAGGGGTGAGAGGGATGTTCTACCGGTGGCGGGGTGAGGGGGATGTTCTACCGGTGGAGGGTGAGAGGGATGTTCTACCGGTGGCGGGGTGAGAGGGATGTTCTACCGGTGGCGGGGTGTTCTACCGGTGGAGTGGTGAGAGGGATGTTCCACCGGTGGAGGGGTGAGGGGGATGTTCTACCGGTGGAGGGGTGAGAGGGATGTTCTACCGGTGGCGGGGTGAGGGGGATGTTCTACCCGTGGAGGGTGAGAGGGATGTTCTACCGGTGGCGGGGTGAGAGGGATGTTCTACCGGTGGCGGGGTGTTCTACCGGTGGCGGGGTGAGAGGGATGTTCTACCGGTGGCGGGGTGTTCTACCGGTGGAGGGGTGAGAGGGAGGTTCTACCGGTGGAGGGTCAGGGGGATGTTCTACCGGTGGAGGGGTGAGAGGGATGTTCTACCGGTGGCGGGTGAGAGGGATGTTCTACCGGTGGCGGTTGAGAGGGATGTTCTACCGGTGGAGGGGTGAGAGGGATGTTCTACCGGTGGAGGGGTGAGAGGGATGTTCTACCGGTGGAGGGGTGAGGGGGATGTTCTACCGGTGGAGGGGTGAGGGGGATGTTCTAACGGTGGCGGGTGAGAGGGATGTTCTACCGGTGGAGGGGTGAGAGGGATGTTCTACCGGTGGAGGGGTGAGAGGGATGTTCTACCGGTGGCGGGGTGAGGGGGATGTTCTACCGGTGGAGGGTGAGAGGGATGTTCTACCGGTGGCGGGGTGAGAGGGATGTTCTACCGGTGGCGGGGTGTTCTACCGGTGGAGTGGTGAGAGGGATGTTCCACCGGTGGAGGGGTGAGGGGGATGTTCTACCGGTGGAGGGGTGAGGGGGATGTTCTACCGGTGGAGGGGTGAGAGGGATGTTTCCACCGGTGGAGGGGTGAGGGGGATGTTCTACCGGTGGAGGGGTGAGGGGGATGTTATACCGGTGGCGGGTGAGAGGGAGGTTCTACCGGTGGAGGGGTGAGGGGGATGTTCTACCGGTGGCGGGTGAGAGGGAGGTTCTACCGGTGGCGGGTCAGGGGGATGTTCTACCGGTGGAGGGGTGAGAGGGATGTTCTACCGGTGGAGGGGTGAGGGGGATGTTCTACCGGTGGAGGGGTGAGAGGGATGTTCCACCGGTGGAGGGGTGAGGGGGATGTTCTACCGGTGGAGGGGTGAGAGGGATGTTCTACCGGTGGAGGGGTGAGAGGGATGTTCCACCGGTGGAGGGGTGAGGGGGATGTTCTACCGGTGAAGGAGTGAGAGGGATGTTCCACCGGTGGAGGGGTGAGGGGGATGTTCTACCGGTGGCGGGTGAGAGGGATGTTCTACCGGTGGAGGGGTGAGAGGGATGTTCTACCGGTGGCGGGTGAGAGGGATGTTCTACCGGTGGCGGGTGAGAAGGATGTTCTACTGGTGGAGGGGTGAGGGAGATGTTCTACCGGTGGCGGGGTGAGAGGGATGTTTTACCGGTGGCGGTTGAGGGGGATGTTCTACCGGTGGAGGGGTGAGGGGGATGTTCTACCGGTGGAGGGGTGAGAGGGATGTTCCATCGGTGGAGGGGTGAGGGGGATGTTCTACCGGTGGCGGGTGAGAGGGATGTTCTACCGGTGGAGGGGTGAGAGGGATGTTCTACCGGTGGAGGGGTGAGGGGGATGTTCTACCGGTGGAGGGGTGAGAGGGATGTTCCACCAGTGGAGGGGTGAGGGGGATGTTCTACCGGTGGCGGGTGAGAGGGATGTTCTACCGGTGGCGGGTGAGAGGGATGTTCTACCGGTGGAGGGGTGAGGGGGATGTTCTACCGGTGGCGGGTGAGAGGGATGTTCTACCGATGGAGGGGTGAGGGGGATGTTCTACCGGTGGAGGGGTGAGGGGGATGTTCTACCGGTGGAGGGGTGAGGGGGATGTTCTACCGGTGGAGGGGTGAGGGGGATGTTCTACCGGTGGAGGGTGAGAGGGATGTTCTACCGGTGGCGGGGTGAGAGGGATGTTCTACCGGTGGCGGGGTGTTCTACCGGTGGAGTGGTGAGAGGGATGTTCCACCGGTGGAGGGGTGAGGGGGATGTTCTACCGGTGGAGGGGTGAGAGGGATGTTCTACCGGTGGCGGGGTGAGGGGGATGTTCTACCCGTGGAGGGTGAGAGGGATGTTCTACCGGTGGCGGGGTGAGAGGGATGTTCTACCGGTGGCGGGGTGTTCTACCGGTGGCGGGGTGAGAGGGATGTTCTACCGGTGGCGGGGTGTTCTACCGGTGGAGGGGTGAGAGGGAGGTTCTACCGGTGGAGGGTCAGGGGGATGTTCTACCGGTGGAGGGGTGAGAGGGATGTTCTACCGGTGGCGGGTGAGAGGGATGTTCTACCGGTGGCGGTTGAGAGGGATGTTCTACCGGTGGAGGGGTGAGAGGGATGTTCTACCGGTGGAGGGGTGAGAGGGATGTTCTACCGGTGGAGGGGTGAGGGGGATGTTCTACCGGTGGAGGGGTGAGGGGGATGTTCTAACGGTGGCGGGTGAGAGGGATGTTCTACCGGTGGAGGGGTGAGAGGGATGTTCTACCGGTGGAGGGGTGAGAGGGATGTTCTACCGGTGGCGGGGTGAGGGGGATGTTCTACCGGTGGAGGGTGAGAGGGATGTTCTACCGGTGGCGGGGTGAGAGGGATGTTCTACCGGTGGCGGGGTGTTCTACCGGTGGAGTGGTGAGAGGGATGTTCCACCGGTGGAGGGGTGAGGGGGATGTTCTACCGGTGGAGGGGTGAGGGGGATGTTCTACCGGTGGAGGGGTGAGAGGGATGTTTCCACCGGTGGAGGGGTGAGGGGGATGTTCTACCGGTGGAGGGGTGAGGGGGATGTTATACCGGTGGCGGGTGAGAGGGAGGTTCTACCGGTGGAGGGGTGAGGGGGATGTTCTACCGGTGGCGGGTGAGAGGGAGGTTCTACCGGTGGCGGGTCAGGGGGATGTTCTACCGGTGGAGGGGTGAGAGGGATGTTCTACCGGTGGAGGGGTGAGGGGGATGTTCTACCGGTGGAGGGGTGAGAGGGATGTTCCACCGGTGGAGGGGTGAGGGGGATGTTCTACCGGTGGAGGGGTGAGAGGGATGTTCTACCGGTGGAGGGGTGAGAGGGATGTTCCACCGGTGGAGGGGTGAGGGGGATGTTCTACCGGTGAAGGAGTGAGAGGGATGTTCCACCGGTGGAGGGGTGAGGGGGATGTTCTACCGGTGGCGGGTGAGAGGGATGTTCTACCGGTGGAGGGGTGAGAGGGATGTTCTACCGGTGGCGGGTGAGAGGGATGTTCTACCGGTGGCGGGTGAGAAGGATGTTCTACTGGTGGAGGGGTGAGGGAGATGTTCTACCGGTGGCGGGGTGAGAGGGATGTTTTACCGGTGGCGGTTGAGGGGGATGTTCTACCGGTGGAGGGGTGAGGGGGATGTTCTACCGGTGGAGGGGTGAGAGGGATGTTCCATCGGTGGAGGGGTGAGGGGGATGTTCTACCGGTGGCGGGTGAGAGGGATGTTCTACCGGTGGAGGGGTGAGAGGGATGTTCTACCGGTGGAGGGGTGAGGGGGATGTTCTACCGGTGGAGGGGTGAGAGGGATGTTCCACCAGTGGAGGGGTGAGGGGGATGTTCTACCGGTGGCGGGTGAGAGGGATGTTCTACCGGTGGCGGGTGAGAGGGATGTTCTACCGGTGGAGGGGTGAGGGGGATGTTCTACCGGTGGCGGGTGAGAGGGATGTTCTACCGATGGAGGGGTGAGGGGGATGTTCTACCGGTGGAGGGGTGAGGGGGATGTTCTACCGGTGGAGGGGTGAGGGGGATGTTCTACCGGTGGAGGGGTGAGAGGTATGTTCCACCGGTGAAGGGGTGAGGGGCATGTTCTACCGGTGGAGGGGTGAGGGGGATGTTCTACCGGTGGCGGGTGAGGGGGATGTTCTACCGGTGGCGGGTGAGGGGGATGTTCTACCGGTGGAGGGGTGAGAGGGATGTTCTATCGGTGGCGGGGTGTTCTACCGGTGGAGGGGTGAGGGGGATGTTCTACCGGTGGAGGGGTGAGGGGGATGTTCTACCGGTGGCGGGTGAGGGGGATGTTCTACCGGTGGAGGGGTGAGGGGCATGTTCTACCGGTGGAGGGGTGAGGGGGATGTTCTACCGGTGGCGGGTGAGGGGGATGTTCTACCGGTGGAGGGGTGAGAGGGATGTTCTACCGGTGGCGGGGTGTTCTACCGGTGGAGGGGTATGTTCTAACAGTGGATGCTGGGGGGCATTTTCTACCAGTGGACGGTGGCAATTCTAACACGTACTGATCAGTTCGCTGAGGACTTTGCAACATAAGACAACTATGTTTCTTTTTGCCATTGTGTTTTATTATATATAGCATACATCTTGGTGTAACAATGGAATCATGCGACACATCTTATGTCCCAACATGTCTTGTGGTCAGTCACCATGGCACCACGACAGACGGCAGTGCTACATCACGGGGCAGGATCGGGCGGCGAGTACAGTGAGTGTGGGAATGGGGGGGGGGCGAGGACAGTGAGTGGGGGGGAGGGGGGTAGGGCAGCGAGCTCAGTGAGTGGGGGAGGGGGGCGCAGGATCGGGCGAAGTGTACAGTGAGTGGGCGTGGGGGGCATACGGCTGCGAGTACAGTGAGTGGGGGGGGGTGGCATGGGGCGTACAGTGAGTGTGGTGGGGCGGCGAGGACAGTGAGTGGGGGGGGGGGGGGGTGGCATGGGGCGTACAGTGAGTGTGGTGGGGCGGCGAGGACAGTGAGTGGGGGGGGGGCATGGGGCGGCGAGTACAGTGAGTGGGGGGGGGGGCATGGGGCGGCGAGTACAGTGAGTGTGGTGGGGCGGCGAGTACAGTGAGTGGGGGAGGGGGAAGGGGTAGGGCGGAGAATACAGTGAGTGGGGGAGGGGGAAGGGGAAGGGCGGCGAGTACAGCGAGTGAGGGGCGGGGGGCAAAGGGCGGCGAGTAAAGTCAGGGGCGGGGGGGGGTGGATAGGCGGCAATTAGTGAGGGAGGGGTATAGGGCGGAGTACAGTGAAGACGGGAGCTTGTGGGGGGGGGGGGGATAGGGCAATACAGTGAGAGGGCGTATCTGGTAGCAAGTACAGTAAGCGTGGGGGGGGGGTGGGGGGGCAGGCAAATACCATGAGGGGACATTGTGCGACGATACGTGTAGTGGGGGAGGGGCATTGGGTAATGTTACCAAGTACAGTGGGGGGGGGGGGGGGGGCGATAGGACAAGTGCAACGTGTGTGTGTGTGTGTGGGGGGGGTAATGTAGTGGGGAAGAGAGCACAGGGTGATGCCATCACGGACAATAGACTAGGGGGGGGGGGTACGGACAATGATGGTGGAAGGCGGTGGGTGGGAGAACCCTCAGCTAACAAGGTGTACACGACTACAGATCAGATCCTGACATCAGATTGGTCCTTCACATGAATACTCTCGCCCGAGGAGCCTAAACCGCCGGACGAAGAGAGCGTATCGGCTTTGAGACATAATACATGAAGGGGGATACGGCCTTTTGATTTGCTTCAACATAACGTCTGTCGCCAATCCAATGGACGACAGCAAGAGTTCATACCACTGACAGAGGTGATACACCGCGGCAAGAGGACGAACATTGGCCAGTAAGCATACAGATTGCCCAGTCTACGATACAGCCAAATGGGGCGAATTCCCCGTACACACGTGTCTAGAGCTGACTATGACCGGACACCACAGAAGACCGCCATGTGCGCCATGGTTCACGGAGATAATCACAGACCACGTTTTACATCGGTACATGTATTATATTAGGTCACTTTATAACAGAATGCGGATAAAGCGGATGCTATCGTCTCGGGTTCGCAATTCCTCGACCTCAGCTTAGTCTCAAAATGAATGGTAAAATGTTTTATTTACTATCATATGCAATTGTTAATACACATCATCAACGATTTTAAGTCTTCCTCTTGATAACCACATTCCCCTGTAGCCTAGCGACGGCCGTGTAGCCTAGCGACGGCCGTGTAGCCTAGCGACGGCCCTGTAGCCTAGTGACGACCATGTAGCCTAGTGACGACCATGTAGCCTAGCGACGACCTTGTAGCCCCAGCGACAGCCATGTAGCCTAGCGACCATGTAGCCTAGCGATGACCTTGTAGCCTAGCGACCATGCAGCCTAGCGACGACCTTGTAGCCTAGCGACGACCTTGTAGCCTAGCCACCATGTAGCCTAGCGACGACCACGTAGCCTAGCGACGACCACGTAGCCTAGCAACGGCCACGTAGCCTAGCGACGGCACCCAGTCCTCGTCACCCAGAATAAAAGGCCTTCGCTAAGTCTAACCGTCAGGGCCTCTTAATTTAAGATTTCATTGAAACCTTTCATATCTCGTACAAGGTATTCGCAGACTCTTCCGTGTAACAACGCTAGTCTGTCGAATGGAGAGAAGTTTTCGTGAGCGCTCATGAACAAGTTAACGACAAGAGTGACAAGACAACGCCGACCTCTTACACATCTGTCACACTATAAATACTTGGTGGGTGAGAGCCCCAGTCGCCGCCTGATGTACACCTGGTGACAGCGCCCTACACCGCGGCCAGCCTCACCACTCACAGCCACACATCACACACATCCACGGCCGCCTAGTGCCGCCACATTATCTGTACACACATTCGCACGCAAGTCGTTTAGGATGAGATCAGTGATTTCCTCACGGAGAAACAAAGGAGCGAAGACAGTGTGGACATTAATGCTAACGTTCAAAGCAGAAGACGTTACTTTTCCGTACAAGATGGTTACTGTTGTTGTAATTCGTTGATCTATTGCAGTTAGAGCGGAGTGTTACATCAGCTAGACGCGTACTGTGGGCGAGGCCCCCGCGTACACCAGTCATACCGCACGGACCGTCCGAGCGCAGGGGGTCCGCTCACAGCACAGTAAAGGAACACCACGTTACAGAGCGACTTCTCTGACCAGCCATACTACCCGTGGTGTCTCGGTATATAGACCGTATGGTGCCTACATATCAGTCTGCGCGGCCCTTCGTCACAGTAACACAGCAGACAGGACAGGACCTCTATATCAAACACCACTGCATGACGTCACTGGCCCTGTGCTGGGTTACCGGACAGGGCTGGGTTACTGGCCTACTAATGCCAATACATCTAGTACGAAGACCCATAAAGTATATTAAACCATGTCAATTTAACGAAAATATCAAAATTCATAGCATAAAACTTTAAATAAATAACGCTTGATAATATAGTCCCGGAGCCTACAGCACACCCGGGTGAGCCCGCCTTACAGGGCGTCAGGCCGCAGCACACCCGGGTGACCCCGCCTTACAGGGCGTCAGGCCGCAGCACACCCGGGTGACCCCGCCTTACAGGGCGTCAGGCCGCAGCACGCCCGGGTGACCCCGCCTTACAGGGCGTCAGGCCGCAGCACACCCGGGTGACCCCGCCTTACAGGGCGTCAGGCCGCAGCACGCCCGGGTGACCCCGCCTTACAGGGCGTCAGGCCGCAGCACACCCGGGTGACCCCGCCTTACAGGGCGTCAGGCCGCAGCGCGCCCGGGTGACCCCGCCTTACAGGGCGTCAGGCCGCAGCACACCCGGGTGACCCCGCCTTACAGGGCGTCAGGCCGCAGCACACCCGGGTGACCCCGCCTTACAGGGCGTCAGGCCGCAGCACACCCGGGTGACCCCGCCTTACAGGGCGTCAGGCCGCAGCGCGCCCGGGTGACCCCGCCTTACAGGGCGTCAGTCTGCAGCACACCCGGGTGACCCCGACTTACAGGGCGTCAGGCCGCAGCACACCCGGGTGACCCCGTCTTACAGGGCGTCAGGCCGCAGCACACCCGGGTGACCCGCCTTACAGGGCGTCAGGCCGCAGCACACCCGGGTGACCCCGCCTTACAGGGCGTCAGGCCGCAGCGCACCCGGGTGACCCCGCCTTACAGGGCGTCAGGCCGCAGCGCGCCCGGGTGACCCCGCCTTACAGGGCGTCAGGCCGCAGCACACCCGGGTGACCCCGCCTTACAGGGCGTCAGGCCGCAGCACACCCTGGCGACCATCAGGACGTCAGTGGACATGGACAAGCGGTAGATCAGAATCAGTCTCCCCATCACCATCCTCTTCCTCCTCCTCCTCCTCCTCCGTCGTCCCCTCGGCGCCTCCCTCTGTCTCCCCCGACTCACCAGCCTCCACCTCCTCCTCCTCCGTATGTTCAGCAGGAGACGAGAGGCCGTTGGTCTGCCCATCACCCGCGTTATCCCCATCCCCACCACCCCCACCACTCTCGCCCTCCCTGCCCGCCTCGCCCTTGTCACTGGCTCCGCTCTCGTGACCCTCCTTGCTCTCGTGACCCTCCTTGCTCTCGTGACCTTCCTTGCTCTCGCGGCTCTCGCGACTCTCGCGACTCTCGCGGCGGTGTTCGCGCTTCTTTTTCTTGGCGGGCAGCCAGAGGTCGGCCGAGTCCTCGGCACTCTCCTGGCTGGCGGGCGTCAGGGGGCGCAGCTCGTAGTACGGCAGGTAGACCGCCAGGCGCGACTCCAGGAACTGCTCCAGCAGGCGACCGCCAACACCCACGTCAGACTCCGGCTGTACAGAGAGGAAAACACACGTCAGACTCGGGCTGTACAGAGAGGAAAACACACGTCAGACTCCGGCTGTACAGAGGAAAACACACGTCAGACTCCGGCTGTACAGAGAGGAAAACACACGTCAGACTCCGGCTGTACAGAGAGGAAAACACACGTCAGACTCCGGTTGTACAGAGAGGAAAACACACGTCAGACTCCGGCTATACAGAGAGGAAAACACACGTCAGACTCCGGCTGTACATAGAGGAAAACACACGTCAGACTCCGGCTGTACAGAGAGGAAAACACACGTCAGACTCCGGCTGTACAGAGAGGAAAACACACGTCAGACTCCGGCTGTACAGAGAGGAAAACACACGTCAGACTCCGGCTGTACAGAGAGGAAAACACACGTCAGACTCCGGCTGTACAGAGGAAAACACACGTCAGACACAGGCTGTACAGAGGAAAACACACGTCAGATTCCGGCTGTACATAGAGGAAAACACCCGTCAGACTCCGGCTGTACAGAGGAAAACACACGTCAGACTCTGGCTGTGCAGAGAGGAAAACACACGTCAGACTCCGGCTGTAGTGAGAGAAACACACACGTCAGACTCCGGCTGTACAGAGAGGAAAACACACGTCAGACTCCGGCTGTACAGAGAGGAAAACACACGTCAGACTCCGGCTGTACAGAGAGGAAAACACACGTCAGATTCCGGCTGCACAGAGGAAAACACACGTCAGATTTGGGCTGTACAGAGAGGAAAACACGTCAGACTCCGGCTGTACAGAGAGGAAAACACCCGTCAGACTCCGGCTGCACAGAGGAAAACACACGTCAGATTCCGGCTGTACAGAGAGGAAAACACACGTCAGACTCCGGCTGTACAGAGAGGAAAACACACGTCAGATTCCGGCTGTACGTAGAGAAAAGCACACGTCAGACTCCGGCTGTACAGAGGAAAACACACGTCAGACTCCGGCTGTACATAGAGGAAAACACACGTCAGACTCCGGCTGTACAGAGGAAAACACACGTCAGACTCCGGCTGTACAGAGGAAAACACACGTCAGACTCCGGCTGTACATAGAGGAAAACACACGTCAGACTCCAGCTGTACAGAGGAAAACACACGTCAGACTCCGGCTGTACAGAGGAAAACACACGTCAGATTCCGGCTGTACATAGAGGAAAACACACGTCAGACTCCGGCTGTACAGAGGAAAACACACGTCAGACTCTGGCTGTGCAGAGAGGAAAACACACGTCAGACTCCGGCTGTAGTGAGAGAAACACACACGTCAGACTCCGGCTGTACATAGAGAAAAACACGCGTCAGACTCCGGCTGTACAGAGAAGAAAACACACGTCAGACTCCGGCTGTACAGAGAGGAAAACACCCGTCAGGCTCCGGCTGTACAGAGAGAAAAACACACGTCAGACTCCGGCTGTACAGAGGAAAACACACGTCAGATTCCGGCTGTACATAGAGGAAAACACACGTCAGACTCCGGCTGTACAGAGGAAAACACACGTCAGACTCCGGCTGTACAGAGGAAAACACACGTCAGACTCCGGCTGTACATAGAGGAAAACACACGTCAGACTCCGGCTGTACAGAGGAAAACACACGTCAGACTCCGGCTGTACAGAGGAAAACACACGTCAGATTCCGGCTGTACAGAGGAAAACACACGTCAGACTCTGGCTGTGCAGAGAGGAAAACACACGTCAGACTCCGGCTGCAGTGAGAGAAACACACACGTCAGACTCCGGCTGTACATAGAGAAAAACACGCGTCAGACTCCGGCTGTACAGAGAAGAAAACACACGTCAGACTCCGGCTGCACAGAGAGGATAACACCCGTCAGGCTCGGGCTGTACAGAGAGAAAAACACACGTCAGACTCCGGCTGTACAGAGGAAAACACACGTCAGACTCCGGCTGTACATAGAGGAAAACACACGTCAGACTCCGGCTGTACAGAGGAAAACACACGTCAGACTCCGGCTGTACAGAGGAAAACACACGTCAGACTCCGGCTGTACATAGAGGAAAACACACGTCAGACTCCGGCTGTACAGAGGAAAACACACGTCAGACTCCGGCTGTACAGAGGAAAACACACGTCAGACTCCAGCTGTACAGAGAGGAAAACACACGTCAGATTCCGGCTGTACATAGAGGAAAACACCCGTCAGACTCCGGCTGTACAGAGGAAAACACACGTCAGACTCTGGCTGTGCAGAGAGGAAAACACACGTCAGACTCCGGCTGTAGTGAGAGAAACACACACGTCAGACTCCGGCTGTACAGAGAGGAAAACACACGTCAGACTCCGGCTGTACAGAGGAAAACACACGTCAGACTCCGGCTGTACAGAGAGGAAAACACACGTCAGACTCCGGCTGTACAGAGAGGAAAACACACGTCAGACTCCGGCTGTACAGAGAGGAAAACACACGTCAGACTCTGGCTGTACAGAGAGGAAAACACACGTCAGACTCCGTCAAAACATAGTCCAGGCCAGTATATACTCTAGGTTAGGACATAGTCGAGGTCAGCATATAGTCTAGGTCAGAACATAGTCGAGGTCAGTATATACTCTAGGTCAGAACATTCCAGGTCAGTATATACACTAGCAGTCTAGGTCAGAACATAGTCGATGTCAGTATATACTCTAGGTCAGAACAGTCTAGGTCAGAACATAGTCCAGGTCAGCATATACTCTAGGTCAGAACATTCCAGGTCAGTATATACACTAGCAGTCTAGGTCAGAACATAGTCGATGTCAGTATATACTCTAGGTCAGAACAGTCTAGGTCAGAACATAGTCCAGGTCAGTATATACTCTAGGTCAGCATATACTCTAGGTCAGAATATAGGCGAGGTCAGCACATACTCTAGGTCAGAACATAGTCTAGGTCAGTATATACTCTAGGTCAGCATATACTCTAGGTCAGAACATAGTCGAGGTCAGAACAGTCTAGGTCAGCATATACTCTAGGTCAGAAGATAACGACGCGGACTGTAGACGTTTAGGACTCACGTGGTTGAAGGTCGCACAATTGCTGAAGATGAGTTTGGCATCGACGACGAAGTCGTTAATGGACTGGTAGTGGTTGAAGTGAGATTTCACCAGCTTAGACTTGATGGTGTTGAGGTCCATGGGCCGCGCAATCACTTTGTAGTAGTTCGGTACCTGTCAAACGGACATCAATGTTGAAAAACATATGGCGATGAAGCTTGGGGAAAAGATAAATGACATGGCGATGAAGCTTGGGGACAAGATAAATGACATGGCGATGAAGCTTGGAGACAAGATAAATGATATGGCGATGAAGCTTGGGGACAAGATAAATGATATGGCGATGAAGCTTGGAGACAAGATAAATGACATGGCGATGAAAGACTGATAGATTGATAGATTGGTGCTTTAAGCCACCTTTTGCCCCATTATAGGCTGAACCGGGCCAACCAACCCCCAATGAAATGGACAATGAAATGAGCGTTTTAGACCATTTTGGGTCACAAAAGGCTTAATTGGGCCAAGAAACCTGTCGATACGCTGAGCGGATGAAACATGCCCCAAATTAGGTGACCAGCCCCGGATTCGAACCCAGGACCCATGGTCTACACCAGGAAGCCCCCCCCCCCCGCAACTCTCCAAGGAGATAAATGTAAACTATCACCAGGCCAGGGGCTTGTAGACAAGACAGTCAGGGCCAATGACAGGACAGTACTTACAGCTTTGCTGACAGGATCGTGGAATGGAGGACTGGCTTCGTGTGTCATCAGCTCCAGCAAGATGCGTTCACACACCTACAACAGAATGAGGATCCATCAATTCACACACCTACAACAGAATGAGGATCCATCAATTCACACACCTACAACAGAATGAGGATCCATCAATTCACACACCTACAACAGAATGAGGATCCATCAATTCACACACCTACAACAGAATGAGGATCCATCAATTCACACACCTACAACAGAATGAGGATCCATCAATTCACACACCTACAACAGAATGAGGATCAATCACTTCACACACCTACAACAGAATGAGGATCCATCAATTCACACACCTACAACAAAATGAGGATCCATCAATTCACACACCTACAACAGAATGAGGATCAATCAATTCACACACCTACAACAGAATGAGGATCCCTCAATTCACACACCTACAACAGAATGAGGATCCATCAATTCACACACCTACAACAGAATGAGGATCAATCACTTCACACACCTACAACAGAATGAGGATCCATCAATTCCCACACCTACAACAGAATGAGGATCCATCAATTCACACACCTACAACAGAATGAGGATCCATCAATTCACACACCTACAACAGAATGAGGATCAATCGCTTCACACACCTACAACAGAATGAGGATCCATCAATTCACACACCTACAACAGAATGAGGATCCATCAATTCACACACCTACAACAGAATGAGGATCCATCAATTCACACACCTACAACAGAATGAGGATCCATCAATTCACACACCTACAACAGAATGAGGATCCATCAATTCACACACCTACAACAGAATGAGGATCCATCAATTCACACACCTACAACAGAATGAGGATCCATCAATTCACACCTACAACGTGAGGATCCATCAATTCACACCTACAACGTGAGGATCCATCAATTCACACACCTACAACAGAATGAGGATCCATCAATTCACACACCTACAACAGAATGAGGATCAATCGCTTCACACACCTACAACAGAATGAGGATCCATCAATTCACACACCTACAACAGAATGAGGATCAATCGCTTCACACACCTACAACAGAATGAGGATCCATCAATTCACACACCTACAACAGAATGAGGATCCATCAATTCACACACCTACAACAGAATGAGGATCAATCGCTTCACACACCTACAACAGAATGAGGATCCATCAATTCACACACCTACAACAGAATGAGGATCCATCAATTCACACACCTACAACAGAATGAGGATCAATCGCTTCACACACCTACAGCAGAATGAGGATCCATCAATTCACACACCTACAACAGAATGAGGATCCATCAATTCACACCTACAACGTGAGGATCCATCAATTCACACACCTACAACGTGAGGATCCATCAATTCACACACCTACAACGTGAGGATCCATCAATTCACACACCTACAACGTGAGGATCCATCAATTCACACACCTACAACAGAATGAGGACCCATCAATTCACACCTACAACGTGAGGATCCATCAATTCACACACCTACAACGTGAGGATCCATCAATTCACACACCTACAACGTGAGGATCCATCAATTCACACACCTACAACGTGAGGATCCATCAATTCACACACCTACAACATAAACGAAGCTCCATCAATTCACAATCTGAGTGAAGAAAACCTCCCGACTGGAATGAACCTCTCAACTGGACTACGTCTAGTGCGAAGTGAACCTCCCGACTGGAGTAAACCTCCAGTGTGGAGTGAACCTTTTCACTGGAGTGTACCTCTCGACTGGAGTAAACCTTCAGAGTGGAGTGAACCTTTTCACTGGAGTGTACCTCTCGACTGGAGTAAATCTTCAGAGTGGAGTGAACCTTTTCACTGGAGTGTACCTCTCGACTGGAGTAAACCTCCAGTGTGGAGTGAACCTTTTCACTGGAGTGTACCTCTCGACTGGAGTAAACCTCCAGTGTGGAGTGAACCTTTTCACTGGAGTGAACCTTCAGAGTGGAGTGAACCTCTCGACTGGAGTAAACCTTCAGAGTGGAGTGAACCTCTCGACTGGAGTAAACCTTCAGAGTGGAGTGAACCTCTCGACTGGAGTAAACCTTCAGAGTGGAGTGAACCTTTTCACTGGAGTGTACCTCTCGACTGGAGTAAACCTTCAGAGTGGAGTGAACCTCTCGACTGGAGTAAACCTTCAGAGTGGAGTGAACCTCTCGACTGGAGTGAACTTTAGGACATAAGTACTGTTGTGATACTGCTTCAGTGGGACGCACCTTGAGTTCGCGCTCGGCGAGTCCCGTGGCGGCCTTCCGCTTGGAGGCGCCACTGCGGCCGGCCAGCAGCTGCTCCCTCGGCTCGGCGCACTCGATAACCAGCGTTCGCTCATCGGCACACAGGCCGCAGAGCCACTCGTCACTGAAAAAAGACAGCGGTAACATCACTATGGGCAGTCTCCCCACCACATGACGAGTTGGTGTCTAAGGCCAGCCTGGTGTATACATGGGTTGGTGTCTGAGGCCAGCCTGGTGTATACATGGGTTGGTGTCTGAGGCCAGCCTGGCGTATACATGGGTTGGTGTCTGAGGCCAGCCTGGTGTGTACATGGGTTGGTGTCTGAGGCCAGCCTGGTGTATACATGGGTTGGTGTCTGAGGCCAGCCTGGTGTATACATGGGTTGGTGTCTGAGGCCAGCCTGGCGTATACATGGGTTGGTGTCTGAGGCGAGCCTGGTGTATACATGGGTTGGTGTCTGAGGCGAGCCTGGTGTATACATGGGTTGGTGTCTGAGGCGAGCCTGGTGTATACATGGGTTGGTGTCTGAGGCCAGCCTGGTGTATACATGGGTTGGTGTCTGAGGCGAGCCTGGTGTATACATGGGTTGGTGTCTGAGGCGAGCCTGGTGTATACATGGGTTGGTGTCTCAGGCCAGCCCGGTGCATACTGGCTGTCACGCCTGTGCCACACTGGCTGACGCGCCTGTGCTACACTGGCTGTCACGCCTGTGCTACACTGGCTGTCACGCCTGTGCTACAATGACTGACGCGCCTGTGCCACACTGGCTGACGCGCCTGTGCTACACTGGCTGTCACGCCTGTGCTACACTGGCTGTCACGCCTGTGCCACACTGGCTCACGCGCCTGTGCTACACTGGCTGACACGCCTGTGCTACAATGACTGACGCGCCTGTGCTACACTGGCTGACACGCCTGTGCTACAATGACTGACGCGCCTGTGCCACACTGACTGACGCGCCTGTGCCACACTGGCTCACGCGCCTGTGCTACACTAGCTGTCACGCCTGTGCCACACTAGCTGTCACGCCTGTGCCACACTGGCTCACGCGCCTGTGCCACACTGGCTCACGCGCCTGTGCTACACTGGCTGACGCGCCTGTGCCACACTGGCTGACGCGCCTGTGCCACACTGGCTCACGCGCCTGTGCTACAATGACTGACGCGCCTGTGCCACACTGGCTGACGCGCCTGTGCCACACTGGCTCACGCGCCTGTGCTACACTGGCTGTCACGCCTGTGCTACAATGACTGACGCGCCTGTGCCACACTGGCTGACGCGCCTGTGCTACACTGGCTGTCACGCCTGTGCTACAATGACTGACGCGCCTGTGCCACACTGGCTGACGCGCCTGTGCTACACTGGCTGACGCGCCTGTGCCACACTAGCTGACGCGCCTGTGCTACACTGGCTGTCACGCCTGTGCTACAATGACTGACGCGCCTGTGCCACACTGGCTGACGCGCCTGTGCTACACTGGCTGACACGCCTGTGCTACAATGACTGACGCGCCTGTGCTACAATGACTGACGCGCCTGTGCTACACTGGCTGACGCGCCTGTGCTACACTGGCTGACGCGCCTGTGCTACAATGACTGACGCGCCTGTGCCACACTGGCTGACGCGCCTGTGTCACACGTAACTAGAATTAAGTAAGCAAAAGTCGTGTTCTGCATTGTATACTTCAAATAATCACTTCAGTGTGATGAAAACCCACACATATGCAAGGCGATCTGGTGGCGAGGAGCGTGGCACTTTACCTGGGGGCATCCTGCAGAGTGGGCACGTGGCAGGAGAGGTGGAACACCTTGGGGCAGCCGTCACAGCACAGCAGGTCGCCCCCGTTATGGCACACCGCACACCAGTCCTCGCTGGGGTCGTCGTCCCGACTCGTCTGCGGCATCACGCTGTTGGAGATGGTCTTCTGGGCGGTAGGCGGGCCCTTGCCGCCCATCGAGGACTGCGGGGTCGGGGGCCTGTATTTCACCTCCCCGAGGACCCTGTAGCGCTGCTCTGGGGCGGCCTCCCCGGGCCCCGGCCCCGCACCCGGACCCGCCCCCGGGTCGGGTGCCCCGGGGTCGTGATTGGAGCACGCGGAGGGCGCCGACAGGGCGTCAGCCGCCGCACACCCCGAGCTGACGGCCTCAAAGTGGGGCGCCAGACCCTCGTCCGCCATGTGGGGGCCCTGGCCGCCCCCGGGGCTGGTCCACAGGGTGGAGCTGGAGGAGGCGTCCAGGGGCGGGCCACCCAGCTGGGGGCTGGGGCCGGACGGCTGCGGGAGGCAGGGCGGGGTGACCACGGTGCTGGTGGTCGACTCGGCCTTGTTGGGGGTGGGCGTGCGGCTGCCTGACGGTGTGATCTGCTGCTACAGGAGGGGGGTCAGACAGCACCGGGGTAAACACCTGGTCCACGTGGTCGCCAGGCAGGCCACAAACATCAGAACACGAAGACTTACTTTTAATGGCACAAAGACCTCGAACATCTACACGAAGGCCAGCACCATGCTGCTCGATAGCTTATAGACCCGGCCGTCACCCCTTGGGACACATTATAAACCCGGCCGTCACCCCTTGGGACACATTATAGTTCCGGCCGTCAACCCTTGGGACACATTATAGTTCCGGCCGTCAACCCTTGGGACACATTATAGTTCCGGCCGTCAACCCTTGGGACACATTATAGACCCGGCCGTCACCCCTTGGGACACATTATAGTTCCGGCCGTCAACCCTTGGGACACATTATAGTTCCGGCCGTCAACCCTTGGGACACATTATAGTTCCGGCCGTCAACCCTTGGGACACATTATAGACCCGGCCGTCACCCCTTGGGACACATTATAGACCCGGCCGTCACCCCTTGGGACACATTATAGTTCCGGCCGTCAACCCTTGGGACACATTATAGTTCCGGCCATCAACCCTTGGGACACATTATAGACCCGGCCGTCAACCCTTGGGACACATTATAGACCCGGCCGTCACCTCTCGGGACACATTACAGACCCGGCCGTCACCCCTTGGGACACATTATAGACCCGGCCGTCACCCCTTGGGACACATTATAGACCCGGCCGTCACCCTTTGGGATACATTATAGACCCGGCCGTCACCCCTTGGGACACATTATAGACCCGGCCGTCACCCTTTGGGACACATTACAGACCCGGCCGTCACCCCTTGGGACACATTATAGACCCGGCCGTCACCCCTTGGGACACATAATAGACCCGGCCGTCAACCCTTGGGACACATTATAGACCCGGCCGTCACCCTTTGGGACACATTGTAGATCCGGCCGTCACCCCTTGGGACACATTATAGACCCGGCAGTCACCCCTTGGAACACATAATAGACCCGGCCGTCACCCCTTGGGACACATAATAGACCCGGCCGTCCCCCCTTGGGACACATTATAGACCCGGCCGTCACCCTTTGGGACACATTGTAGACCCGGCCGTCACCCCTTGGGACACATTATAGACCCGGCCGTCAACCCTTGGGACACATTATAGACCCGGCCGTCACCCCTTGGGACACATTATAGTTCCGGCCGTCAACCCTTGGGACACATTATAGACCCGGCCGTCACCCCTTGGGACACATTATAGACCCGGCCGTCACCCCTTGGGACACATTATAGACCCGGCCGTCACCCCTCGGGACACATTATAGACCCGGCCGTCACCCCTCGGGACACATTATAGACCCGGCCGTCACCCCTCGGGACACATTATAGACCCGGCCGTCACCCCTCGGGACACATTATAGACCCGGCCGTCACCCCTTGGGACACATTATAGACCCGGCCGTCACCCCTTGGGACACATTATAGACCCGGCCGTCACCCCTTGGGACACATTATAGACCCGGCCTTCACCCCTTGGGATACATTATAGACCCGGCCGTCACCCTTGGGACACATTATAGACCCGGCCGTCACCCCTTGGGACACATTATAGACCCGGCCGTCACCCCTTGGGACACATTATAGACCCGGCCGTCACCCCTTGGGATACATTATAGACCCGGCCGTCACCCTTGGGACACATTATAGACCCGGCCGTCACCCCTTGGGACACATTATAGACCCGGCCGTCACCCCTTGGGACACATTATAGACCCGGCCGTCCCCCCTTGGGACACATTATAGACCCGGCCGTCACCCCTTGGGACACATTATAAACCCGGCCGTCACCCCTTGGGACACATTATAGACCCGGCCGTCACCCCTTGGGACACATTATAGACCCGGCCGTCACCCCTTGGGACACATTATAGACCCGGCCGTCACCCCTTGGGATACATTATAGACCCGGCCGTCACCCCTTGGGACACATTATAGACCCGGCCGTCACCCCTTGGGACACATTATAGACCCGGCCGTCACCCCTTGGGACACATTATAGACCCGGCCGTCACCCCTTGGGACACATTATAGACCCGGCCGTCACCCCTTGGGACACATTATAGACCCGGCCGTCACCCCTTGGGATACATTATAGACCCGGCCGTCACCCTTGGGACACATTATAGACCCGGCCGTCACCCCTTGGGACACATTATAGACCCGGCCGTCACCCCTTGGGACACATTATAGACCCGGCCGTCCCCCCTTGGGACACATTATAGACCCGGCCGTCACCCCTTGGGACACATTATAGACCCGGCCGTCACCCTTGGGACACATTATAGACCCGGCCGTCACCCCTTGGGACACATTATAGACCCGGCCGTCCCCCCTTGGGACACATTATAGACCCGGCCGTCCCCGCTTGGGATACATTATAGACCCGGCCGTCACCCTTGGGACACATTATAGACCCGGCCGTCACCCCTTGGGACACATTATAGACCCGGCCGTCACCCCTCGGGACCCAGTACTGACCATGCCCAGGACGTTGATGAGGTCGCCGTCTGGAGTCTTGCTCTCCCGCCCCACCTGGCGGCCGGCGGCGAAGCTACAAGATGGCCGCTCCATGTCTCCAGTCTTCATGGCCCCGCTCAGGCCGGGATCGGCGCTGAATTGTCTGCATGCGAGAGATACTCACAGGTACTCAAGGTAACAGCGCGAACACCAGATCTGACGCTCCAGTGCCGGAACAACACAAACAGCGCTTACACCGGTGTGTACAACACAAACAGCGCTTACACCGGTGTGTACAACACAAACAGCGCTTACACCGGTGTGTACAACACAAACAGCGCTTACACCGGTGTGTACAACACAAACAGCGCTTACACCGGTGTGTACAACACAAACAGCGCTTACACCGGTGTGTACAACACAAACAGCGCTTACACCGGTGTGTACAACACAAACAGCGCCTACACCGGTGTGTACAACACAAACAGCGCCTACACCGGTGTGTACAACACAAACAGCGCCTACACCGGTGTGTACAACACAAACAGCGCCTACACCGGTGTGTACTTTCGACGGCAATGCTTTACAAATGCATAAAAAGTTAGGAATGAAAATCGAGAATTTGGCAAACTTTGGCTACTCTAGGTAACCTCCCACCTTTACCGGGTTAAAGAATCCTTCTGTGACAATAGTACAATCTTACAAGGCTCGTTTTGAGTAACAAGATGGGAGTGTCCTCACCTGTCTGAGTACCCGCCTTGCCTACAATACTGAGAACTCTCCGTGGAGAAGCTGGCCGCGCCAGAGGGGCCGACGTGACTGGTGGTCGGACTGATGCGGTTGAGGAAGGGAGCTGCGGCACGAGGGACAGGGAAACACGTCAAGGCCGAGAGCCCGTTAACCAACTCTAATGAGAAACATTCAAACAGGTCTGCCGCCATTTTTTGTAATTTTCCTTTCTACGCGACATTTATTGCAAAGAGACTGTAAACTTAACTGCCGTTAACTAGAATGGCACATATAAGTAGAACAAAGAATAAACCAGACTCTTTGGAAAACTCGTAAGGACTAGTAATGTTGTGCGCCACCATGGTGTAGTGATGGGTGGCTGAGGCGCGTACCTGTGTCGAGGAGAGCCTCTGGCGAGGGGAAGCCCTGGGGCTGGATCACAATGGGGTTCTGCATGGAAGCCGTGGGGGGCGACACGTTGTGGTGCGGGTGGCCGGGGCCCACGCGCTGACTCCGCTGCTCCTGCAACTGATTCAAATTCATCTGCGGCACGCGGCTCATATTTGGCCGCATGGTGAGTGTTGGGGGGCCCTTGGGGATGCCCGACCAGGGGGTGAAATAGTTCTGAGTGGGGCGCAGGCGCGGGTTGGAGCTCGAGATGCTGGACGACTGTGGCGGGAGGTGGGAGAGGCGCTGCGTGCTCTGCAGACTCTGGTGGAGCCCACCCCCGCCCCCGCCGCCCTGCTGCTGGGGGTGGTGCTGAGAGTGATGGTGGTGCGGCTGCGGCTGCTGCTGCTGCTGTTGTTGTTGATGCTGCTGCTGCTGCTGCTGCTGCTGCTGCTGCTGCTGCTGCTGTTGTTGCTGTTGCATATGATGCCTCTCCCGCTGTAGCTGCTGCATCTTGGCCACGAGCATGGCGCGCTGGTTTGAGCTCAAATTGTTCACGTTGATTTCCTTGGGTCCTCCCGTGGGCCGCCCACCGCCCGCACTCCCCCCCAACACCCCCCCTAGTCCGGCCAGGTTCTGCGTGGCCGCCGCTACGGCCACCTGACTGGCGCCGAACGACTGCTGTCCCTGGCTGCCGTGCGCCCCACCGCCACCCCCACCCGCACCCGGCCCTCCCCCCACCGGGGGCTCGTGCAGGCGGTTGGGGCTGAAGGGAAAGCCGTCGACCATGATGGTGCCCATGATGGGCACCTGGTGCAGCGGCGTCTTGGCGTCGTACGTGAACTTGATGTCCACGATGTGGAAAGGGTTGGGCACTTCACAGCGCGTGCTGAAGATGGCGTTCAGCTGCCGCACCAGAGTCTTCTTGGTGTAGAGCAGGGCCGTGTGGTGGCCCTTCTCCAGGGTGTACTCGGCGAACCGGATGGCGTGGTCCAGACTCTTCGACAGAGTGTTCACCTCGGAGCCCTTCGACTCGAG
The DNA here is from genome assembly GCA_964019135.1 of Arenicola marina. Classification (NCBI taxonomy): domain Eukaryota; kingdom Metazoa; phylum Annelida; class Polychaeta; family Arenicolidae; genus Arenicola; species Arenicola marina. Next base: position 2,319,434 of record OZ025261.1, read on the forward strand.
CTGCCCCTTCTTGGCCTTACAGATGCTCTGCAGGTCGGCCATCAGCTGCTTGCCGCGCTTGTTCAGCTCAGTCGCCACCTTCATGATAAACATTTTGATCTCGTTGGCCACTTTTTGTTCTTTTTCCGTAATCTCCTCATTGCGCTTGGCAATGAGACTCTTGGCGTTCTCCACGTAGGTCTGTTTCTCCTTGATCTTGCCGAGCAGCGCTTGCAGCGTGTGCTTGAAGTTGGTGGCGGCCTCCTGCACGAACTGGTACTTGTGGTCCTTGTGCTCCACCAGCTGGCAGTCGCGACACGTCATCTGCTCGCACGTGTCGCAGTACAGCCGCAGCAGCTCCTGCTTGTGCACGGGGCAGTACATGTTGACGGAGGCCGGCAGCAGGTCCGCCACCGCCGCGCCCCCGCTCCCGGCGCCCCCGCCCACCGCCGCGCCCCCGCCGCCCGCGAGGCTCTCCTTGGTCTGGATGGTGTGGTCCTTGGTGACCCGGACCCGGCGGTGGGCCTGGACGCACTGGTCGCAGAGCCACTCCTGGCAGTCCTGACAGAAGAACGAGGCGGCCGCGCTCTCCTCGCAACCCGTGCACCGCCGGTTGTCGTCATAGGAGGCGCCATTATCGGCGCCCGCCGTGTTTAACGTCACAAACATGTTGGAGATGAGCTTGGCGACGGGGGCCACATCTTGACAGACCGGGCACCGGATACCCACAGCGGCACCTGCGGGAAGACAAAGTCACATTCAGACCTTAAAGCAGCTACTTAGATGCGCTATATTATATTTTTTACAGTTTCGAAACAGTACTAAACGTATCTCAATATTATGATGCATATGTTTTATATCTCTTTGAGTCTGTAAAGCAACAAGTTCAACATATAACTGCGCGGTTTATTTACATCGCACGCGGACGTCCTAGCGAGCCGCGGTCGATACACACAGAATATCGAACAGCGAACAGGCGCGCAGAGATATAAAGCCGGCCACCAACTTCTGTTCCGGTGAACAAATTTGCTTGTCTCCGGATAGCCCGAAGGCCACAGGATTTAAAATATACCGAAACTAACGGCATCATTCACTGAGCGTTATTTTGTTTTGTCCTGTTAACTCAAGATATTATAGTTTAGCATGCCTCTTGTCTTTGATAAATACTGTGGCAAGCTAATGGTACATGCATAATAAGGATTATGTAGCACTTCCTAAAGCAAGCAAGCAACAAGCACTACACGCCATGTCACCAGTATTCGCCAGATTCAAAGTTCCTTTTGCATAATTAGGAAGAAACCAGAAATGAGAGTACTGTTGGTGGAGGTCAGACCACAGATTACATGAGACCTAGTAGTAGTAGACCACTCCCCTGTCACAGACCTAGTAGTAGTAGACCACTCCCCTGTCACAGACCTAGCAGTAGTAGACCACTCCCCTGTCACAGACCTAGTAGTAGTAGACCACTCCCCTGTCACAGACCTAGTAGTAGTAGACCACTCCCCTGTCACAGACCTAGTAGTAGTAGACCACTCCCCTGTCACAGACCTAGTAGTAGTAGACCACTCCCCTGTCACAGACCTAGTAGTAGTAGACCACTCCCCTGTCACAGACCTAGTAGTAGTATACCACTCCCCTGTCACAGACCTAGTAGTAGTATACCACTCCTCTGTCACAGACCTAGTAGTAGTAGACCACTCCCCTGTCACAGATCTAGTAGTAGTATACCACTCCCCTGTCACAGACCTAGTAGTAGTAGACCACTCCCCTGTCACAGACCTAGTAGTAGTATACCACTCCCTGTCACAGATCTAGTAGTAGTATACCACTCCTCTGTCACAGACCTAGTAGTAGTAGACCACTCCCCTGTCACAGACCTAGTAGTAGTAGACCACTCCCCTGTCACAGACCTAGTAGTAGTAGACCACTCCCTGTCACAGACCTAGTAGTAGTATACCACTCCCCTGTCACAGACCTAGTAGTAGTATACCACTCCCCTGTCACAGATCTAGTAGTAGTATACCACTCCCCTGTCACAGACCTAGTAGTAGTAGACCACTCCCCTGTCACAGACCTAGTAGTAGTATACCACTCCCCTGTCACAGACCTAGTAGTAGTAGACCACTCCCCTGTCACAGACCTAGTAGTAGTAGACCACTCCCCTGTCACAGACCTAGTAGTAGTAGACCACTCCCTGTCACAGACCTAGTAGTAGTAGACCACTCCCCTGTCACAGACCTAGTAGTAGTAGACCACTCCCTGACACAGACCTAGTAGTAGTAGACCACTCCCTGTCACAGACCTAGTAGTAGTAGACCACTCCCCTGTCACAGACCTAGTAGTAGTATACCACTCCCCTGTCACAGACCTAGTAGTAGTATACCACTCCCCTGTCACAGACCTAGTAGTAGTAGACCACTCCCCTGTCACAGACCTAGTAGTAGTATACCACTCCCCTGTCACAGACCTAGTAGTAGTATACCACTCCCCTGTCACAGACCTAGTAGTAGTAGACCACTCCCCTGTCACAGACCTAGTAGTAGTATACCACTCCCCTGTCACAGACCTAGTAGTAGTAGACCACTCCCCTGTCACAGACCTAGTAGTAGTAGACCACTCCCTGACACAGACCTAGTAGTAGTAGACCACTCCCTGTCACAGACCTAGTAGTAGTAGACCACTCCCCTGTCACAGACCTAGTAGTAGTATACCACTCCCCTGTCACAGACCTAGTAGTAGTATACCACTCCCCTGTCACAGACCTAGTAGTAGTAGACCACTCCCCTGTCACAGACCTAGTAGTAGTATACCACTCCCCTGTCACAGACCTAGTAGTAGTATACCACTCCCCTGTCACAGACCTAGTAGTAGTATACCACTCCCCTGTCACAGACCTAGTAGTAGTAGACCACTCCCCTGTCACAGACCTAGTAGTAGTAGACCACTCCCCTGTCACAGACCTAGTAGTAGTAGACCACTCCCCTGTCACAGACCTAGTAGTAGTATACCACTCCCCTGTCACAGACCTAGTAGTAGTATACCACTCCCCTGTCACAGACCTAGTAGTAGTATACCACTCCCCTGTCACAGACCTAGTAGTAGTAGACCACTCCCCTGTCACAGACCTAGTAGTAGTATACCACTCCCCTGTCACAGACCTAGTAGTAGTATACCACTCCCCTGTCACAGACCTAGTAGTAGTATACCACTCCCCTGTCACAGACCTAGTAGTAGTAGACCACTCCCCTGTCACAGACCTAGTAGTAGTATACCACTCCCCTGTCACAGACCTAGTAGTAGTAGACCACTCCCCTGTCACAGACCTAGTAGTAGTAGACCACTCCCCTGTCACAAACCTAGTAGTAGTATACCACTCCCCTGTCACAGACCTAGTAGTAGTATACCACTCCCCTGTCAGACCTAGTAGTAGTATACCACTCCCCTGTCACAGACCTAGTAGTAGTAGACCACTCCCCTGTCACAGACCTAGTAGTAGTAGACCACTTCCCTGTCACAGACCTAGTAGTAGTAGACCACTCCCCTGTCACAGACCTAGTAGTAGTAGACCACTCCCCTGTCACAGACCTAGTAGTAGTAGACCACTCCCCTGTCACAGACCTAGTAGTAGTATACCACTCCCCTGTCACAGACCTAGTAGTAGTATACCACTCCCCTGTCACAGACCTAGTAGTAGTATACCACTCCCCTGTCACAGACCTAGTAGTAGTATACCACTCCCCTGTCACAGACCTAGTAGTAGTAGACCACTCCCTGTCACAGACCTAGTAGTAGTAGACCACTCCCCTGTCACAGACCTAGTAGTAGTATACCACTCCCCTGTCACAGACCTAGTAGTAGTAGACCACTCCCCTGTCACAGACCTAGTAGTAGTATACCACTCCCCTGTCACAGACCTAGTAGTAGTAGACCACTCCCCTGTCACAGACCTAGTAGTAGTATACCACTCCCCTGTCACAGACCTAGTAGTAGTATACCACTCCCCTGTCACAGACCTAGTAGTAGTAGACCACCCCCGTGTCACAGACCTAGTAGTAGTATACCACTCCCCTGTCACAGACCTAGTAGTAGTAGACCACTCCCCTGTCACAGACCTAGTAGTAGTAGACCACTCCCCTGTCACAGACCTAGTAGTAGTATACCACTCCCCTGTCATAGAGCTAGTAGTAGTATACCACTCCCCTGTCACAGACCTAGTAGTAGTAGACCACTCCCCTGTCACAGACCTAGTAGTAGTAGACCACTCCCCTGTCACAGACCTAGTAGTAGTAGACCACTCCCCTGTCACAGACCTAGTAGTAGTATACCACTCCCCTGTCACAGACCTAGTAGTAGTATACCACTCCCCTGTCACAGACCTAGTAGTAGTATACCACTCCCCTGTCACAGACCTAGTAGTAGTATACCACTCCCCTGTCACAGACCTAGTAGTAGTAGACCACTCCCCTGTCACAGACCTAGTAGTAGTATACCACTCCCCTGTCACAGACCTAGTAGTAGTAGACCACTCCCCTGTCACAGACCTAGTAGTAGTATACCACTCCCCTGTCACAGACCTAGTAGTAGTATACCACTCCCCTGTCACAGACCTAGTAGTAGTAGACCACCCCCGTGTCACAGACCTAGTAGTAGTATACCACTCCCCTGTCACAGACCTAGTAGTAGTAGACCACTCCCCTGTCACAGACCTAGTAGTAGTAGACCACTCCCCTGTCACAGACCTAGTAGTAGTATACCACTCCCCTGTCACAGAGCTAGTAGTAGTATACCACTCCCCTGTCACAGACCTAGTAGTAGTATACCACTCCCCTGTCACAGACCTAGTAGTAGTAGACCACTCCCCTGTCACAGACCTAGTAGTAGTATACCACTCCCCTGTCACAGACCTAGTAGTAGTATACCACTCCCCTGTCACAGACCTAGTAGTAGTAGACCACCCCCGTGTCACAGACCTAGTAGTAGTATACCACTCCCCTGTCACAGACCTAGTAGTAGTAGACCACTCCCCTGTCACAGACCTAGTAGTAGTAGACCACTCCCCTGTCACAGACCTAGTAGTAGTATACCACTCCCCTGTCACAGAGCTAGTAGTAGTATACCACTCCCCTGTCACAGACCTAGTAGTAGTATACCACTCCCCTGTCACAGACCTAGTAGTAGTAGACCACTCCCCTGTCACAGACCTAGTAGTAGTATACCACTCCCCTGTCACAGACCTAGTAGTAGTAGACCACTCCCCTGTCACAGACCTAGTAGTAGTATACCACTCCCCTGTCACAGACCTAGTAGTAGTATACCACTCCCCTGTCACAGACCTAGTAGTAGTAGACCACTCCCTGACACAGACCTAGTAGTAGTATACCACTCCCCTGTCACAGACCTAGTAGTAGTATACCACTCCCCTGTCACAGACCTAGTAGTAGTATACCACTCCCCTGTCACAGACCTAGTAGTAGTAGACCACTCCCCTGTCACAGACCTAGTAGTAGTAGACCACTCCCCTGTCACAGACCTAGTAGTAGTATACCACTCCCCTGTCACAGACCTAGTAGTAGTATACCACTCCCCTGTCACAGACCTAGTAGTAGTATACCACTCCCCTGTCACAGACCAATAGTGGTTTACCACTCCCCTGTCACAGACCTAGTAGTAGTATACCACTCCCCTGTCACAGACCTAGTAGTAGTAGACCACTCCCCTGTCACAGACCTAGTAGTAGTAGACCACCCCCGTGTCACAGACCTAGTAGTTGTATACCACTCCCCTGTCACAGACCTAGTAGTAGTATACCACTCCCCTGTCACAGACCTAGTAGTAGTAGACCACTCCCCTGTCACAGACCTAGTAGTAGTATACCACTCCCCTGTCACAGACCTAGTAGTAGTAGACCACTCCCCTGTCACAGACCTAGTAGTAGTAGACCACCCCCGTGTCACAGACCTAGTAGTTGTATACCACTCCCCTGTCACAGACCTAGTAGTAGTATACCACTCCCCTGTCACAGATCTAGTAGTAGTATACCACTCCCCTGTCACAGACCTAGTAGTAGTATACCACTCCCCTGTCACAGACCTAGTAGTAGTATACCACTCCCCTGTCACAGACCTAGTAGTAGTATACCACTCCCCTGTCACAGACCTAGTAGTAGTATACCACTCCCCTGTCACAGACCAACAGTGGTTTACCACTCCCCTGTCACAGACCTAGTAGTAGTAGACCACTCCCCTGTCACAGACCTAGTAGTAGTATACCACTCCCCTGTCACAGACCTAGTAGTAGTATACCACTCCCCTGTCACAGACCTAGTAGTAGTATACCACTCCCCTGTCACAGACCAATAGTGGTTTACCACTCCCCTGTCACAGACCTAGTAGTAGTAGACCACTCCCCTGTCACAGACCTAGTAGTAGTATACCACTCCCCTGTCACAGACCTAGTAGTAGTATACCACTCCCCTGTCACAGACCAATAGTGGTTTACCACTCCCCTGTCACAGACCTAGTAGTAGTAGACCACTCCCCTGTCACAGACCTAGTAGTAGTATACCACTCCCCTGTCACAGACCTAGTAGTAGTATACCACTCCCCTGTCACAGACCTAGTAGTAGTATACCACTCCCCTGTCACAGACCTAGTAGTAGTAGACCACTCCCCTGTCACAGACCTAGTAGTAGTATACCACTTCCCTGTCACAGACCAATAGTGGTTTACCACTCCCCTGTCACAGACCTAGTAGTAGTAGACCACTCCCCTGTCACAGACCTAGTAGTAGTATACCACTCCCCTGTCACAGATCTAGTAGTAGTAACCACTCCCCTGTCACAGACCTAGTAGTAGTAGACCACTCCCCTGTCACAGACCTAGTAGTAGTATACCACTCCTCTGTCACAGACCTAGTAGTAGTATACCACTCCCCTGTCACAGACCTAGTAGTAGTATACCACTCCCCTGTCACAGACCTAGTAGTAGTAGACCACTCCCCTGTCACAGACCAATAGTGGTTTACCACTCCCCTGTCACAGACCTAGTAGTAGTATACCACTCCCCTGTCACAGACCTAGTAGTAGTAGACCACTCCCCTGTCACAGACCTAGTAGTAGTATACCACTCCCCTGTGACAGACCTAGTAGTAGTATACCACTCCCCTGTCACAGACCTAGTAGTAGTAGACCACTCCCCTGTCACAGACCTAGTAGTAGTATACCACTCCCCTGTCACAGACCTAGTAGTAGTATACCACTCCCCTGTCACAGACCTAGTAGTAGTAGACCACTCCCCTGTCACAGACCTAGTAGTAGTATACCACTCCCCTGTCACAGACCTAGTAGTAGTATACCACTCCCCTGTCACAGACCTAGTAGTAGTAGACCACTCCCCTGTCACAGACCTAGTAGTAGTAGACCACTCCCCTGACACAGACCTAGTAGTAGTAGACCACTCCCCTGTCACAGACCTAGTAGTAGTATACCACTCCCCTGTCACAGACCTAGTAGTAGTATACCACTCCCCTGTCACAGACCTAGTAGTAGTATACCACTCCCCTGTCACAGACCTAGTAGTAGTAGACCACTCCCCTGTCACAGACCTAGTAGTAGTAGACCACTCCCCTGTCACAGACCTAGTAGTAGTATACCACTCCCCTGTCACAGACCTAGTAGTAGTAGACCACTCCCCTGTCACAGACCTAGTAGTAGTAGACCACTCCCCTGTCACAGACCTAGTAGTAGTATACCACTCCCCTGTCACAGACCTAGTAGTAGTATACCACTCCCCTGTCACAGACCTAGTAGTAGTATACCACTCCCCTGTCACAGACCTAGTAGTAGTAGACCACTCCCCTGTCACAGACCTAGTAGTAGTAGACCACTCCCCTGTCACAGACCAATAGTGGTTTACCACTCCCCTGTCACAGACCTAGTAGTAGTATACCACTCCCCTGTCACAGACCAATAGTGGTTTACCACTCCCCTGTCACAGACCTAGGAGAGGAGTCTGCCTAGACCTTATCGGGAATAAAGCAGGAGCCTCAAGCTGATCTAGCTGAGTAAGAGGCTGAGTGAACCCACCTTCAAGTTATAATCAGGCTTTAGTGGTATTGGGGTAACACATGTCATACCATCTGTGAGTAAGCTGCATATTGTCCAGGGAGATAGAACCTGTGACTCATCACTAGACCTGCTTCTTATCACTACACATATCCCTGCTGCACCAGATGAGGCACATGGCAAACAGGTTCTGACTTGCCTCTGCTTGTTGTTTTACAATGTAACTGTACAATGCCCTCCCATCCAATGAACATTCCCTGTGCCAATTTCTAACCTGCCAGGTTCTGGTCCATGTCTGATCATGGACGAATGTTTTAATACGTTATTCAATTTTATTTTGTTTTGTGACAGTAATATGTGTGGACAACCCATAGTGTAAAATGAACAGAAGTAAGTGGAAAGCTTGCCCATTCAGCACATACAAATTGTAGATCTCTATGTTCTCTATTCGCACTATGCAGGCCTGGTGTTCATGAGCACATATCTGAATACAGCAATATACACATACAAGCAAAACTTGCTAACTTTAAACTTATATCTAATAGACACAGCCTAACTGGAATATTCTTTATGGGTTTTAAAGGCACTGGACACAAAGGCTGCCATATACTGACTTCATCCAGGACACAAAATTATTTTTTACTTGGACTTGGGAGAGTGTTAAGATATACATTTCGCTCAGATTTTCAGAGTGGGCATACCATAAGAAGGTGAACAACAATGATTACTTAAGAGCAATTCTATGCTTTAATACTGGGACACAAGATAAATATGGTTCAGGTTCCAGAAGCCTTTAAACATGTTACAAGAACAATATGTTTCTGACCAAAGAAAATTCGGTCATGTTTGAAAAACCATTTTAGGCCCATCATATCACTTACACTGTTGAAAATTCCTTAAAGATGCCACCAGATAACCATGCATGGCCAAAACCAAAATTGAAGAGAAGACCTTTTATACTTGTCTCCCATAATTCACACATCTTATAACAATTCAATGAATACCCTGGCTTCTCACCTGAAACTGCAGCCACAATTTAATACCGGTACATCAACTAACATAAAGTGGATACAGGGGTCTTTGACTGCATTTGCCCAGAGCTGCACAATCTGCACAATACATATATACAGAATTGAGACTGACATTTTTCGATCGATAGTCTGTAGTCACAAATTTCACAGCCATACAAAATGATAGGTGATACTATCCTATCAAACAAATCAAGACATATATATCAATTGGCACATCACCAAACTCTGTTTTTTAATTAAAACCAAACCACATTCTGCTTGCTTAGACAAAATTTTAACTGCTGGAGACCAGTTAAGGGATGAGAAAAATATTAAACCATGATAATATGCTACAGTTTCAAGTTTCTGCCCAGCCTCGAAGGACCAAGCCCACAAATATCACTTCACTCAGGATGCTGCCACAAAAAAATGCCAAAAAAATTTCTTCAAAAAGCAAAAGTCGTGGAGAGGACCACATTTTTCAATATGTTGTTGCCATCATAAATAAAAAGGGTGCCTAAATCTGGAATTTAATGCACAACCCTACAATCTAGTTATATTTTCAACCTAATAAGCTACTGGGTGATGACAAGAACAATTGGCATCCTTATATGCCTGCTTCTAAACCCCCAAAACCATTTCCTGACAAATTTGTTCGCAACAGCAAAAAATCCCACAATGCATGTCTACCTACACTGGGTTCTCCAGTATTGCTTTTGTGAAATGTGTGTCTAAGTTGGAAATACAATATCAGGCCGCCCAGTGCACGCTTATAAAACAGCAGGAGGAATGTGGCGGGCAATGTGGCACTCTAGTCACACAGACTGGCTCTCAACAAACAACCCAGTGCACTAATCTGACATGTTGCTAATGTGTACATTTGATACAAGTAGAGCTGTCTAAAAGTATTTGAATACACAATGGCTGAAAGATGGAACCGAAAGGTTTTAACACTGTGTCAATGCTATTAAACAGCGCTGAGCTAGAGAAATTATAATCAGCATAGCAGCTTTGTTTGACTGTGATAAAACTCAACTTCAAACCTTCCTTTACAATGATATCATGGATAAGTGGGACAAAGGAACCAGAGTTGCCTCAAAGACTGAAGCTGATTGCATTTGAGTGTATTAGTTGATTGTATGAGGCTCTCTCTATTATACTTATTTTTGGGCTGGCAGAATAGAACTTATATAACGCAGGGATCACTGTACCATAAAATAGGTATTTTGAAGAAAAATCATGAAATATAGGGTGGAGACCAAAAATTTGGAAAAGTAGGATCACTGGACAGCCTGCAATATTTAAATGTTAACCACTATGATCACTGGACAGCCTGCAATATTTAGATGTTAACCACTATGATCACTGGACAGCCTGCAATATTTAAATGTTAACCACTATGATCACTGGACAGCCTGCAATATTTAGATGTTAACCACTATGATCACTGGACAGCCTGCAATATTTAAATGTTAACCACTATGATCACTGGACAGCCTGCAATATTTAAATGTTAACCATTATGATCACTGGACAGCCTGCAATATTTAGATGTTAACCACTATGATCACTGGACAGCCTGCAATATTTAAATGTTAACCACTATGATCCCTGGACAGCCTGCAATATTTAGATGTTAACCACTATGATCACTGGACAGCCTGCAATATTTAAATGTTAACCACTATGATCACTGGACAGCCTGCAATATTTAGATGTTAACCACTATGATCACTGGACAGCCTGCAATATTTAAATGTTAACCACTATGATCACTGGACAGCCTGCAATATTTAAATGTTAACCACTATGATCACTGGACAGCCTGCAATATTTAGATGTTAACCACTATGATCACTGGACAGCCTGCAATATTTAAATGTTAACCACTATGATCACTGGACAGCCTGCAATATTTAGATGTTAACCACTATGATCACTGGACAGCCTGCAATATTTAAATGTTAACCACTATGATCACTGGACAGCCTGCAATATTTAAATGTTAACCACTATGATCACTGGACAGCCTGCAATATTTAAATGTTAACCACTATGATCACTGGACAGCCTGCAATATTTAAATGTTAACCACTATGATCACTGGACAGCCTGCAATATTTAAATGTTAACCACTATGATCACTGGACAGCCTGCAATATTTAGATGTTAACCACTATGATCACTGGACAGCCTGCAATATTTAAATGTTAACCACTATGATCACTGGACAGCCTGCAATATTTAAATGTTAACCACTATGATCACTGGACAGCCTGCAATATTTAAATGTTAACCACTATGATCACTGGACAGCCTGCAATATTTAAATGTTAACCACTATGATCACTGGACAGCCTGCAATATTTAAATGCTAACCACTATGATCACTGGACAGCCTGCAATATTTAAATGTTAACCACTATGATCACTGGACAGCCTGCAATATTTAAATGTTAACCACTATGATCACTGGACAGCCTGCAATATTTAAATGTTAACCACTATGATCACTGGACAGCCTGCAATATTTAAATGTTAACCACTATGATCACTGGACAGCCTGCAATATTTAAATGTTAACCACTATGATCACTGGACAGCCTGCAATATTTAAATGTTAACCACTATGATCACTGGACAGCCTGCAATATTTAAATGTTAACCACTATGATCACTGGACAGCCTGCAATATTTAAATGTTAACCACTATGATCACTGGACAGCCTGCAATATTTAAATGTTAACCACTATGATCACTGGACAGCCTGCAATATTTAAATGTTAACCACTATGATCACTGGACAGCCTGCAATATTTAAATGTTAACCACTATGATCACTGGACAGCTTGCAATATTTAAATGTTAACCACTATGATCACTGGACAGCCTGCAATATTTAAATGTTAACCACTATGATCACTGGACAGCCTGCAATATTTAAATGTTAACCACTATGATCACTGGACAGCCTGCAATATTTAAATGTTAACCACTATGATCACTGGACAGCCTGCAATATTTAAATGTTAACCACTATGATCACTGGACAGCCTGCAATATTTAAATGTTAACCACTATGATCACTGGACAGCCTGCAATATTTAAATGTTAACCACTATGATCACTGGACAGCCTGCAATATTTAAATGTTAACCACTATGATCACTGGACAGCCTGCAATATTTAAATGTTAACCACTATGATCACTGGACAGCCTGCAATATTTAAATGTTAACCACTATGATCACTGGACAGCCTGCAATATTTAAATGTTAACCACTATGATCACTGGACAGCCTGCAATATTTAAATGTTAACCACTATGATCACTGGACAGCCTGCAATATTTAAATGTTAACCACTATGATCACTGGACAGCCTGCAATATTTAAATGTTAACCACTATGATCACTGGACAGCCTGCAATATTTAAATGTTAACCACTATGATCACTGGACAGCCTGCAATATTTAAATGTTAACCACTATGATCACTGGACAGCCTGCAATATTTAAATGTTAACCACTATGATCACTGGACAGCCTGCAATATTTAGATGTTAACCACTATGATCACTGGACAGCCTGCAATATTTAAATGTTAACCACTATGATCACTGGACAGCCTGCAATATTTAAATGTTAACCACTATGATCACTGGACAGCCTGCAATATTTAAATGTTAACCACTATGCGAAGCACATTAAGAGTAATATTGTTCACATGGTAAATGACACATCTGTCTATGTTCCTGACAACAAGAGAGGTTCTCAGTGTGGACATTAGCTGAAGAATAATGAAAAATGTCAGACTAACAGAAATCTCATGACAACATATTCTGTACCATTTGCACAGGTGGGATTTGCACCCTTGCCTAGCAGAGCACACATAACAATAGGGACTTCTGCCAGATGTAGACCTGGAGGTAGCCAGAAATATCTACGGAGGTAGGTTTAGGGAAGTCCAAAGAGATTGCATGGTCTTTCATGATGGTCCGGCAACTGCAAACAAATTACTTCAGTGCCAATTGTGGATACAAGCAGCTGTGACAATCACAGGTAACATTCACCATTCTATTCCATATCACATCTATTACCAAGTGTGATTTGGTTAGCTCTCCTGACATTAACTAAATGTTTATGCATCACTGACCTGCCTACCAGGTACCAAGTTTCTGTCTGGCCCACATGGTCTAACTGTATGAAGTTACACCATTTATTATGCCTCCTTCCGAGCCATATCCCACCACTATTCAGTCTCAAGGCAAAATTGGGCACCTTGCCAAAGATGTTGATACATGACCCCTCAATCCACCCCCTCCCTATAAACAAACACAGATCTGCCAGTTCTTAAGGCCTTAGTCTAACTAGCTACCCATAACAACCATTAGTGCAGAAAGCCACTTGCTATCCAAAGACATTTCTTTGTGTGTGAACACTATGTTAAATGCACTTAGGGCAATAAATGACAAATCCTGTGGTTATGGTAGGCTTCAGCGAGATCACGATGCGACGTGACAGTAATTCTACAATTGGTGCCAATAATGGGGTTCATTGGGATTATGAAAACCGGGTCACTTAAAGAACGACCCCCGATCTCCCAGCCATGGAAGTTGGTAAGAGGTGGGGCGGGGAAATGCCCCTAGAGTAAAGTTTTACCAATAATTTATCAGAAAATATTAGGCCTACTTTACACAGCCTAGGCAGTTTGCTTAACATTTTGATCAGATAACTTTAAAATTAGATTTTCACTCACAGATGACTGAAGGAGAGTTCTTTCTATGATGTCAGCACGATACATAACCTACCAGGACATTTGAATTACATGGTCAGACAGGTTAGAATACTGGTTATATGACAGTATACCATCGGCAAACTGTGCACTCAGGTCATAAGCCCTCACTTTTTGAAACATTACATAGCACAATCAACAACATTGTTGTAAATAGCATAGCAAATAAATTATTTATTAGTTCCATCACTGTTATTGTTTCTCAATTTGATAGGACAGGTGGATTTTCAGGGGGGCAGGTTAATCTCAACTCCACATACCTGATAGGACAGGCGATATCAAAGGGGAATGTCTATCCCTGGATGTCATTATTAAATGGCTACAGCATCTCCCTGAACTTGCCTACAACCTACTCCTTGCAGTACCGTAAACTGCCTATTTGAAGCCGAGGCTTATATTAGGAAGTCAAGTCGCAAGTCAGGGTGCAGCTTTAAATAGGGCCTTTTGCCGATTTAAAGTGAGCATGGCGAGACAAGCTGGGGGTGGGGGATGGGGGTGGAATACAAAAATTACTGGTGTTGCCAAAATAATGTATTGCATCATAACGTCATATGTCAACAAGTTGAGAGATAATTCAACTTGAAAGCTGCATCGTAAGATGTTCTTTTCCCCTGCATTAATTGATACGGCTGCCGCCAGCCTCGCACCAAATGCAATTAGTGAATTGTGCCAGACAGAAACTTGATACTGTGTAGGTATGACAGTGATTCATAAATATGCAGTAAGAGCCAGGAGAGCCAGCCACTGGTGTGACACTTGATAAGAGCTGTGATCGGAGAGGGAGAGGTAAATGTTGTTAGTAGTCGCGACTGCTTGTATAAAACCTGAAAAGAGGTGCGATCTGAGAGGGAGAGGTGCATGTTGTTAGTATAATCGTGACTGCTTGCATAAACAATTAATTGGTTTCGTTGGCGTGAAGGGGGGGGGGGGGGGGAGGGGTGTCGAGAGGCCAAAGTCCTGGTACGGCTTATAATATGTAGTTTTCTGGAAATGGTCCTGGGTGCCTGCCAACCTGGTTTTGAGGCCAAAGTTGGGGTGCAGCTTCTAATATGTATGCGGCTTCAAATAGGCATATTACGGTATATTCACTTCTACTCTGGCCAATATCTGACTACTCTGACAGTCTACTAGCATTATGCCTACATATTTACTTGGCCGGCGATTGATATAGCCGCTGGCTGAGATGGCTGTGTAGGAGGTCCAGGGACTAGTAGGATGGAATTAAAATGGCAGACAGGATGTTATATAATCATGTTAATCCCATACTGTTATTTTCAGGGCGTCAAGTAGAAGACCTGACAAGTAGACTTCAAGGCACAGATTGTATACTGTTATTTGACACTGTCAAGTGGAAAACCTGATGGTCCCCAAGTTGATATCCCTGAAGCCACTGCCATCCCCCAGATTGGTGGCCAGACTGAAGCTCAACCTGGACGCACATAGACCTACACCACTTAGTCCCTATCCCAGTTGTTGCTTGAAACAAATGTCACTTCAGGCTAACACCATTCTGACTCGGGAGTTAGCCCTGTCACATGGTCTCCGGAGGGCCATGGAGTACAGAGGAATGCCATGCAGTTCGACCGAGTTGCGAATCGGCCGAGCCGCTCTCACCACCCCCTACCATGGTTGGAGGGGAGGGGGGGGGGGTCGTCGAGCCGCCCGCCAGCGGATTAGTCTGCGCCTCGACGATTGGCTTGGTGTCGGCTTCGGCATCGGCTGGGGAAGGGGGGGGGAGGGTCTGTCTGGGTGAAGCTGGCGATTGGTGTCAATTGTGTTTGTGTTGCTGGCTGCTGGGTGTGTATGGGTGGAGGGGCGGGGATGGGACCAATATTTACTGGTATTTACAATATTTTTAGGAGAAATCTTCACGGCCGGGCCACTAAAGTAATCAAAAAATTTTTGGGAATTGTCAATGGCCCCGTAACGAGCATGGATAACGTTTACGCTGCCCGTAATGAGCATTGATAACGCGGAATTCGCACGTGGCCCAAAACATTTTTCACACGGAAACTCTTCATTCATTTTGATTTCAGGCGATTTCATTTGCGTGGCATTCTCAATGGCCATTTAATTTTTGATTGGTATTATAGGAATCCACAACACATATGCAGTGGCCTTTGATAACAACTTATAACAGTAACACCAAGCAACCCGAAACATTTTTCAGTGAATCCTAATTCACGAGGCCCCAATTCTGATTTTAGCAATCAGCAACAGCGGCCTTTGATAACAACTTGTGAAGCCTCGGCTTCTGGTCGGTCCGGTAACATATTTTCTGACTCCATGGTCACATTGGCATGCAATTAAATCCTGGCTTCTTCTTTGGGGTATTTGGATAAAATGGGTATAAAAGGACATCCAGCATATGGGGCTATCATTCCTTGTCTGAAACATGGCAGACTTATGCATCTTTATAAGTTTCCGTTATCTTTCGCTGCATAAACCAACTGACACACCAAATTTTCACGTTATCATTGCTTATTATTATTGAATAATGAAAATCGTGTGAAATCAGAATGAATGAAGCTGAGTTTCTGTGTGAAAAATGTTTCGGGCCGGCCGCGTGCAAATTCCGCGTTATGAATGCTCATTACGGGCCGCGTGATGAACGTTATCCATGCTCGTTACGGGGCCGTTGACAATTCCCCAAAATTTAGTGATTACTAAGCCAGCAACACAAACAAAAGTGACACCAAACATCAGATTAATCCACGAGTGCCGGACGCAGCCCCCTCCCCTCTCCCCAACCCGATGCCGAAGCCAACAGGGCCGACGCCAAGCCAGATACCCAATCGTCGAGGCGCAGACTAATCCGCTGGCGGCTCGGGCTCGACGACCCCCCCTCTCCACCCCATTCACCGCCCCCACCAAACCACCCCATCCCCCCACCCCCATTAAATACCTCGGCCGATTCGGCCGAACTGAGTATACATCATACCGAGCACGGCCCGCCATCCGGGATTCTCCGAGAGCAGGGTGTGGTGACAAAGATTTCTGGATTTCACAAAAATGTGATGAAGATGCCAAATATATGTCACACACTTATGTCCAGGATACATTTATGAAGAGTTAGGGGCAAAGATTGAAGGCCCCAGGTAGAGATCGGTACTCCATAGCCCTCCGGTCTACCCTGCGGCTGGTGGGCCATGTACGGCCATGTTACAGGGCTAACTCAGAGTCTGGGTCTCATAAGTCTCTCCCTGACAATAACCAAACTACCTAAGCTTACTAGACCACAGGATGACCCTGACAGACTTTTGAGTTGTAATTACCAATTAATCTTTATCAATAGGTATCAGTTCTAAGCTTATTTCAAAACAGTCAGGGGTCAATTCCCACTCGTTGCACCAGTGAGCTGGTCCGGTATTTACCAGTTACCAATACCAGGTCTAATTGATCTCAAAATTTTAACATACACAAAAACCGTTGGCGTTGTTTTATTTACATTTTCTGCAGAGGCTTCAGAATACTTACTGTCCCCTGCTCCGTTGTCGCCGTCCGTTCTGTTGCTGTCTGCGCAAGACTGACACAGCGAGTGCAAGCAAGGTAACAACTTAGAAACCTTGTTCAGATAGGTCTCCTTGCAGCCAGCACAAGTGTTCATAACGGATGCGAAAGCATTTTCTACCGGTTCGGTAGTTTCTGCTTCCATGATGTTTATCAGCAATAAATCTCAATAAATAGGAACAGTTTCAAAAAGTTTTTGTCGTTTTCCCCCCTCGTTCCGCTTTGTCCGCCATATTAGTTGAGTCGACTAAAAGTGTTATAGCCTCGTTTTCGATGTCCAGCGCGTGAGGGAGGTCACTGCAGTTTGACGCCTCGCTTACACATCATTCCTGCGAACGCCACCTAGCGAACAATGTCAATGGGATATTTTCCTGAAGGCAGCCACAAATGTGACTTGATTATAAATAAATTCTGGTAACATTCATATATTTAAATATGTAAGTAGTAAGGTTCAGGTTTAAAACTAAAAATAATAAAACTTTCTTTTAACTTCAGGGCCGTGCAAAAGTAAATATGTGCGTTCACAGGGTGGGTTGCCGCGAAAAAAATACCCCTTCCGACTGGATCTGCGCCCAGACCGAGCGGATTTAGCAGTGCATGAAAAAATGTATTAAGTACCCCTCCCCCCCATCCCACACATGTGCAGGGTAGTCATGCCAAGGTTGTGTATAGTATACTATCCTTGGTCCACTCTACCTTCGACTCACTCCGCTAGGGCTCCATTAATTATTAAGACGAAAATTTTCAATTTTCAATTTTCGTCTTATGTCGGTGTGTTCCGTTTCTCTGTCTGTCTGTTCGTCATGCATGCAACGCATTATCTGTCGAATGCCTTAGGATATCGACTTCAAAATTCACAAAATGATGCGGAATGGCAATCGTCACTCTGAGTTCGTAGATGGGTCATGTAGGTCAGAGGTCAAGGTCACAGGAGTTTTTCGAAATTCGCTTAACCATTAAAAGATAGGACCAGAAAACGGCAAAATCGCTATAGCTTTCACAGTTTTCACTTATTTATGTTCAAAATTATTTCACGTATTGGGCCCATAGGTATCTTCTATATCGTCTTTCTTTTGTGCAAATCGCCCGCATAGTTTTTTTGCTAAAAATTCCCAAAGTTTAACATGGGACCCTACGGGAGTATTTTGGCGGGAACATGGCCTTCTCAATTTCTCCATGAAGGGGACATGTCTGACAAACGACACCTTGCGTGAGACATGACATTAGTATTTGGGCGCAAAAAGTCCTATATTGATCAAGGTCACGCTTTAAAGGTCAATTTCACATCAAGGGCAAGGTTACGAAACATTTTTTTCCCGCGTAATTTCGTTAATATTTGGTCTAGAGATTCACGGTTTGTTTTAGAGTATTTTTTAGAGACAGGCGCAAAAGTAATGTGGCCTCAGATGACTCATATCAAGTGGAATATGTACCCATATTACTAGCATCACGTTTGCCAAATTGCATTAAAATCGAAACAGTAGTTTGGACGCTAGCAAATAATCACGCTTTAACATGGCCAAGCCCATTATAAAGCCTCGATACGCCAAATGACTGATGGCGTGCCATACCAACGTCATGAAATGGGTCTTAACATAGTAAAATTGGTCCCATAACTACAATTTTCGTCTTCCTTCTCAAGCTCTGCTTGATCCTCTAGTATCTCTGTTGTAGCCTATGTCCTCAATGCCTTTTCACACTCACTCGCCAGGGCGCTGGCATATTGATAGGAAAAATGCGTCGCGCATTTCTACAAATTAGTGCTGGGACCCAGCCTAAGCCTAATAACACATGAAATCAGGTGATGAAAAGAAAGAGTTCTGTCATAATTATAACTTTTTCGAAAGGATACAAGATTTGTTTTGCTGCATTAAATACACAAGACTCGTTATTTTTATGTTTTGTTCTTGAAAACTATAATGTTGCAAGAAAGTACAGCTGATTTGACGTTTTTTCAAGAATCTTTAAAATGTTTGCCCCGGCCGACAGCAGCGATAAAATCTAGCTTGCGTAGCCACTAGATTTATGGATCCCGTGCGGGGAGCTTGTCCGTAGTCCTTGTACAGTCGAGCTGGGATCTCAACCGAACGAAAGTTCTCGACAAGGGAACCAGGGGGTAACTGAGGGCGGCCTGGCGGAGCTCCAAAGTGTGTCGATTGGCTGGTTTAACCTCTCGCAGTAAAGTCACGACAATGAGAAGTAGTCCGGGCAGCCTGTGCAGAATCAGGGGTCAACCCGAAACAAATTGCAATAGTAATCAAACCTGTTTTTTCTCATCCCTTATGTATCTGGTATACAATATCATTTCCAAAATCTACCAAAATCTATTCATTGGGACATATTTTTTACGGGAGTAGTTTACCCTACCCCCGAAACACCAGAATGGATTACGTATTTGACCTTACACGAAGTGGCAGAAAAGCTTTGTAATTGAGACCCCTACTACGAATTTAGACCGTCGTGGCCTACCCCTACTATATGTAATGGAGTGTTATTTCATCTACCAAATGCAACAAACACAAATAAACTATCTTTAATATTAAAATTTCTACATATTTTTTAATGAGGCACCCCTCCCCAGGTTTTGCCGCTGTCTGTCGACACCGTGCATTTGCGCAGCGCGCCGGATGGGTCTCAAGTGTGACAGACTGTACAATTGAATCGACTACATACGCTTTTTATCTTTGGGCAAATCTACCGCTGTGCCGGTCTAGATAGGCAGGGTAAAGAAATGGGGAGTGGGCCGGGGCGAGTCTAAATGCAACGTTTCACTTTTAATAAGTTAAACGTTGTAGGCGAATGAGGTGTGCCTCACCCCCAACAACGGGGGCAGGGGGAGGGGGGAGGGGAGGTATTTATGTTCCTCGGGAATGGGCTTTACCTTGAACTGAGAATGATGAAAATAGTTCTTCGTGAACTGGGAATGAGGTACACAGCGACCGTCGTGATCAAGGATTTTAATTAATCGTGAAATGGGAATTTTAATATTAAATAACGGTGAATCAGCAAATCACCAATCCATAACATGCATCCGCCCTTTTCTTCGTATGCGGGGAGTGCTCGTTTTAATTCATCGTGACCTGGGAATCAAGAAATTTATTCTTCGTTATCAGGGAACTCGATGCTCCCTTGCACACCCCCCCCCCCCCCCCGCCCAACATGGTGTGTCCTCTCCCAAAACTTGGGGGTTCTCCCCTCCCATAGCTTGGGGCGTCTCCCCTCTTCTAATTTAGGGTGTCTACCCTCTCCTAACTTGGGGTACCACTCTAACTTGGGGTACCACTCTAACTTGGGGTACCACTCTAACTTGGGGTACCACCCCAAGTTCGGGTGGTCCAACTTGGAGCGTCTCCCTTCCCATAACTTAAGGCCTCTCCCATCGCCAAACTTGATGCCTCCAAAAATGTCTCCAAATATTGGGTGTCTTCCCTCCCCAAATATTGGACGTCTCCCCTCACCAAGTTGGGTTGTCTTCTCTCCCCTAATTCGGGGTGTCAGCCCCCCCCCCTCCCCCCCCAAACTTGTCGCTCCCCTCTCTACACTTGCGGTACACGTGTTAAAAACCTGGGGTGTCTTCCCTCTCCTAATTAGGGGTGTCTCCCCTCCCCCAACTTGGGATATCTCCCCTCCCCCAACTTGGGATATCTCCCCTCCCCAAACTTGAAGCACCACCTATACTTTGGGTGTCTCCCGTCACTTATTTTGGGGTATTCCCCTCCTTTAACTTGGGGTGTCTCCCCTCCCCTAATCTGAGGTGCCCCCCCTCCCCTAAGTTGGGATGTCTCCCCTCCCCTAACTTGGGGTGCCTCTCCAGTCCAAACTCCTGTCTTCCCTTTCATAACTTGGGGTCTCTCTCCTCCCCAAACTTGGGGTACCACCCCTATCTTGGGGTCTCTCCCCTTCCCAAACTTGGGGTACTACCCAAACTTGGGGTACTACTGTGATATCTCGGCCCAGGCCCGGTGGATGAAAGACACCAAGCGCCTCGGGTTTTGGCCTAACGTGTAAGGTGTTCGCTCGGGATGCGGAAGGTCGCCGGTTCGAAACCCGCCTGGGTAGAAAGTTCTAGCCAGGCGGGTAGAACTTTCGGCGTCCATTCGGGCCTGGGACCAGAAATACTACATTTGGTGCCGATGGAGATGAACCTGGGTTGTCGGAGCCACCCGGAGCCACATGATAATGCCAGCGTCCGGGTTACGGCGTGGCGCATGGTGGCGGTTACTGCGAGGTCGCAGTCCATTGGGGAAAGGGTGGAGTGTGATATCTCGGCCCAGGCCCGGTGGATGAAAGACACCAAGCGCTTCGGGCCAAAGGGAAAATTTCCCTTTGGCCTAATTTCCCTTTGGCCTAACGTGTAAGGTGTTCGCTCGGGATGCGAAGGGTCGCCGGTTCGAAACCCGCCTAGAACTTTCTAGGGTAGAACCGGCGTCCATTCGGGCCTGGGACCAGAAATACTACACTACAACTTGCCAGAACTTGCGCACCACCCCTCCAGAGCGTAGTAGGGGCGGATCTAGGAATTTGAAAACGGGGGTTGGGTGTTCACTTGGGGTACCACCCCTTAATTGGGGTGTCCCCCCTTCCTTAAATTGGGATGTCTCCCCTCCCCTATTTTGGTGTACCACCCGAATATTGAATGTCCACCTAGGCTAGCCTCTAACTTAGGCTACCAGCCCAACTCTTGGTGTCTTCCCTCTTCTAACTTAGGGTGTGTCCCCTCCCCTAACTTGAGGTGCCTCCCCTCTCCTAGCTTGGGGTAGAGCCCCAATTTGAAGTGTCTTCTCTGCCCTATCTTACGGCATTACCTGAATTTTGCATGTCTCCCCTCCCCTAACTTGGGGTGTCTTCCCCCCAATAACTTGGGGTACCATCCAAAAATGGAGTGTCTGCCCTCCCTACGTTCTCAGTCTCGCCTCCCTAACTTAGAGTATGTCCCCTCTCCTGACTCCTTAAACCCCCTAACCCCCTCTCCTAACTCCTTAAACCCCCTAACTCCCGCCCTCACACCTTCCCCCTTGGATCCTGCTGAGTACCATCTGTACCGTTAAAACTTTACATTGACAGAGATCAAATATACAATATTGGTCGTCGTGGTGGAAAAAAAGTCATTTAACCTCACTCCCCCCCCCCCCCCCACTAATCCCCTTCCCCTCCCACATACATATTTTATTCATATGATCAGGTTGAAGCGCATCAACAATCGATTGAATTGCGAATATCGGACCATGTATGAGAAAAAGTCTGTCAAACCTGAGACCCACCCGGCTGGCCATGCAAATACACTGCGTCGTTCGACAGTCCGAAAAGCGAAAAAGAGTTTCCGAATGTAAAGATTCCTATAAACTTTAATTTACAATATATTTTATATATCTTTGTTGTATTTTGCAGTTTAAATAACTCTCTATCACGCAAACCGGAAATGTGGGTATTGTAGGTCACAATTCGTAGTGCGGGTCTCAACTGCCTCACCTTCCTGTCATTTCGTTTATGTACAAATACGTTGCTTCTTGTGGGATTAATAGGGTAAAGTAAGCCACCCCCTTAAAAGGTAGTGGGAAACTGGAGCAGTATATAGCCTGTAAAAGTCGGGCCGCTTTCTGACGAAATACAAATACGCAAGTTCTTGATATTTTGTAGATGCAACTCAGAGGCGGATCCAAGAAGAGGAGTGGGTGGGGGGGTCATTGGAATGTCAAGGACTGTTAAAAGTTGACATTTTTTCCACTCCTTTCCACCCTCCCCCTGCGCCCTTTGCGAAAAAAAGACATGGGATCTCAGTTTATATTGCACTGACAAACTTTTACATGTATGAGTGAATCTCGTTTTATGTGTGCGATACCTGATGAGATTATATTTAGGAGACAACGACTTTATATGCGACCTTAATTTCACTTTGCAGCTCACTCGCTCTCTGCTTGACGAATTAAAAAGCTGTCATCCTAGTCACGATTTCGGACTTGGAACCATGCAAACTGCGCGATGGGCGCGGCAAGAAAAGGGTGGGTCCCTTCTGGACCTGTATGCAACTTAAATAAGCGCCCGTTAACTATCTAGTTACAACATATTGGTGGAAGACACTTTGAACTTGTATTTTTTCGTATCAATAACTGCGTTCAGTGAACTTGGCGCACTAAATACCCGATATTTACGTTGGCCTGACAATGTTGCCGCCGGCCGCATCACAGATGACAAGAGGGAAAAACATAATTAGCGGAAATAGAGAAACGGCTTTTGTTTTCTCCAGATCTCTTTATCTCGTTCAAAGTAGGTAATTGACACACACATATCCAATGTTTGGTAGCATAATACTACTGACGCACATGGACGATTTTATAAGGAGATATGATTTAGCCACTTGAGCTCAACAATTCTTGTTAGATCTATTTTGGCCGCGACTGATTTTATTACTGTTTTGTCCAAATCAAGATATCAATGATATGGGTTTGAACAATTATAACTAAGCATTATTTAAATAAAGCTTTGAATTGGAATAACACTTATAAAAATAAAAAATAAAGTTTTAATTGTTACATTAACTTTTTGTATGTGCCTTTATATAAATCCTTAATCATGTCCTTTGTATTTAGCAAATATTTGATATAAAATAATTTGTACCTACAATTTTTTCTGTGATATATTACACATAGATATAGATCTAAGCTTATGATAAATAAATATTTATAGGGCATATTTTTTTTATTCTGTTTCAATCGTCAATTTTGTTGCTTTTTGATAATATTGGAATTTCTTGCAAGTAAACAGTCAAGTGACCATACCAATAAAACATTGCAAAGTATGTAAATATGAATTAGACAAGAGTACAAGTACGTAGTTGCCAGATGGTCAACTGAACAAATGAAAAAATTAACAGACTACATAAAAACCATAGAAAGGAACACTATTCAATTAAAATTTATGAATTTGCAAATATCATGAATAATGTTTGTCATCACAGAAAGTAGAAAGTTGAGAATTATTATAATCTACTGAACTGTAATGTCACTGTAATTTTAAATGTCGTGAGCTTGTCCCTTCAAATTATGGCACACATATTATACACTATAGCAACCGAGCCGAAGTCTGAAACAATGATACGACATGAAGTTATTTATTACGACACACAGAATTTATTAGCAAAGCAACATGTCTTGGTGCTCTTGTCATAACCGGAGTGAAATATAGGAGAAAGAACTAGCAGTGACAACTTGAAATTGATTGTCAAAATACCCATGAAAAGTATGAAGGTAAAAGAACTGAAGTAACTTAGAAAGATATTGTTAATATATTTTTGTTGCGTGATTAATTATGAGAAATTTTATGGGAGTGGTGTAAAACTGACGATATTAGGAACCCGGGTTCTTAATATTGTCACAACGGGTGGCCAAATATCGTCAGGGTGACCTATTAACGTCATACCCGAAAGGTAAGAATCTAAAAACCATGTTGATTAAACTTAAAATGTTGATTGTTAAACTTAAACGGCAAACTAAACAAAAAATGCAACTATTTAGACCTAACATGTTTTACAGATAAATATTTAGACATCAGATCTCACGGGTGAAGGTTTATGACGGTTAAAATTAACGGTAAATTATCCTAGTAAATGTAACTTAATGCCGGTATATGTCAATACAAATTATGCATGCTAGACAACTTGTATTTCTGTAACATATGTTGCAACATATGTCTGGAATTCTAAAAAAGAACCCTTACTTGTTCTGCACCACGAGGAACGTGTGCATGATAAAGCGTATAATATACAACTACGATGCCTGACTACACACACTTTTTCTCCTACAATTGATCAATAGCGCGGGCTCTAGTGAGAAACTACGTCTGTTAGAACCCAAAGTGTCATAGTGATGAAAACGTGAGACCTTGGTAGAATGAAATCCACAGTTTTAATTTTGACTTCAACCATCCCGGTTATCGCCCACACAACCGTGCGTAACGGCGATACCCCACGTTGCATCGTTTAGGAAAGCACTTATGTATATCTGAAACTAAAGAGTTACTGCCTCATATATTCATAGCCTCCTTCAATAGAGGCGGCGATCGAGTGTTAAACTGTACATTTGCTCCCGATGACGTTTTTTTCGTCGCTATGACGTTTTGGGTCCTAAAGTGGGTGGAGGGTCGTGACGGGGGTAGAGGGTGAGGGTGGAGGGTCGTGACAGGGATAGAGGGTGAGGGTGGAGGGTCGTGACAGGGGTAGAGGGCGAAGGTGGAGAGTCGTGACAGGGGTAGAGGGCAAGGGTGGAGGGTCGTGACAGGGGTAGAGGGTGAAGGGTCGTGACAGGGGTAGAGGGCGAGGGTGGAGGGTCGTGACAGGGGTAGAGGGCGATGGTGGAGGGTCGTGACAGGGGTAGAGGGCGAGGGTGGAGTGTCGTGACGGGGGTAGAGGGCGAGGGTGGAGGGTCGTGACGGGGGTAGAGGGCGAGGGTGGAAGGTCGTGACAGGGGTACAGGGCGAGGGTGGAGGGTCGTGACGGGGGTAGAGGGCGAGGGTGGAGGGTCGTGACAGGGGTAGAGGGCGAGGGTGGAGGGTCGTGACGGTGGTAGAGGGTGAGGGTGGAGTTTCGTGACGGGGGTAGAGAGCGAGGGTGGAGGGTCGTGACGGGGGTAGAGGGCCAGGTTGGAGAGTCGTGACAGGGGTAGAGGGCGAGGGTAGAGGGTCGTGACAGGGGTAGAGGGTGAGGATGGAGGGTCATGACATGTGTAGATGGCGAGAGTGGAGGGTCGTGACAAGGGTAGAGGGCGAGGGTGGAGGGTCGTGACGGGGGTAGAAGGCCAGGGTGGAGAGTCGTGACAGGGGTAGAGGGCGAGGGTAGAGGGTCGTGACAGGGGTAGAGGGTGAGGGTGGAGGGTCGTGACAGGGGTAGAGAGCGAGGGTGGAGGGTCATGACAGGGGTAGAGGGCGAGGGTGGAGGGTCGTGCCAGGGTTAGAGGTCGAGGGTGGAGGGTCGTGACGGGGTTACAGGGTGAGGGTGGAGAGTCGTGACAGGGGTTGAGGGCAAGGATGGAGAGTCGTGACGGGGGTAGAGGGCGAGGGTAGAGGGTCGGGACGGGGTAGAGGGCAAGGGTGAAGGGTCGTGACAGGTGTAGAGGGCGAGGGTGGAGGGTCGTGACGGTGGTAGAGGGCGAGGGTGGAGGGTCGTGACGGGGGTAGAGGGCGAGGGTGGAAGGTCGTGACAGGGGTAGAGGGCGAGGGTGGAGGGTCGTGACGGTGGTAGAGGGTGAGGGTGGAGTTTCGTGACGGGGGTAGAGAGCGAGGGTGGAGGGTCGTGACGGGGGTAGAGGGCCAGGGTGGAGAGTCGTGACAGGGGTAGAGGGCGAGGGTAGAGGGTCGTGACAGGGGTAGAGGGTGAGGATGGAGGGTCATGACATGTGTAGATGGCGAGAGTGGAGGGTCGTGACAAGGGTAGAGGGCGAGGGTGGAGGGTCGTGACGGGGGTAGAAGGCCAGGGTGGAGAGTCGTGACAGGGGTAGAGGGCGAGGGTAGAGGGTCGTGACAGGGGTAGAGGGTGAGGGTGGAGGGTCGTGACAGGGGTAGAGAGCGAGGGTGGAGGGTCATGACAGGGGTAGAGGGCGAGGGTGGAGGGTCGTGACAGGGGTAGAGGGTGAGGGTGGAGGGTCGTGACAGGGGTAGAGAGCGAGGGTGGAGGGTCATGACAGGGGTAGAGAGCGAGGGTGGAGGGTCATGACAGGGGTAGAGGGCGAGGGTGGAGGGTCGTGCCAGGGTTAGAGGTCGAGGGTGGAGGGTCGTGACGGGGTTACAGGGTGAGGGTGGAGAGTCGTGACAGAGGTTGAGGGCAAGGGTGGAGGGTCGTGACGGGGGTAGAGGGCGAGGGTGAAGGGTCGTGACAGGTGTAGAGGGCAAGGGTGAAGGGTCGTGACAGGTGCAGAGGGCGAGGGTGGAGGGTCGTGACAGGTGCAGAGGGCGAGGGTGGAGGGTCGTGACAGGGATAGAGGGCGAGGGTGGAGGGTGGAGGGTCGTGACAGGGGTAGAAGGCGAGGGTGGAGGGTCGTGACTGGGTTAGAGGGTGAGGGTGGAGGGGCGTGACAGGGGTAGAGGGCGAGGGTGGAGGGTCGCGGAAGGGTAGAGGGCGAGGATGGAGGGCCGTGACGGGTAGAGGCTGAGGGTGGAGGGCCGTGACTGGGGTAGAGGGTGAGGGTGTAGGGTCGTGACGGGGGTAGAGGGCGAGGGTGGAGGGCCGTGACGGGGGTAGAGGGCGAGGGTGGAGGGTCGTGACAGGGGTAGAGGGTGAGTGTGGAGGGTCGTGACGGGGGTAGAGGGCGAGGGTGGAGAGTCGTGACAGGGGTAGAGGGCGAGGGTGGAGGGCCGTGACGGGGGTAGAGGGCGAGAGTGGAGGGCCGTGACAGGGGTAGAGGGCGAGGGAGGAGGGTCGCGACAGGGGTGGAGGGCGAGGCTGGAGGGCCGTGACGGGGGTAGAGGGCGAGGGTGGAGGGTCGTGACAGGGGTAGAGGGCGAGGGTGGAGAGTCGTGACAGGGGTAGAGGGCGAGGGTGGAGGGCCGTGACGGGGGTAGAGGGCGAGAGTGGAGGGCCGTGACAGGGGTAGAGGGCGAGGGAGGAGGGTCGCGACAGGGGTGGAGGGCGAGGGTGGAGGGCCGTGACGGGGGTAGAGGGCGAGGGTGGAGGGTCGTGACAGGGGTAGAGGGCGAGGGTGGAGAGTCGTGACAGGGGTAGAGGGCGAGGGTGGAGGGCCGTGACGGGGATAGAGGGCGAGAGTGGAGGGCCGTGACAGGGGTAGAGGGCGAGGGAGGAGGGTCGCGACAGGGGTGGAGGGCGAGGCTGGAGGGCGGTGACGGGGGTAGAGGGCGAGGGTGGAGGGTCGTGACAGGGGTAGAGGGCGAGGGTGGAGAGTCGTGACAGGGGTAGAGGGCGAGGGTGGAGGGCCGTGACGGGGGTAGAGGGCGAGAGTGGAGGGCCGTGACAGGGGTAGAGGGCGAGGGAGGAGGGTCGCGACAGGGGTGGAGGGCGAGGCTGGAGGGCCGTGACGGGGGTAGAGGGCGAGGGTGGAGGGTCGTGACAGGGGTAGAGGGCGAGGGTGGAGAGTCGTGACAGGGGTAGAGGGCGAGGGTGGAGGGCCGTGACGGGGGTAGAGGGCGAGAGTGGAGGGCCGTGACAGGGGTAGAGGGCGAGGGAGGAGGGTCGCGACAGGGGTGGAGGGCGAGGCTGGAGGGCCGTGACGGGGGTAGAGGGCGAGGGTGGAGGGTCGTGACAGGGGTAGAGGGCGAGGGTGGAGAGTCGTGACAGGGGTAGAGGGCGAGGGTGGAGGGCCGTGACGGGGGTAGAGGGCGAGAGTGGAGGGCCGTGACAGGGGTAGAGGGCGAGGGAGGAGGGTCGCGACAGGGGTGGAGGGCGAGGCTGGAGGGCCGTGACGGGGGTAGAGGGCGAGGGTGGAGGGTCGTGACAGGGGTAGAGGGCGAGGGTGGAGAGTCGTGACAGGGGTAGAGGGCGAGGGTGGAGGGCCGTGACGGGGGTAGAGGGCGAGAGTGGAGGGCCGTGACAGGGGTAGAGGGCGAGGGAGGAGGGTCGCGACAGGGGTGGAGGGCGAGGGTGGAGGGCCGTGACGGGGGTAGAGGGCAAGGGTGGAGGGTCGTGACAGGGGTAGAGGGCGAGGGTGGAGAGTCGTGACAGGGGTAGAGGGCGAGGGTGGAGGGCCGTGACGGGGGTAGAGGGCGAGAGTGGAGGGCCGTGACAGGGGTAGAGGGCGAGGGAGGAGGGTCGCGACAGGGGTGGAGGGCGAGGCTGGAGGGCCGTGACGGGGGTAGAGGGCAAGGGTGGAGGGTCGTGACAGGGGTAGAGGGCGAGGGTGGAGAGTCGTGACAGGGGTAGAGGGCGAGGGTGGAGGGCCGTGACGGGGGTAGAGGGCGAGAGTGGAGGGCCGTGACAGGGGTAGAGGGCGAGGGAGGAGGGTCGCGACAGGGGTGGAGGGCGAGGGTGGAGGGCCGTGACGGGGGTAGAGGGCGAGGGTGGAGGGTCGTGACAGGGGTAGAGGGCGAGGGTGGAGAGTCGTGACAGGGGTAGAGGGCGAGGGTGGAGGGCCGTGACGGGGGTAGAGGGCGAGAGTGGAGGGCCGTGACAGGGGTAGAGGGCGAGGGAGGAGGGTCGCGACAGGGGTGGAGGGCGAGGCTGGAGGGCCGTGACGGGAGTAGAGGGCGAGGGTGGAGGGTCGTGACAGGGGTAGAGGGCGAGGGTGGAGAGTCGTGACAGGGGTAGAGGGCGAGGGTGGAGGGCCGTGACGGGGGTAGAAGGCGAGAGTGGAGGGCCGTGACAGGGGTAGAGGGCGAGGGAGGAGGGTCGCGACAGGGGTGGAGGGCGAGGCTGGAGGGCCGTGACGGGGGTAGAGGGCGAGGGTGGAGGGTCGTGACAGGGGTAGAGGGCGAGGGTGGAGAGTCGTGACAGGGGTAGAGGGCGAGGGTGGAGGGCCGTGACGGGGGTAGAGGGCGAGAGTGGAGGGCCGTGACAGGGGTAGAGGGCGAGGAAGGAGGGTCGCGACAGGGGTGGAGGGCGAGGCTGGAGGGCCGTGACGGGGGTAGAGGGCGAGGGTGGAGGGTCGTGACAGGGGTAGAGGGTGAGTGTGGAGGGTCGTGACAGGGGTAGAGGGCGAGGGTGGAGAGTCGTGACAGGGGTAGAGGGCGAGGGTGGAGGGCCGTGACGGGGGTAGAGGGCGAGGGTGGAGAGTCGTGACAGGGGTAGAGGGCGAGGGAGGAGGGCCGTGACGGGGGTAGAGGGCGAGGGTGGAGGGCCGTGACGGGGGTAGAGGGCGAGGGTGGAGAGTCGTGACAGGGGTAGAGGGCGAGGGAGGAGGGCCGTGACGGGGGTAGAGGGCGAGGGAGGAGGGTCGCGACAGGGGTGGAGGGCGAGGCTGGAGGGCCGTGACGGGGGTAGAGGGCGAGGGTGGAGGGTCGTGACAGGGGTAGAGGGTGAGTGTGGAGGGTCGTGACAGGGGTAGAGGGCGAGGGTGGAGAGTCGTGACAGGGGTAGAGGGCGAGGGTGGAGGGCCGTGACGGGGGTAGAGGGCGAGGGTGGAGAGTCGTGACAGGGGTAGAGGGCGAGGGAGGAGGGCCGTGACGGGGGTAGAGGGCGAGGGTGGAGGGCCGTGACGGGGGTAGAGGGCGAGGGTGGAGAGTCGTGACAGGGGTAGAGGGCGAGGGTGGAGGGCCGTGACGGGGGTAGAGGGCGAGGGTGGAGAGTCGTGACAGGGGTAGAGGGCGAGGGAGGAGGGCCGTGACGGGGGTAGAGGGCGAGGGTGGAGGGCCGTGACGGGGGTAGAGGGCGAGGGTGGAGAGTCGTGACAGGGGTAGAGGGCGAGGGAGGAGGGCCGTGACGGGGGTAGAGGGCGAGGGTGGAGGGCCGTGACGGGGGTAGAGGGCGAGGGTGGAGGGTCGTGACGCGCTGGCGCACATCGACTGGGATTGATTGGGACCGTGTTGGCGCGTCATCGTGGAAACGAAGAGCCGTGGCCACTGGAGTCGGCTGGCCCGGGGCAGAGTGAGCGGGTGCTGGAGGTGTGTGGAGGAGCTCCGCCGCGTCCAGTCAGCACACAGGCCAGGAGGACCAGACGGTTAACACTTCACATCATACATGTAATTTGTATCAGTGTGCTACGTCCTTCACACGCGAGGATTGTCCACCAGCATGTAAGTTGACAGAAAGACATGCGGTCAGGTAGGCAACAGCGATGTTTTGACGTCTGGAATATTAAGACGGTGAAGGAAAACCGGAAGACATTTTTCTAAAGGGCTGGCATGCAAAGGATTGTATGCGCTGCACTTTAGTTACAATTTTAGTAGTCTGGTATGTTGGAAAATTTCTTTTTTGGAGGCTGGAGGGAGGGCTCAAGTGGACAGCAGGCTTTAAGATGGCCTTATATAAACAGTTTACTTATAAATAGATGTTTTTTTAGTTAAAGAAAGTTTCTGCAAATTTCTCTTTTTTTTAATTGCTTGGTGTATTTGTATTTTATTGTTGCAACAATTGGGGGTAGGGGATCTTCGATTGGAGATAAAGCTGGTGGGATCTCATAAACAGGACCAATCCAACTGACCATGGCCAAGTCAGTCTCCTGGCCCCACTTTTACTATCAAAGATCACTTAATCTCTAAATATGGGATTGGATGATATGCGCACAAAAACACATTTTACTTAGATGGATTAGTGGAAAGACTTAAGTAATCATCTCATCCGATCGCAATATCCAGTCAATCATTGTTTCAGCTTTGGGAAAGACGAAGGAAATTAGCCAATCATGTCAACAATTTTGAGGATTATCCTTGTTTTCAGGATGATCTCACATAGTAAAAGTGGGGCCTGGGTACTTCTGTGCATGTCCGCATTCATGTACATTCATGCAGTGGCGGATCTGGGGGGGGGGGGCACGTGCCACCCCCTTTCGCTCGAAAATAGGTGAAAACAATGCGCCCCCCCCCCATTTCTGAAGAAGGGGGCACAATCACTATTCTTTCTTTACAACCTTCCCAGCAAACACATAACGTTTTTATAACGTTTTAAAATGGTTATACAAAACGTTAGAACCGTTTTAGAAATATTATAAAAACGTTATGTGTTTGCTGGGTTACCAGCAGTACCCTCCCCCGGTCGCAAGTTTAGGAGCCTCCCAATGCTCCCGGTCGTCGCAAGTTCCTCACTGGATCCATGCCTGGATAATACATAAAAAGGTGCCCCCCATTCGCAAATTCATAGATCCGCCACTGACACGCAAGGGTTTTTGCGAATGTATCACATTCCCCCGGACACAGTCCTCAGTCAACCCTAGTTGCTGTGTTCAGCACACTTAGTGCACTTTTCGATGTTTTGTCTCGGTAGCATCAGAGACTATGTCAGGTATAGGATCTGTGGTAGCATCACTCCAGGCCAGCTGCACAAGTATCAGCTCCCAAGCCCCGTTTTCTACCAGTTCAGTTTTGCTCCATTTTATCCTTGATATGATGTCCTGGGGGCGGTATTCACAAACCACACTTTGGCCACATCAATAGGCTTAGCGCTCAGTGGAAACATTTTCGACCGGTAATCGGGTTCAAATAGATACCTTTTCACCCAAGAGGCGGATTTTCTGAATTATGAAAGGCCTAAAATTATAATTAAATATGATTTCTTGATCATGAATACCACCACAACGAGCTGGTGATGCTACGACGAAAATGGATTTTTCGTGCGTAAGCTGGGTGGTTTATGAATACGGCCTCAGGGGCAGACGCGTCAGTCTCATATCTCTGACACAATACACGGAGGTTGTGGAGGCGCCATTATGGAACAAAGGCTTCATTTGCCTAATACCAACTTTTTTATATCCTCACATGTTGTGCCGACATCACGACAATAAAGGAGATCACCGTGTCGGGTATGTCGATCAAAGGGCCACGTAACAGTGACGTCATTTATCCAAAGCGTTTTCCATCTTTCACCCTAATTAATTAAAGGGGATCTGAAGCAGTGGACCTTAATGTAGGCTCTGTCAGCGCCGTGATGATCCATTTAGCACAGGGTTGGCTCCTTTCATGTTCATTGTTGTTAAGAGAACATATCCCAGGTCAGCCCGGAATGGTGTTGTTCCTGCGATACACACCAGTGTGTGACGTCACTGGGTGGACAGACATATGTCTGTTGACCCATTTGACATGGATGGAATGGTATGGGTGGTCGATATCGGGTGAGAGCGGCAACCATTTTCTCGCCTCGGACTGCGAGCAGAAGGGAATATTTACCGCATCAGGAGTTTTTTAAGTCACACCATGGAACTTAACAAACTGCACTGGGGTTGTTGTTATGAATTATATATCTAAACGTGTGTATTTATATATTGATTGATCCCAAAACTATAAATGTTTGGAATGACAAGGTTTGAAATATATTAATTATTTATTCAGGATAACGACCGGGAAAGAAATAAACGACCATGAAAATAGTCAGCGGACAATTAATGTCAATGATGATAATCCCTGGACATAGATCTACCCTTTGTTCGTTTTTCCTTTTGAACATTATAAAAGCTAAATTGTCCCTTTTTAAATTTTCTTTTTCACAAAAGACAGCAGAAAGCGGTTTCGGCAAATTCCTTTTCCTGTTACCGTTTTGAAACAGGAAAAAGCAAAAAAAGTAATAGGTTGAGCGGGACATTTTACCCTTTTGTAAATTACAAAGCGGATATAGGTAACACTCGCGCGATAACGTTTTAATTTTTCGCGAACTTCAAAACGAAAATTCGAGGGAATTCGTTTCCCCTTTTTGCATTTCATAAAACCGAAACAAAGATGTGCACGATCTCTCGGCAGAGGGCGCTCGCTCATTTCAATTCACCCTAGTAAGAGCTAGGCGAGCGCCCTCTGTCCGAGAGTGAGATCACCGGACCCATATCTCGCATTTTCGCCCCGTTTCATTTTTCAGAAATACGGGCTCTTTTCATGTGACATGTAGATGCAACCAAATGGCGGATCCAAGGAGGGGGGATCCCCTCCCCCCCCCCTCAAGCAAGGGGAGGCTAAGAACTGTTAAAGTCATATTTTTGCAATTACCGTTTTTCCATGCATAAATCAAGGCCATCTGAGGTCTATGTGAACTCCTCCCCACCCCCTCCCCCCACGACCGTAAAAAACACGCGATATTGAGCCAATTATAGTTATGCCACCTACCAAAGATAACAATGATATAGTTTTACTATTCCGGTTCACATAATAATATTATATGATTAAGTTACACAGGAAATTTGGGACAGTTAATAGCTTAGTTAAGTTGATCTTACTGCTGAAAACCTGATGTGGGCAGAACTGTCAATCCGATCGGGTCTGTAACGCTGTGTACCAGGACTAAGGAAAAATAGTACATTTTGTACTTTGATTTACCTGCATTTCGAGGGCCTCTAATCAACAAAAACAGTGCAGTGTTATTTCTTGTTCTAAGTAAAAAAAAAATGAAACAAATACAGTATAACATAAAACGACCATAAACTGGTGACCAGATAAAACCAGAAAAAACACATTGCACAGAAAACCCTAAAGCGGGCAGTTTCGTGAATATGTAACTAGATAAGCAACATGACGTCACTTCCGGGCATTTTATTGAATGCGGCTGAAAACATTCTCACAGCATCTGCTGCTTGAGTAATTGTAAAGTGACATGGCACTAAGACACCATTGGGTTGAACGATTAGTAAACGAAATGGAACTGGCTGGCCCAGGCGCCGGTTGTGAAGTAATGCAACCCATGCCGTTACGCTCCTTCACATTATGGCATATATCTTACGGGTAAATTACTGTTGACAGGAGTTTGCATGGCGGCCACCGTTGAAAACATGGCGACGACCCAGGAGTGGACAGCGCCCCCTAGCGACGACCATGCTGTCAATCTCGATGCAGATGGCGTGATGCGCTCGGTGTACCTGGCGATCGGCGTGGTGGGGATGGCGGGTAACCTGCTGGTCATGGCGGTGTTGCTGCGGTCCGGCAAGCTGCGTAAGACCAACACCAACAGGTTCATCATCAACCAGTCCGCCATCGACTTCACGGCCGCCATGTTCATCGTCACCACCGCCTACATCCGGGACATCGATGGGGTGTCCGGCGCCGCGGGACGCGAGGCGTTTTGCCGGCTGTGGATGACCAACCTGACTGTCTGGAGCGCCCTGGTGTCCTCCACCTACAACCTGCTGGCCTTGACATTGGAGCGTTACCTGGCCATCGTCCACCCGGTCTGGCACATGTCCCGCTGCACCCGAGGGAGGGTCTATGCCGTTATGGCTCTCATCTGGATCTGGGGACTGGCGTACAACGCGGCCTACTTAATCCCGACGGCGGCGGTCGTGGACGGGGCGTGCACGGTGTACAGCGAGTATCCAGACGAGCTGTCCCAACGTGCCGTCGGGATACTCACCGCTGTCCTGCAGTACCTCATCCCCCTCATCGTCATCGTCTTCGCCTACAGTCGCATCGCTCTCACCCTCCGAGCACGTGTGGGGCCGCTCAAGGCTGGGTGCGGCACTGGGGCGGCGGGGAAAGGGCTGGCGGGGCAGGGATCGGCGGACCGAAGGGAGACCGCCCTGAATCCCACCCCCGGCTCCAACCCAGCCCGTGGCCCCACCCCAGCTCCTAGCAACACCCCAGCCCCTGGCCACACCTCAGTCCGTGGCCCCACCCCAGCCCGTGGCCCCACCCCAGCTCCTAGTCACACCCCAGCCCCTGGCCACACCCCCGCCCCTGGCCACACCCCAGCTCCTAGTCACACCCCAGCCCCTGGCCACACCCCAGCCCGTGGCCCCACTCCAGCTCCTAGTCACACCCCAGTCCCTGGCTACACCCCAGCTCCTAGTCACACCCCAGCCCCTGGCCACACCCCAGCCCGTGGCCCCACCCCAGCTCCTAGTCACACCCCAGTCCCTGGCCACACCCCAGCCCGTGGCCCCACCCCAGCCCGTGGCCCCACCCCAGCTCCTAGCCACACCCCAGCCCCTGACCACACCCCAGCCCCTGGCCACACCCCAGCCCCTGGTCACACCCCAGTCCGTGGCCCCACCCCAGCTCCTGGCCACACCCCAGCCCCTGGCCACACCCCAGCCCCTGGCCCCACCCCAGCTCCTAGCCACACCCAAGACCCTGGCCACACCCCAGCCCCTGGCCACACCCCAGCCCCCGGCCACACCCCAGCTCCTGGCCCCATCCCAGCCCCTGGCTCCAACCCAGCCCCAGGCCCTGCCCCAGCCGCGGGCCCCACCCCCGCCCCAGCCCCCGCCCCAGCCCCTGAGCCCACCACCGCCCAGAAGCGGGAGATGAAGATGCTTCACGCGCGTCGCAACACCATCAAGACACTCCTCCTCGTCAGCCTCTCCTTCGTCATGTGCTGGTCGCCCAACCAGATCTTCTACACCATGTACAACTTGGGCTTCAACGCCGACTTCAACAGCGACTTCTACCACTTCACGGTCATCGCCGTGTTCGTCAACTGCTGCATCAACCCCTTCATCTACGCCATCAAGTACGAACAGTTCCAGCAAGAGGTGCGTCGTGCGCTGCCCTGCACCACGTGGAGGGTGCACACCGACACCGGCCCTGGCACCACTACGGCCAACGCTAAGTGAAACACTAGTTCACTAATTATGACAATTGAAATGTTTATTTGTAAGGTCAATGAGACAGTCAGAATGGAAGGGGTTTCCTACTGTGACAGTCAGGGTGGACGGCGTCCCCAGCGCCACTGCACAGAGAGATTAGCCTCCTAACTTACTTCCGGATGTGAACTACTAAAACAGCCACCCGCATCGTAACTTTGAGTCGGTTTAGCGCAGACACAGAAACACTATTTGAGCGCCTAAATTTACTAAAATTAAAAAACATTATAAGTATATAGCAAGATATATTAAAAACCATATTGTCGATACATATTTCTATGATTGTAATATTTCTCACTGTTATAGGCCTACATACCGCGTATAATTGTTTTGAGTACGTTGTACATTAACAACTGGGGACATGATTGCGCAATCATATATTTTGTAGCACTGCTGCATTTGTTTTTAACCGCACAACATTGTTGTGGTGGTGGGCCCGTGTTGGATTACTATTTCAAGTTTAGGGGGCCGCTTAGCTGAGTTCTTCTCTTTAATAGATCGAACGCCAGCAATTCAGCTTGGGTTTCAGTTGAAATCTCTCAAATCAAGTGTGTACTTTATTTGTTCTGTGCTTTTGTCTTGTACATTTTGGTTTGAATGATGTATGTCATCTAGGCTGTCATGGTCTTGTACACTTGGTTTGAATGATGTATGTCATCTAGGCTGTCATGGTCTTGTAACTTGGTTTGAATGATGTATGTCATCTAGGCTGTCATGGTCTTGTAACTTGGTTTGAATGATGTACGTCATCCAGGCTGTCATGGTCTTGTACACTTGGTTTGAATGATGTATGTCATCCAGGCTGTCATGGTCTTGTACCCTTGGTTTGAATGATGTACGTCATCCAGGCTGTCATGGTCTTGTACCCTTGGTTTGAATGATGTACGTCATCTAGGCTGTCATGGTCTTGTAACTTGGTTTGAATGATGTATGTCATCTAGGCTGTCATGGTCTTGTAACTTGGTTTGAATGATGTACGTCATCCAGGCTGTCATGGTCTTGTACACTTGGTTTGAATGATGTACGTCATCCAGGCTGTCATGGTCTTGTACACTTGGTTTGAATGATGTATGTCATCCAGGCTGTCATGGTCTTGTACACTTGGTTTGAATGATGTATGTCATCCAGGCTGTCATGGTCTTGTACACTTGGTTTGAATGATGTACGTCATCCAGGCTGTCATGGTCTTGCACACTTGGTTTGAATGATGTATGTCATCCAGGCTGTCATGGTCTTGTACACTTGGTTTGAATGATGTACGTCATCCAGGCTGTCATGGTCTTGTACACTTGGTTTGAATGATGTACGTCATCCAGGCTGTCATGGTCTTGCACACTTGGTTTGAATGATGTATGTCATCCAGGCTGTCATGGTCTTGTACACTTGGTTTGAATGATGTATGTCATCCAGGCTGTCATGGTCTTGTACACTTGGTTTGAATGATGTACGTCATCCAGGCTGTCATGGTCTTGTACACTTGGTTTGAATGATGTACGTCATCCAGGCTGTCATGGTCTTGTACACTTGGTTTGAATGATGTACGTCATCCAGGCTGTCATGGTCTTGTACACTTGGTTTGAATGATGTATGTCATCTAGGCTGTCATGGGCTTGAACACTTGGTTTGAATGATGTATGTCATCCAGGCTGTCATGGTCTTGTACACTTGGTTTGAATGATGTACGTCATCCAGGCTGTCATGGTCTTGTACACTTGGTTTGAATGATGTATGTCATCCAGGCTGTCATGGTCTTGTACACTTGGTTTGAATGATGTATGTCATCCAGGCTGTCATGGTCTTGTACACTTGGTTTGAATGATGTACGTCATCCAGGCTGTCATGGTCTTGTACACTTGGTTTGAATGATGTATGTCATCCAGGCTGTCATGGTCTTGTACACTTGGTTTGAATGATGTATGTCATCCAGGCTGTCATGGTCTTGCACACTTGGTTTGAATGATGTATGTCATCCAGGCTGTCATGGTATTGTACACTTGGTTTGAATGATGTCTGTCATCTAGGCTCTCATGGTCTTGTACACTTGGTTTGAATGATGTACGTCATCCAGGCTGTCATGGTCTTGTACACTTGGTTTGAATGATGTATGTCATCTAGGCTGTCATGGGCTTGAACACTTGGTTTGAATGATGTATGTCATCCAGGCTGTCATGGTCTTGTACACTTGGTTTGAATGATGTACGTCATCCAGGCTGTCATGGTCTTGTACACTTGGTTTGAATGATGTACGTCATCCAGGCTGTCATGGTCTTGTACACTTGGTTTGAATGATGTACGTCATCCAGGCTGTCATGGTCTTGTACACTTGGTTTGAATGATGTATGTCATCTAGGCTGTCATGGTCTTGTACACTTGGTTTGAATGATGTATGTCATCCAGGCTGTCATGGTCTTGTACACTTGGTTTGAATGATGTATGTCATCTAGGCTGTCATGGTCTTGTACACTTGGTTTGAATGATGTACGTCATCCAGGCTGTCATGGTCTTGTACACTTGGTTTGAATGATGTATGTCATCTAGGCTGTCATGGCCTTGTACACTTGGTTTGAATGATGTATGTCATCCAGGCTGTCATGGTCTTGTACACTTGGTTTGAATGATGTATGTCATCCAGGCTGTCATGGTCTTGGTTTGAATGATGTATGTCATCCAGGCTGTCATGGTCTTGTACACTTGGTTTGAATGATGTATGTCATCCAGGCTGTCATGGTCTTGTACACTTGGTTTGAATGATGTATGTCATCCAGGCTGTCATGGGCTTGTACACTTGGTTTGATGATGTATGTCATCCAGGCTGTCATGGTCTTGTACACTTGGTTTGAATGATGTATGTCATCCAGGCTGTCATGGTCTTGTACACTTGGTTTGAATGATGTATGTCATCCAGGCTGTCATGGTCTTGTACACTTGGTTTGAATGATGTACGTCATCCAGGCTGTCATGGTCTTGTACACTTGGTTTGAATGATGTCTGTCATCTAGGCTGTCATGGTCTTGTACACTTGGTTTGAATGATGTATGTCATCCAGGCTGTCATGGTCTTGTACACTTGGTTTGAATGATGTATGTCATCCAGGCTGTCATGGGCTTGTACACTTGGTTTGATGATGTATGTCATCCAGGCTGTCATGGTCTTGTACACTTGGTTTGAATGATGTCTGTCATCTAGGCTGTCATGGTCTTGTACACTTGGTTTGAATGATGTATGTCATCCAGGCTGTCATTGTCTTGTACACTTGGTTTGAATGATGTATGTCATCCAGGCTGTCATGGTCTTGTACACTTGGTTTGAATGATGTACGTCATCCAGGCTGTCATGGTCTTGCACACTTGGTTTGAATGATGTATGTCATCCAGGCTGTCATGGTCTTGTAACTTGGTTTGAATGATGTATGTCATCCAGGCTGTCATGGTCTTGTACACTTGGTTTGAATGATGTATGTCATCCAGGCTGTCATGGTCTTGTACACTTGGTTTGAATGATGTATGTCATCCAGGCTGTCATGGTCTTGCACACTTGGTTTGAATGATGTATGTCATCCAGGCTGTCATGGTCTTGTACACTTGGTTTGAATGATGTATGTCATCCAGGCTGTCATGGTCTTGTACACTTGGTTTGAATGATGTATGTCATCCAGGCTGTCATGGTCTTGTACACTTGGTTTGAATGATGTATGTCATCCAGGCTGTCATGGTCTTGTACACTTGGTTTGAATGATGTATGTCATCCAGGCTGTCATGGTCTTGTACACTTGGTTTGAATGATGTATGTCATCCAGGCTGTCATGGTCTTGTACACTTGGTTTGAATGATGTATGTCATCCAGGCTGTCATGGTCTTGTACACTTGGTTTGAATGATGTATGTCATCCAGACTGTCATGGTCTTGCACACTTGGTTTGAATGATGTATGTCATCCAGGCTGTCATGGTCTTGTACACTTGGTTTGAATGATGTACGTCATCCAGGCTGTCATGGTCTTGTACACTTGGTTTGAATGATGTATGTCATCCAGGCTGTCATGGTCTTGTACACTTGGTTTGAATGATGTATGTCATCCAGACTGTCATGGTCTTGCACACTTGGTTTGAATGATGTATGTCATCTAGGCTGTCATGGTCTTGTACACTTGGTTTGAATGATGTATGTCATCCAGGCTGTCATGGTCTTGTACACTTGGTTTGAATGATGTATGTCATCTAGGCTGTCATGGTCTTGTACACTTGGTTTGAATGATGTATGTCATCCAGGCTGTCATGGTCGTGTACACTTGGTTTGAATGATGTACGTCATCCAGGCTGTCATGGTCTTGTACACTTGGTTTGAATGATGTATGTCATCCAGGCTGTCATGGTCTTGTACAGTTGGTTTGAATGATGTATGTCATCCAGGCTGTCATGGTCTTGTACACTTGGTTTGAATGATGTATGTCATCCAGGCTGTCATGGTCTTGTACACTTGGTTTGAATGATGTACGTCATCCAGGCTGTCATGGTCTTGTACACTTGGTTTGAATGATGTATGTCATCCAGGCTGTCATGGTCTTGTACACTTGGTTTGAATGATGTATGTCATCCAGGCTGTCATGGTCTTGTACACTTGGTTTGAATGATGTATGTCATCCAGGCTGTCATGGTCTTGTACACTTGGTTTGAATGATGTATGTCATCCAGGCTGTCATGGTCTTGTACACTTGGTTTGAATGATGTATGTCATCCAGGCTGTCATGGTCTTGTACACTTGGTTTGAATGATGTATGTCATCCAGGCTGTCATGGTCTTGTACACTTGGTTTGAATGATGTATGTCATCCAGGCTGTCATGGTCTTGTACACTTGGTTTGAATGATGTATGTCATCCAGGCTGTCATGGTCTTGTACACTTGGTTTGAATGATGTATATCATCTAGGCTGTCATGGTCTTGTACACTTGGTTTGAATGATGTATGTCATCCAGGCTGTCATGGTCTTGTACACTTGGTTTGAATGATGTATGTCATCTAGGCTGTCATGGACTTGTACACTTGGTTTGAATGATGTATGTCATCTAGGCTGTCATGGCCTTGTACACTTGGTTTGAATGATGTATGCCATCCAGTCTCTCATCGTCTTGTACACTTGGATATAATAATATCTGAAACATCATGATGTTTAACTCATAGACAGTAATCACATGGAATTATAGGTACAGGCTTCATTTGAAAGTTTCATCATATAAAATAAAGAAATAATGGTCAGTTTGAACCAAATCAGACCACATGTTAGTTCCACATCTAAAACGGCAAAGCGTGGCTTCTAGGTTTCTGAGATGAAAACTAACCAACTGCATAAACCCTGATATTAAACGTCGTGAAAGTGAATGTAAAACAAGTCACTTATACTTAATTAAGCTAGTCTGGACCTTGGCTCAGCAAACCCTCTCCGCACCAGCTGGAAAGGCTGTGAATTTTATTAAATCTGTAAATAACAAATGTGGTGGGTTAGAACCTAAGATCCAATTCGAATTATTTGATAAAATGGTATTGCCGATTCCAACCTATGGAGCAGAGATTTGGGGATATAGGGTGAAGGACGGTATAGAGAGTGTCCAAGTGAAATATTGCAAATGGATATTAAAACTACCTGCATTGACATCAAATGCAGCT
The DNA here is from genome assembly GCA_964019135.1 of Arenicola marina. Classification (NCBI taxonomy): domain Eukaryota; kingdom Metazoa; phylum Annelida; class Polychaeta; family Arenicolidae; genus Arenicola; species Arenicola marina. The sequence continues at coordinate 2,361,594 of OZ025261.1, forward strand.
GTTATGGGAGAAGTTGGAACGTACCCAGTCCGAATAATGTGTGTTATGAAGAAGCTAAAGTTCTGGGTGAAGCTCGTCAGGAATGAGGACCAATCCCTCCCGAGAGAAACATATACTATGCTATTTGAATTAGATTATAGGGGGGGGGGGGGCGCACATGGGCCACTGAAGTGAAAATAATATTGTTAGAGCTCGGACTTGAAGAAGCCTGGACGCATCAGCAAATAGGAGATGAGGATCTATTTTTAAAAACAACTAAGGGTGAATTGATGTACAGAGCACATACAAATTGGTTCAACTGCATAGAGGAAAACAGAACCGTATATATTTGCTATTAAGGAAAGCTATCTTCGAAAACTCCTGGCCCAATTTCGATGTTCCACACATCCACTAAACATGGAGAAAGGCAGACATTTAAGAATCCCAAGGGAAGAAAGACTGTGTATGTATTGTAAAAATAATGGTGAAAGTGTTATAGAAGATGAGATACACCTAATCTGTTTTTGCCCTTTGTATCTAGCGTCACGAAAAAATACCTGAAGTCACAGACCAGAAGCAGAACTTGCGTTGGGAATTTACCTTTTTGATGATGTCAATAGATACCCCCACCCTATATAACATCGTGCTATTTCTCCGCGATGCGTACAAATTAAGGGAAACACTGTTTCAAAATGTTACCTTATTTACTTGATGTTATTTGTATATACATATATTTGTACTTTGAGGCTGTGAGCCTACAGTGCACAATAAACTCATTATTATAAAAAAAAAAAAAAAAAAAATTAATCACAGACAACTATCATACTTAAATATTACCAATCATAGGCATACATATGCTTATGAATTTTAATTTAAAGTTGACCTTGCATTTGATTATAATAGTGGCAGATGGAATTAATTGAGCTCAATTGTCTTCAGATCATTCTGCAATAATGGTTTGCTATATTACAAAGTATGCCGAAAAGCAAAAACTGATTTAAACCGCACTTCTGTTTCTGCTGTAAAAAGTTTGTTTGTGGGTGAGATATACTTTGCAGACAACAAAGTTATAAAAAAACTAACTTTTCTCAGTACCAAACATCGATTCTCTCTGTAAACAAGCCTATATGGTTAATAGTTGATAAAACTTAATACTTATCTATTATATTATACTTTAATTCACTCTCGATTAAACTAAGGACAGATACAAATAGGTGCATGAAAGTGAATGATTGAATGAAAACTGAGGTGTTTACAATAGTTAAAACTCCCTGTAGCTTGACCTTATGTCAAGGCCTGATGGAAAACTGGAAATATAGTTCAATAAATATATACTGCGGATAATGCCTGTTAAGATATATAGTGATGGTAATGCCTGTTAAGATATATAATGGGGGTGATGCCTGTTAAGATATATAATGGGGGTGATGCCTGTTAAGATATATAGTGATGGTAATGCCTGTTAAGATATATAATGGGGGTGATGCCTGTTAAGATATATAATGGGGGTGATGCCTGTTAAGATATATAGTGGTGGTAATGCCTGTTAAGATATATAATGGGGGTGATGCCTGTTAAGATATATAATGGGGGTGATGCCTGTTAAGATATATAGTGGTGGTAATGCCTTTTACAAACAATGACAAAAGCAGTGGAATATCACACATAGTCATCTTAAAGGACTTCTTTTTATCTATTTTATACAAGAAGAAGCCAGATCCTTAGAAGTGCTGGGGTAGGGTTGAGAAGGCTTGATCTGTTTGATCTGCACTGTTTGATGCTCTCTCAGCTGTGACAGAACAAGCATATGATGCGGCCGATGAGGATGTCCTCATACAACTGGGGTTGACCTTGGGACTGGCTTTACCTGGTTGATCTTCGAGGCCGGCCGGTCTCGGGTCAGACGCCAGGGACTGGGGTGGGGCCAGGGGCTGGGGTGGGGTCAGGGGCTGGGATGGTGCCAGGGGCTGGGTTGGAGCCGGGGGTGGGATTCAGGGCTGAAGCACCGTTGAGGGGGCCTCCCTTGGACCCGCTGACCCCCTTCTCGCCGACCCCTTTCCCGCTGGCCGCTGAGGGCGTTTGACCTTGGCTTTGGACTTCGCTTTGTGGCACCCTGTAGAGCTATAATCATATATGAAAAAGAAACAACGGCAGAATTGCGGCACCAACAGAGAATAAAGGTTGGCTGAAATATTTCACATGTCGGCATATATATGCAATTTGGCCCTGGTGCAGCTGTGAACTAGATATAAAACACAATACAATACAAAAATGCGTAGTATTGCAGTTAAAAGGCTGCAAAATAAACACAACCGGTGGATTGCTACCAAGGTAGCCAGGATACTCTTATGTAATGCACAGCCTGAACGCTGCCACAAAAGCCAGCTAGAAAACGGGGCTGAAAAGGAACAGCCAGTGGACTGTCAAAAACGTGCAGACGCAAGACTGATAAAAAAGGGAACAGCCGGTAGACTGTTTAAAAATGCCGCCGGTAGACTGCTAAAGGGCACAGCAAGTAAACTGTTCAAAAAGTGCAGCCAGTAGACTGCTAAAGGGCACAGCAAGTAAACTGTATTAAAAGGGCAGCCGGTTGACTGCTAAAAGGCACAGCAAGTAAACTGTATTAAAAGGGCAGCCCGTTGACTGCTAAAAGGCACAAGTAAACAGTTTAAAAAGTGCAGCCGGTAGACTGCTAAAAAGGCACAGACAGCAAGTAAACTGTTTAAACGGTGCATCCGGTAAACTGGTAAAATACACAGCCAGTAGACTGTTCAGAAAGGCGCAGCCAGTAGACTGCTAAACAGGAACGAGATTTTCATAGCTTGAGAAAATCGGGGTGATAGGTGCCACTTGAACATGTAAGAACCGACTGCAACTATGTACATGCCATATCGACGGGGTTATAGGCCGAAACGTCACCACGCCGTCAATCCTTTGGCGTATCGAGGCTTTATAATGGGCCATGTTAAAGTGTGATTTTTTGCTAGCGTCGAAAGTACTGCTTCGATTTTGATGCAATTTGGCAAACGTGATGTCAGTAATATGGGTACATATTCTACCGGATATGAGTCATCTACCTACATTCATGTAGTCACAGCGATTTTTTTGCACTTTCGGCAATGTCAAAATTGATCATCCAATAACTCGAAAACTATCAATGTGAGGTGAAATCTGAGGCCCGTCTCTGAAAAACACTCTAAAACAGTAAAAGGTGTGTTGCCAAGGCGTGTTTTTAGATGAAAATTGTCCTAATGTGTGTCTTATGCTTTATGCGGATGACCTGATACAGTTCTTGGATGTTGTAAAACAACTCCGGCGTCAGTTAGATGAACTTAATAACAATTGTAAAATTGCAGGTATGAATGTTAACTTTGACAAAACTAAACTAATTGTGTTTAGGAATGGCGGTGCCATACGTAATGATGAAAAGTGGTTCTTTAATGGTACAAGAATTGAAACTGTAACATATTACAAGTATTTGGGTCTGATCTTTAGCTCCAGACTGAAGTGGACGAAGGGAGTAGAAACCCTGTCCCTTCAAGCCCAAAAAGTGGTTAATATAATTAAACAAATCGGATATAAATGTGATGTTTTTTTTTCCAAAGATGGTATTTAGCCTGTTTGACAAAATGGTCCTGCCAATACACACGTATGCAGCTGAAGTTTGGGGGTATAACATTTATGACAATATCGAAGGGGTGCAAATAAAATACTGCACATGTATCCTTGGTGTATCCAGCAGTACAAGTTATGTCGCTGTCTTAGGAGAATGCGGACGTAAACCGCTGTATACTCACCATTTTGTAAAGTGTGTTAAATACTGGTTGAAACTCACTCGTATGGACAACAGTAGACTCCCAAAATCTGTTTATAATATGCTTCTTTGTCAAGACAAATATGGCAAGCGTAACTGGGTATCAGAATTGAGGCTGCTATTGTCTAGATATGGATTTGGTGAGGCATTTTAACATCAGGGAGTTAATGATATAGAGTTATTTATGAGTGCCTTTCACAACGCCTATCAGATTGTGCAAACCAAGAATGGGTCAGTAGTATTAAGGAAAATTTAAAGCTAAGGTCATACTCTGCTTATAAGACACTGTTAGAACCTGAAAACTACCTATATGTTATTACTATTAGAAAATATTTGGTTGCCTTAAGGAAATTTAGATGTTCAGATCATGACTTAGCAATTGAAGTTGGAAGACGCACAGGAATCCCAGTACACCTAAGAATTTGTCATTTTTGTTCACTTAATGAAGTAGAAGTTTTAGAAGACGAATTTCATTTGATCTGTGCATGCCCAAAATACCAGGAGTTTAGAAGTCGATACCTTACTTATGTTAACGCGACGAAGTCATATTTCGTAAATGTAATGAAAACAAAAAAATAAAGATACTCTCCATAAATTAAGTTGTTATATATACCATGCTCTACTTCTGCGACGAACGCGATGTTAACTTTGCGTGACTGATGTAACTGTTTAACCCGTTATTGTTCTTTTTGTTTTGTACCTTGGGCCTGAGGCCATTTGGTTATAAATAAACTAAACCTAAACGTAAATCTAAAACAAACCGTGAATCTCTAGACCAAATATTAACGAAGTTACGCGGGAAAACATGTTTCGTAACCTTAACCTTGATGTGACCTTGACCGTGAAAGCGTGACCTTGATCAATATAGTACTTTACGCCCAAATACTAATGTCATGTCTCACGTAAGGTGTCGTTTGTCTGACATGTCCCCTTAATGGAGAAATTGAGGAGGCCATGTTCCCGCCGAAATACTCCCGTAGGGTCCCATGTTAAACGTTGCGAATTTTTAGCAGAAAAACTATTTGGGCGATTTGCACAAATGAAAGACGATATAGAAGAAATGGCCGCCATTGTGACGTCTGTGATTTTCTGCCCCCCGCCCCCTTCCCTCCCCCGGGATCCGCCACTGGGGTGATATATATTTGTAAAAATGCAATGAAGACATTTTGACGGCCGACAAAAGCCAAGGCTGAACCAAGGCCGCGATCTTGCCTAATGCCGGATGAATATTTATGTCGTAGGTGGTGGTGACAGTTCGATATCGGGGGGTGGAGGGCACGACGCGCTGGCGGCACGTCTGTCGTCTGGCGCCTAAAAAGTCCGACTGCCCAAAACGTCCGACTGCCCAAAACGTCCTACATAGCTAAGAACAAACTAACAGTTACATTTAAGGTTGCAATTCTACACAATCTATCGCTATGAAGCCGTGATGCGCTCGTTTTGTAGCTGTTAGTTAGCGATATACAAACAACATGGAGGTTTCAGGAAAAGCTGGGGAGGGGGTTGGGGGCGGACGTGTTAGTATGAGTATGGGAAAGTTGCGTAACATGGCACGGAAAAAAGCGTCAGCAGTACTTTACAGCCTTGGCCTCTTTGCTTAATTGTCAAACCCTCCGGACCTAGATCTACCCTTTAAAACAATATTTATGCGGGATAGGGAGGGTATGAAACACATCTGGGGATAGAAATTCTTTCATGATCGTGTTAAATTGTGATTTGACAAAAATCGGTGTCTAAGTGTGCATTATGTTATAGGTGTGAAGATCATAATTCTTGCCCCTTTTTGGGCAGTCGGATGTTTTTGGTTCTCACACGTCCGCTAGGATTGACAGAACACTTGTTGGCGCGTCATCGCGAAAACGAAGAACCGTAGTAACTGGTTCGCCGGTCACGGTGGCAGTTGGCAGCGGGTGCAGGAGGTGTGTGGAAGAGCTCTGCTGGGCCAGTCAGCACAGAGGCCGGGAGGACCAAACGATTAACACTTCACATCATACTCTCCAATAGCAGGTAAGTTTACAGAGTGACATGCGGTCTGTTTTTTTTATAGTTATAGATAGCTTCTGCAAAACATTTTTTGCCTTGTGTATTTGTATTTTCTTGTTGCAGCAACTGTTGCAAGCAGCGGTCTCGTAGTCTTATCTTAGAGTGGAGATAAAGTTGGTGGGATCTCATAAGCCGGATCAATCTAAATGACCATGGCCAAGTCAGTCTCCTGGGTACTGCTTTGCATGCATGTATTTTTTGCGTGCCATTCGCTAAATAAGGAACATTTTGAATCAAACCCGACGTCACACAATGCCTAACTTGTATGTCCTACACGTAGTACATATTTTAATGATATATAATTTTAATGTTTTAATGATATATAATAAATACTGTGTTGTAAATTTTTTTTTAACCTACGCTAAAGTTATCATGGTGTAGTTGGGTTTCTCTTATATATATGGTGGTAAGATATCACGGTTTAACCGGATGTTGAAATAAGGGCAAACATTGAAATGCCATCTTGGAAATGGCCGTCATCTCGGAAATGACTGCCATCTCGGAAATGACGGCCATCATAAAAAAAATCGCCATTTTGGTGAAAATAAATTAAGGGCGTGTTCGATTCACAGCCAAAGAAGGCATATCACCCTGGTGGCTGAGAGCTTAGGACTCAAACGGACGTCTGATGACGCATGACTGATGCATGGGGGTCGTCATCCTGCGAATTTTAATCCAAACAACGACCTCCTGTGTCGGTTACTAAGGGAATTACAGCGTTTTCAGTTTTCGAGTTGCGTGGCTTATAGGTTTCTATGTATTTTGGCACATTGTTACCTTGACAAATGTCCTATCTTTCAGCATGGGTTAAAATTCCTGTGACGTCATTTCCGAGTCGAATTGCACATGGAGTTTATAGTCTCTGCTGGGTACCGTCTTACACGACATAAATTATTCTTGGACTGTTTAGAAACAGGCACTTCTGAAATATTCCAGAAAATGTCGCCGTAATGATTGACGTTTTTAACATGGGGAGTCCCGTAAGGAATTTTCCGTAAACCCTGGACCCGAAAGTAAGATGAGAGCGTACTATTTTTATGTAACGGTCAAACAAGAGACTGCATTTGCCACATAATGACGGCACTTCTATTTGTGACGATTTTTTTAATATACCGGAACTGACATCATCGTGACGCCATATTTAAGAAAAAAGGACCTCTCGTTTCATATGTTCTATAATTTATTAACAAGACGAACTTTTAAACCGAATTCGAGACTTTGTCGCGGCTATAATAGTCAATAGTTGTGACATCAAAAATGTTACAAAAATGACGTCATAATGAGAGTTCCTAAGCAAGCGAACGTGGACGTGCATGGTACACGCCATCCCGCCAAAGGTTATGGCAAGTCGAAGTGAGATATATTTTGAATATTAATTTTGATGTATCCCAACGGAATAGCTGATTAATAAATATACACTCGACATTTAGGTAGCACCTATCCATATTTATTCAGTCATCTGTACTACTGTTTACAATTGACTTTCACGTTCCTTCACAGTATGGCTTATACCGAACGTAGCGAACTCTTTAGATAACACACAGGTAAAACAAAATTTGTATCTGAATCCCATACTTTTTTGAGCTAGTGGAATCCACCGGAAGTCTACCTCCACTGAGGAAAGCTGAAGAGATCGCATGTTATGTATATATATATATATATCTATATATATCAACATATGAAGATCAATGTTTTAGAATATCCAATTTGGAATACCTATTTTGTGAAAAAAACAAGTCTGAATCGCAGAATCATATTAAGTTCGTTGATTTCTATAGTCTGGCCTGCTGCATACCGAGAGACTGTAGACACCAAATAATGACGTCAGGTAAATAACTGGGCAACGTAACTCGCAAGTGGCCGAATTTGATAACAAGAACGGCGCGTTTATGCAATTATCGTCATAGGTTACTGGTCAAGTCTTTAAACTTTAGTAATAAAAAACGAAGAACGGTGGTGTCAGTATCTAGAAGTTAATATTGTTCTTATTGAACAGTCACCAACCGCTGCAACTTGGTTTGTCACATCAGCACCTATAAGAACTAATATCAGGCTTTGCATTTGTTCGTATTGAACAAATTTAGTAAATCGATAGAAAATCTAAATCAGACGTGTATTATATGTTTATTAGATGCTACGCATATGCTGCATGTGACACACATAATACTGAGAGCCAAATACAGATACTTGCTAGTGCCAAGCCGCAGAACAGAAGTGCTGTTTCAATGAGAATATAACATACGTGGGCACGGCAGACGGCACCTGAGGGAGAAGTCTCTAGAACAAGGAATGCTACAGAACACCGTCCGTGTTTCCTGACGCACGATGACGACTTGCATACTGGAGTGGCCCTCAAATTAAGGCCATGATACATCTAAAAAGTTTCGGTAACTTTCTGACCGAAACAAGTTTCGGACACAAAGTTGTGTCCCAAATTCAAACATGTTGAAACTTCGGAAACAATGTTTCGGTCACAAAGTTACCGAAACATTTCAGGATACACCAGTGAAAAGTTTCGGAAATAAAGTTTCGGTCACAAAGTTACCGAAACTTTGCCAGATGTATCATGAGCTTTAGGAGCGAGAAAGGAGAAACCAGACGACAGCGCAGCAAGGGGCTGTGACGTGACCAGGGTAACTACTACACCCTACCGTGAAGTGACCAGGGTAATTACCACCCGCAACCTTAAAGTGACCAGGGTAACTTAGGCACCCTAAGTAGGGTAACTACTACAACGTGTCTTGAAGTAACCAGGATAACTACTGTAACTACCACAGCGTGCTGTGCACTAAAGGGTGGCTTTCATCAGGCGTCCTTTTAACGCCTGGCCAGGGGACTTCTCTATTGCCTTACCGCGGTATATCAAATGTCCCTTTGTTTTTACCTAATTTCTACACAACGGAAACTACGTCACTCGCGCATAATATATATATATAGACTCGTTATATCGCTATTTAACGCCAAAACGCTAGAAGGTCCCAGGGACATGAAATGCCCTTTTATTTGATAATGACCCAATTAGGATGTCTGGGCAAGGTGTCTGTAACGTTTGTTCTGTGATGGAGTGGGCTTTGAATTCCGGTTCTGTCACCTAAATCTAGCACTCTCATGCATCATCATCTGTCATTGTCTCCAGAAGTTCTTTGACCCAGTTTAACCATATATGTGCTCAACGGTGACCTAACACACCGAAATCATCAACTTTCTTCTTGTTTTACTTGTGGTGTAATGCATGCGGACCAAAGACACGCGTGTAGAGCTTGTTTTTGTGATGTTCAGTGAATTGGCGCTTAAACAGGCTGAAAAGACACTCAGTTATGAACATTCTCTTGTTTCGGCCTTACCAGGTAATTGTCGTTCTGTTTCTGGATATTATATACGAAACATGGCGTACATTATGGGTAGCCGCCCTCTGGGTCAACATGGTGCTGTTTGGCTACAACTTGTGACTAAATTGATTCATTGCATATATATTACGAAGATGAAGAACCAAAGTAAACTAGATATGTCTGTGTATAAAGTATATTAAAGCGGCTGTGCAAACTGAGTATTTGATTATAGAACTGAAGAATAACGCTGTCGACAACACGTGGAGGATGTTGTACGAGTCTCTCAGGGTACCACCAGTAAATTTAAGTATTTCTAGTTTAGATCATGCCCCATTTTTTTATCTAACTGTAACAAACAAGGGTTGTAACATCTTACTCGTCGTTGCCTGTACTGTCTGTATCCGCATGTGAAAGCAATAAAACAACAAAAACAACAACATTGCATTGCTGGTCTGGGGTGTCCCTAAAAGTCAAAAAAGACATTTGTACAGCAAAAAAGTCAATGCGAGTGCATTTACTATGCTTAATTTAATGATTTGGTCTTGCTTTGTTAATACTCCATGATGTGTGTAAATCATATCCATTTTAGTATTACTTATTTTAAAGGCTGAGCAGGAGGAAAGGGCTAAATTCATGGAAGGTCTGCTGTCATTCTTCCCTGAATCTCCAGAGCATCGTGATCCAGTGTGTAGTATTTGTTTGGAGGATACCACCACGATGTCTTTGGGGGGCGGGAGTAAAATAACCCTTGCCCCCAGCCTCCCCCCCCCCGGTTTCCGCCCCCCTATTCCGCCGGGAGCATATCGTCCCTGAGATACTTGATGACTGGCTGATCCTATTCCTGCATCTCGGCGCCGGAACGGGGTGTCTGTGCCGTGACGTCCATAACCGGATGCAGTGGGTCTTCTGCTGATCGATCCGCGATTTATTGTGCGTCAGTCCCAAGCCATTGCTGCCACACAGCTGACCGTACCTGAATAGACGAGATGATATTCATTGGCTGTTGCGGCAGCTTCGCCACTTACCTCAGTCCTCTTGATTCCCAAGTCGTCATGCTTGTTCGCATCCTGCACCACAGGTGCCTCAATCGTGGGTGAGTGGGTCGGGAGGAGGGCGGGGGGGGGGGGGGGGGGGCTTCACACGTAATGTTTCCTGCGGTGAGATGAAATGAAATTTCCCCACAAAACTGAAATGTTATATGCCGTAGACAAACATTGAATTTTTACAGGATGACTAGTGTCAGTAACCAGTTCGCCAGGAAAATGAATAATGAATAAAAAATAAAAAATAAAGGCGATAAATAAAGGGGCTTTTCTATTCGAGCCATGTTGGTTAGCTTACGCGAGGACCGGCCGAATTTGAAAGGCTGGAGGGGGGGGGCACTTTTGTTTTGGGGGTAAAATTTGTTTACGCCCCCCGGGAGGGGGTCCGGATTATGGGGGTCCGGACCCCCCCCCCCCCCCCTTTTCCAGAAAGAATATTGTTTCTTAACGCAAAATCCAGGCCATCTGAGGCATGGACCTCCCCCGCGCCCTGGATCTGCCCCTTGCCTGGTTCATCAGGGCTAGCACTAGTACCTACTTTAAATTTTGTTTTATTTGGCATATGCAATATTGCCTTCTTATCGCCCCCTGCCTCTGCCCATCTGCGCCCGCCTCCCCTCCCCTGGATCCACCACTGTGTCCCCCCATTCCCTCGCGAGACACACACATAAATCGGACCAAGGGGATAGGTAAGTGGGAAGCGGGGGGTCGTGGAGAGTGGGTGGACGAGGCAGGGGGGGGGGGGGGAGAAACCCGGTAGGGGGAAGGGGGTTCGATCGTGGCAATGGTTGTCGAGGTGGAGGCGTATCTCGATAAACAAAACGTGGGAGAGACGTGATGTGAGGAACGAGCGCCCTTTGTTGACAGATTGGGAGTTGGCATCAATGACAAAGCGCACTCTCTGCCTTCGACTCACACCGCTAGGGCTTCATTATATCTATGTTGTCTACATCCTCAATGCCTTTTCACTCTCGCTCGCCAGGGCGGCGCTGTGGAAATTGACAAGAAAAATGCGCCGCGCATTTCTACAAATTAGTGTCTAATCCAAATAAAACATGGTATAAGGGGAGTTCAATCACAATTATCACTTGTTCGAAAGGGTACAAGATGTTTTTTGGCTATATTAAATACACAAATCTCGTTATTTTTATGCTTTATTCCTGGTATAATGGTGCAAAAAATTACAGCTGATCTGACCATTTTTCAAGGATCTTGAAATTTGTCCCCGGCCGACAGCAGCGGTAAAAGCGGAGCTTGCGTAGCGCCACCGTGCGGGGAGCTTGCACAAGGTGAACATGGTGGCGCGCTCGCACCAAGAACAGAAGACCAGCGCATAGGTCGTCGGAAACAACTCCTTTTATTTTCTGTAAGTATTTTATCCTCCGAGAACCAGTCCCGGGCGTGTCATGCCATATGTACAGACACCTAGGTGCGTATTGGTCAGAACATGGAGTACAGAACAAGAGAGAAAACGAGTGAAAGAGAATCCATTCTGCGATATAAGTTAGTACGGAGGGACTCATTTGGTATATATAGGTCACCACCAGAGGGAGTTAGGTACCGGTCGTCGAGATGGAATGTTAATTATAACACAGCTACATCGTACAGTGCATGGTAACTATTCCTAGCGTGTTTGACCCGCAAACCTCGGGTGGAAAGATAAAACCACGGGCAGCATCTTCAGGGCACAGAGAGTGTATAGCCTAGCACGTATAGTGTAAACATCATAGACCAGTTTCACAACAAACACAGTTGGAGATTCCAGCCCTAACGCTCTGCAATGACACTATACAAAAGTAGATCGGTATGTCTTATTAACAATAGACAGGTACCTGAAAGACTTGGAAATCACAATGATAGCTGTGTAAAATATGTATAAATAAGTATGTTTATATAGTCAGCGTAATATGATTTTGCACTTTAATACTGTACACGCTTGGATTGGTACATAATATTTTTACAGAGAGATCTATACAGCAGCGGTGGACACCTAGGCCAGGCTCGCCTCGGGGGCCCACACAGCAACCGCCTCACTTGTTGCTCGGGTACGTCAGCTGGAATCTTCCTTGATGTGCTGTGCTCTGAAAATAGCAATAATAACAATTGAGCGCTAAGACAAGCCACATCATTGAGATATTTAAGGGTTGCAGCCAGGTTGAAGCCATGGGATATAGTCATATATATAACCATTTATGTAGCTTTTGTATAGCAAATCTAGCACTTAAGCTATGGATCAAACGCCATGTGATGAGTTAGGAAGATGAGTTGGTAAGATGTGTTGGTAAGCTTTGATGGCAAGATGAGTTGGTAAGCCGAGTTGGTGAGCTGAGTTAGTAAGCTGCTTTGGTACACTAAAATGATAGGATGAATTTGTAAGATGAGTTGGTAAGATGAGTTGGTGAGCTGAGTTGGTAAGATGAGTAGGTAAGCTATGATGATAGGATTAATTTGTAAGCTGAATTGATAAGCCGAGTTGGTGAGATGAGTAGGTCAGATGGTGAGATGAGGTGCTTGCTCGGGTGATACACCCAGACACTGTGGCACTCACTGGCACAAACTGCGGCGCCCCGACGATGATGCCCGGGTAGCCGTAGACCCCCCTGTCGTCCAGGGTGCCGGCCGCCGTGTTGTGGTCCATGGCGAAGTGCTGGGCCAGGTACATCTCGTGCTTTGGCCACACCATGCCCAGGTCGTCGAGGTGCGAGTCCAGCTCCGTGTCTGGCACCCATATGTTATACAGGCGAACCTGGACAGGCGACAACAACATCCACGCTCACAGTGTGCTCATCATAGCAAGGATCGTAGACACCAGAGCATCAGACTGGACGCAACACAAAGCTATATCCTCAGAGAACCATGCCTGGGTATGAATCTGAGCCACGGAGATGTCAAAATATGTAGTGTCCCATGTTAAACATCAAGGCCACCTAGTTACACAATACAAGTTGCGCAGTATTTTTATTCTTCTGGTTTCAGTTATTTGATATAATTCTCTTTTTTCTCCTTCCCCGTGTGCGTGCTTTAGTGAGCTTACTAGAGGCTAACATAAACGCTCTAGCTCAGGTTCCGTACTTACCTGGTCTATCTGGCCGCTGAAGAAGTTGCTTTCGTCTCTCCCGATGTAAAGCGAAACCACGCCAGTGACATTGCTCTGCAGAAAAGGTATGCTTTAAAAGGATCATTTCGGTATATCGCGAAGTAGCTCATAACCCGGTAGATGGCGCCGGTGGGTCTGTTGATAATGTACGACATAAACGTCTCAGCTCACTTAGATCGCTACTGGACTTCACTTTAAGCATTTCAAGTGTGAAGTAGTACAATGATAAGACCAATGAAGTCTCAGGTTGAATGTTTATAGAACCCACTTGATGGAGTACATGATTTTTATTCTAATCAGATGGATCACGCCTGTGGGACAGGCCACGTCCTAGTTACTCACCCAGTCGACAGGGGGCGCCGTGGCGGTGGCCTCCGCACTGGAAGTTATGCCGTTGATATACATCGTCAACGTGTGGGCTGAAAGTATACATAAAACAGTGGTCACGTGACATGTAATAAGTGGTACGTGGTGAAATGACCACCGCTGTCTGAGTGGCGAGGTGGCGGCTCAGGTAGGTTACAACGCCTTGGACGATGGGCTGGGGGGTGTCACCCCCACCCCGTGGATTCGCCCTTGGACTAATTTTCAACTGGTCCACCCCTGTGCATCCGCACTTATCCCCAACTCCCCACCCTGGTGGCCCCAGTAATACTTACTTTCGGCCTCGAAGCTCATGAAGAGGTGATGCCACTCCCCTGCGGTCAGCGGCGTGGTTCCCATGGCGACCACGTCCCCGACCTGTCCGGCCAGCAGGCCGCCGTCAACGTACATACAGAGCTCGCTGGCCCAGGTACACAGGATGGGGAGCCTCCCCGGCGGCACCGCCCCCTCCCACCGCACCATCGCCTCTGCCGTGAAGCTGCAACATACACAGTGCAGCAATATACACAGTGCAGCAATATACACAGTGCAGCAATATCCACAGTGCAGCAACATACAAAGTGCAGCAATATCCACAGCGCAGCAATATTCACAGTGCAGCAACATACACAGTGCAGCAACATACAAAGTGCAGCAATATCCACAGTGCAGCAATATTCACAGTGCAGCAACATACACAGTGCAGCAATATACATAGTGCAGCAATATACACAGTGCAGCAACATACACAGTGCAGCAATATTCACAGTGCAGCAATATCCACAGTGCAGCAACATACACAGTGCAGCAATATACACAGTGCAGCAATATCCACAGTGCAGCAATATACACAGTGCAGCAATATCCACAGTGCAGCAATATACACAGTGCAGCAATATACACAGTGCAGCAACATACACAGTGCAGCAATATACACAGTGCATCAATATACACAGTGCAGCAATATCCACAGTGCAGCAATATACACAGTGCAGCAATATACACAGTGCAGCAACATACACAGTGCAGCAATATACACAGTGCAGCAATATACACAGTGCAGCAATATCCACAGTGCAGCAATATACACAGTGCAGCAATATACACAGTGCAGCAATATCCACAGTGCAGCAACATACACAGTGCAGCAATATACACAGTGCAGCAATATCCACAGTGCAGCAATATACACAGTGCAGCAATATCCACAGTGCAGCAATATCCACAGTGCAGCAATATACACAGTGCAGCAATATACACAGTGCAGCAATATCCACAGTGCAGCAATATACACAGTGCAGCAACATACACAGTGCAGCAATATACAGTGTAGCAATATGCACAGTGCAGCTACATAAACAATGCAGAAATATACAGTGCAGCAACATACACAATGCAGCAATATACAGTGCAGCAACATACAAAGTGCAGCAACATACATAGTGCTGCAATATACACAGTGCAGCAACATACACAATGCAGCAAGATACATGTAGAGCGAGATTCTCCCCATAGCCAGGAGCTGCAGGGCTGACTACTTACCTCTCGTGAACGCCAAGCTCCGAGACGCTCTTCAAGACCACGTGATCATCCACGCCGTCGAGGAGGAGAGCCTCGTTCTGGGTGTCGACGCACCTGGCGGTGAGGTCGGCCCAGATGGGGGCAGTCTGGTTGAAGGCCAGGATGCCGAGGCGGCCGCCCGCGATGGCGTTGTTGTAGACGTAGCCAGAGTCCACCACGCTGCTGTACCCCTCCACGATACGGATCCTGCCGAGGTACAGCAAACAGGGGACGTGGTGGCCAAGCACAGACATCCGGAGCGAATACCATGATATATACATCTCTAGCTCCTAAGTTTCTAATTACATCAGTGATTCGGATTCTGATAGATAGGCCAGTTGGTGGGCCCAGTGTCCCAGAGCTCCTTAACATTATTAATCCTTAAACTTAAAAGGGACATCCGAAAAATAATAGAACATTAATTTAAATAAAATACTACATAGTCTGCTTATTATATATTTAAATGCGTCATCATGTCCCCTCACAGCGCAATGAAATGCGTCATTTTATTTTTTTATGCGACAAATGACGCAGGACGCATACCTATCAGAATCGCTGCAGTACATGTAAGCCATTATGGGAGGTGGGGGGGCGGGGGGGGATGAGGAAAATAATTCTTACTGAATTGTGAATGGGGTATTAACCGACCGTCGTGATCAAGGATTTTCATTAATCGTGAACTGTGAATTTTTATATTACATAACCATGAATCGGGAGTTTTCCACTTCATTCTCCGTGACATGGGAGCACGAACGCCCCCCCCCCCCCCATTGTGGTCATGGAGCTAGACAACAACACGATATTATGTGATCAGCCAAAATCAAGTTAAATTCATGTATTTTACGACGTTTTTGCCAAAATAGAACAGATGAGAAATGTAACAAGCAGTAAAGTCGGCGAGAAGCTAAGTACTGTAAAGTAACGACCAATGACAACAGCTATTATCATATCATCTATTAGAGGGGGCGGGGGGCTGTGCGGCGTACCGTATGCGGCCCAGTGTGGGGCGCCACTCGAGGTGCCAGCGGTAGGAGGTGAGGGGCCGCCACCCCAGCATGGAGGGCTCGTGCCACAGCACCGTCACCTCGCCCGCCGTGTCCGAGCTGTGCCACAGCGCGTTGGCCAGGGTCGCCCCGGGACCCGTGGCCGAGTCCACCAGCTGTCCCGCAGCAAACACAACAGCGTGAACACGTATTTACATAATCTACCGCTTAAACTGATATATTTAAATCTGCAATCACATCAATTATCATTAATTATGATTTTCAAAATCCTTTAAGACACGTCTTGGATACATTGACCGACTGTGTGAAAAATTACTGCATGAAAAGTATAATGCACCTCGTTTGCCAAAATGGTGCCGTTTTTAGCCTTTAACATGCGACAGTTGTTATCACATGTTAAAAGGCTAAAAACGGCACCATGTTTGCAAAGGAAGTGCATTATACTTTTCATTCAAAGATTTTTCGATAGAGAGACTCGAAGGAAAATATTGCTGTATGAGCAACCTGAATAATACGCGTAGATATAGACGAGTTGTGATAAGGGAGGGATACAGGTTACGCCACGTGAGGCAGAGAGTGGTGTGAGCCCGCAGAACGCCTACACCCCTGACCTTGAGCTGGGGGCCGCGGATGCCGCCTCGATACGCCGTGCCTCCCCAGTTGTAATTCTCGTGTCTCCACACCAGCGCGTAGAACTTTCGGTTGCCTTGGTAACCAAACACAAAGCCGATGTAGTCTCGTGCGTCTGCCGTGTTCACGAACCACGTGCCCGAGAAGTCGACGGCGCCGTACTTGTCCTCGCCTGGGTGGTGGGAGGGGAGAGGTCTGGGTCAGTGAGGAGACAAGTACTGCACTACCACTGCACTACCACTGCACTACCACTGCATTACCACTGCATTACCACTGCACTACCACTGCACTACCACTGCATTACCACTGAACTACACCAGCTATACCTACACCACTGCACTACCACTGCACTACACCAGCTATACCACTGCACTACCACTGCATTACACCAGCTATACCACTGCACTACCACTGCACTACACCAGATATACCACTGCATTACCACTGCATTAAGACTGCATTACCACCGCACTATCACTGCAGTACCACTGCAGTACCACTGCACTATCTCTGCACTATATCTGCACTACTGTTGCACTATCGCTGTACTACCACTACACTACCACTGCGCTATTTCTGCACTATTTGAGCACTATCTCTGCACTACCGTTGCACTACCACTACACTACCACTGCACTACCACTACACTACCACTGCACTACCCCTGCACTACCGCTACACTACGTGCGGCCCGGGCGGCTGCCTGTACAGCTGCTTGTTGAGGGAGTGACAGGCACTGACCAATGAGCATCAGGGGTAGCTGTGTGTCTGCTAGCTGGCGGACCTGGCGGCCGCTGTGGGTGATCTCCCAGACGGGGGCGGGCTGGCCGCTCAGGCTGGGGTCCAGGTTCACCAGGCGATGCTCCGCAAAGGACGTCAGCTGGATGTCCGGATTCTTAGGGCAGTGATCCAGATCATCCGTCACGCCGTCCCCATCCGTGTCGATCTCACAGGCGTCGCCTATTTCATTGCCTGGATCAACAGATGTTAAGCACCTCAGTGACGCGCCGGTCCCGCCACCACAGGGGTAATCAGGGAGACAGGGAGACAGGGAGACATTGTGACGTCAGATAAGGTGCATTTATTACGAGTTGATGGTCGTGTTAAACCCGATTCCAATAGTCAATCTTTGCCATAGTGACATTGCGTAGAACAATGAAAGATGACACAAACGAATTGTGGTTGTATAATTAACGGCCCGCCTAGTTGCCTTGCGGCACGTGCCACGCTTCTTGGCCACAATAGAGGGCTATAAAGTCTCGTTCGCCAAGACTTCCGGTTTACCAATTTTGGGAACAAACAAACAAAACATGTGTTCGGAACGAGTTTGGAATCTCCGCGCATCCTGGTATCCTGAACATCTGTGACTACAATTGTTACGCCGGGACACGGCTCAGAGACTAACGTTTGTTTGCATTACCTACGCAAACGAGGAATTATGACGCCACACGGATTCTCCCAGATCACAACTTTGGCGCAACTCTTCAAACAATAAACTTACAAAGAAGAAGAAACGTTGTCTTGCCATGATCAAAAAGCGATACGAAAACATCGAAATGGTCTTGTTTTACCTTTACCACGACGCATCAATGTGTTCTTAATAATCCATGCACTGTACAGTTTGATAACGGAACAGGCTTTGTTAACCACTTGCTCTCGCCATCTTTGTTACCACGGAGGCGCAAGGGATATGGCTATACAGTTCTCGCGATCGGGCCGCGAGACTTCAGTTTTGGAGACAAACTCACGTGTTCCATGTTGAAGCATAGGCAGCTGTAAGTCAATTTCTTACCAGGTTTATTCCAAAGAGTCCCATTTCCCTAAACATGACTATGAGAGATATACATTAAAATATTTGGAGGCGATGAAGCGCGGAATATAAAAGGAAAAATTCGTCTTCAAAACACTAAAAGCTAAAAGTAGCGTTCTAACTTTAGCCCTGCAAACGGACTTTCGCGAGTTCGCAAAAAACAGCGAGTGACGTCACAGTCACACGTGCCTCCGCGGTAACATAAATGGCGAGAGCAAGTGATCGACTTAACCATTCCGCTGTCAAAATGTGCAGTGCATGGAGTAACAACACACTGATGCGTCATTAAACGACATAGTAAGAGTAAGATAAAACATAGTTTCTTCATTCTCTAAGTTTTCTGTTTAAAGCCTTGCGTCAACGTTATCACCCGGGGAGAATCCGTGTGACGTCATAATGCCTCGTTTTCGTAGGAAATGCAAAAAAAACCTCAGCTACTCGGCCGTGTTGTCCCGTCGTAGCAAGTATTCGTCATTGTGATGGCGCAAAAAGAATGAAAAATATGTCGTCTATCCGTTTAGTGCAGTCATGTTTCTTAAATATTCTTAATCATATTGCTAGGCCTTCCGCAATGGACCCACCCCTCGGCGCCTGGTTCTTGCGCAGGTATTCTGGTTCCCTGGCTCTGTCTTTGCCTAACATATACGTCACGCCTACGTCACAGATATTCAGGATACCAGTGTGCGCAGAGATTCTAAACTCGTTCCGAACAAGTGCTTCGTTTGTATATATATCCCTATATACTGAAGACGACTGACTCACCAAAACGAAAGCAACAAGGAAACATGTTCACGCCCAGGACTTTCATTTTCATTATCGACGCGCGGATAATGAAAATTGAGGTCGGTATGTGCGGGTTGTGTAGGGCTTACCGTTGAGGTCGGTCTGTGCAGGGTTGTGTAGGGCTTATCGTTGAGGTCGGTCTGTGCCGGGCTGTGCAGGGCTTACCGTTGAGGTCGGTCTGTGCAGGGTTGTGTAGGGCTTATCGTTGAGGTCGGTCTGTGCCGAGTTGTGCAGTGCTTACCGTTGAGGTCGGTCTGTGCCGGATTGTGTAGGGCTTACCGCTGAGGTCGGTCTGTGCCGGGTTGTGCAGTGCTTACCGTTGAGGTCGGTCTGTGCCGGGTTGTGTAGGGCTTATCGTTGAGGTCGGTCTGTGCCGAGTTGTGCAGTGCTTACCGTTGAGGTCGGTCTGTGCCGGATTGTGTAGGGCTTACCGCTGAGGTCGGTCTGTGCCGGGTTGTGCAGTGCTTACCGTTGAGGTCGGTCTATGCCGGGTTGTGTAGGGCTTATCGTTGAGGTCGGTCTGTGCCGGGTTGTGTAGGGCTTATCGTTGAGGTCGGTCTGTGCCGGGCTGTGCAGGGCTTATCGTTGAGGTCGGTCTGTGCCGGGTTGTGTAGGGCTTACCGTTGAGGTCGGTCTGTGCCGGGTTGCGCAGGGCTTACCGTTGAGGTCGGTCTGTGCCGAGTTGTGCAGTGCTTACCGTTGAGGTCGGTCTGTGCCGGGTTGTGTAGGGCTTACCGTTGAGGTCGGTCTGTGCCGGGTTGTGTGGGGCTTACCGTTGAGGTCGGTCTGTGCCGGGTTGTGCAGGGCTTACCGCTGAGGTCGGTCTGTGCCGGGTTGTCTAGGGCTTACCGTTGAGGTCGGTCTGTGCCGGATTGTGCAGGGCTTACCGTTGAGGTCGGTCTGTGCCGGGTTGTGTAGGGCTTACCGTTGAGGTCGGTCTGTGCCGGGTTGTGTGGGGCTTACCGTTGAGGTCGGTCTGTGCAGGGTTTGTAGGGTTTACCGTTGAGGTCGGTCTGTGCCGGGTTGTGTAGGGCTTACCGTTGAGGACGGTCTGTGCCGGGTTGTGTAGGGCTTACCGTTGAGGTCGGTCTGTGCCGGGTTGTGTAGGGCTTACCGTTGAGGTCGGTCTGTGCTGGGTTGTGCAGGGCTTACCGTTGAGGTCGGTCTGTGCCGGGCTGTGCAGGGCTTACCGTTGAGGTCGGTCTGTGCCGGGTTGTGTAGGGCTTACCGTTGAGGTCGGTCTGTGCCGGGTTGTGTAGGGCTTACCGTTGAGGTCGGTCTGTGCTGGGTTGTGCAGGGCTTACCGTTGAGGTCGGTCTGTGCCGGGTTGTGCAGGGCTTACCGTTGAGGTCGGTCTGTGCCGGGCTGTGCAGGGCTTACCGTTGAGGTCGGTCTGTGCCGGGTTGTGTAGGGCTTACCGTTGAGGTCGGTCTGTGCCGGGTTGTGCAGGGCTTACCGTTGAGGTCGGTCTGTGCCGGGTTGTGTAGGGCTTACCGTTGAGGTCGGTCTGTGCAGGGTTTGTAGGGTTTACCGTTGAGGTCGGTCTGTGCCGGGTTGTGTAGGGCTTACCGTTGAGGTCGGTCTGTGCCGGGTTGTGTAGGGCTTACCGTTGAGGTCGGTCTGTGCCGGGCTGTGTAGGGCATACCGTTGAGGTCGGTCTGTGCCGGGTTGTGCAGGGCTTACCGTTGAGGTCGGTCTGTGCAGAGTTGTGTAGGGCTTACCGTTGAGGTCGGTCTGTGCCGGGTTGTGCAGGGCTTACCGTTGAGGTCGGTCTGTGCCGGGCTGTGTAGGGCTTACCGTTGAGGTCGGTCTGTGCCGGGTTGTGCAGGGCTTACCGTTGAGGTCGGTCTGTGCCGGGCTGTGTAGGGCTTACCGTTGAGGTCGGTCTGTGCCGGGTTGTGTAGGGTTTACCGTTGAGGTCGGTCTGTGCCGGGTTGTGTGGGGCTTACCGTTGAGGTCGGTCTGTGCCGGGTTGTGTAGGGCTTACCGTTGAGGTCGGTCTGTGCCGGGCTGTGTGGGGCTTACCGTTGAGGTCGGTCTGTGCAGGGTTGTGCAGTGCTTACCGTTGAGGTCGGTCTGTGCCGGGTTGTGCAGGGCTTACCGTTGAGGTCGGTCTTTGCCGGGTTGTGTAGGGCTTACCGTTGAGATCGGTCTGTGCCGGGTTGTGCAGGGCTCACCGTTGAGGTCGGTCTGTGCCGGGTTGTGTAGGGCTTACCGTTGAGGTCGGTCTGTGCCGGGCTGTGTAGGGCTTACCGTTGAGGTCGGTCTGTGCCGGGTTGCGCAGGGCTTACCGTTGAGGTCGGTCTGTGCCGGGCTGTGTAGGACTTACCGTTGAGGTCGGTCTGTGCCGGGTTGTGTAGGGCTTACCGTTGAGGTCGGTCTGTGCCGGGCTGTGCAGGGCTTACCGTTGAGGTCGGTCTGTGCCGGGTTGTGTAGGGCTTACCGTTGAGGTCGGTCTGTGCCGGGTTGTGTAGGGCTTACCGTTGAGGTCGGTCTGTGCCGGGCTGTGTAGGGCTTACCGTTGAGGTCGGTCTGTGCCGGGTTGCGCAGGGCTTACCGTTGAGGTCGGTCTGTGCCGGGCTGTGTAGGACTTACCGTTGAGGTCGGTCTGTGCCGGGTTGTGTAGGGCTTACCGTTGAGGTCGGTCTGTGCCGGGCTGTGCAGGGCTTACCGTTGAGGTCGGTCTGTGCCGGGTTGTGTAGGGCTTACCGTTGAGGTCGGTCTGTGCCGGGTTGTGTAGGGCTTACCGTTGAGGTCGGTCTGTGCCGGGTTGTGCAGGGCTTACCGTTGAGGTCGGTCTGTGCCGGATTGTGCAGGGTTTACCGTTGAGGTCGGTCTGTGCAGGGTTGTGCAGTGCTTACCGCTGAGGTCGGTCTGTGCCGGGTTGTGTAGGGCTTACCGTTGAGGTCGGTCTGTGCTGGGTTGTGTAGGGCTTACCGTTGAGGTCGGTCTGTGCCGGGCTGTGCAGGGCTTACCGTTGAGGTCGGTCTGTGCCGGGTTGTGTAGGGCTTACCGTTGAGGTCGGTCTGTGCCGGGTTGTGTAGGGCTTACCGTTGAGGTCGGTCTGTGCCGGGTTGTGTGGGGCTTACCGTTGAGGTCGGTCTGTGCCGGATTGTGTAGGACTTACCGTTGAGGTCGGTCTGTGCCGGGTTGTGTAGGGCTTACCTTTGAGGTCGGTCTGTGCCGGGTTGTGCAGGGCTTACCGTTGAGGTCGGTCTGTGCCGGGTTGTGTAGGGCTTACCGTTGAGGTCGGTCTGTGCCGGGTTGTGCAGGGCTTACCGTTGAGGTCGGTCTGTGCCGGATTGTGCAGGGCTTACCGTTGAGGTCGGTCTGTGCAGGGTTGTGCAGGGCTTACCGTTGAGGTCGGTCTGTGCAGGGTTGTGCAGGGCTTACCGTTGAGGTCGGTCTGTGCCGGGTTGTGTAGGGCTTACCGTTGAGGTCGGTCTTTGCCGGGTTGTGTAGGGCTTACCGTTGAGGTCGGTCTGTGCCGGGTTGTGCAGGGCTTACCGTTGAGGTCGGTCTGTGCCGGGTTGTGTAGGGCTTACCGTTGAGGTCGGTCTGTGCCGGGCTGTGTAGGGCTTACCGTTGAGGTCGGTCTGTGCCGGGTTGTGCAGGGCTTACCGTTGAGGTCGGTCTGTGCAGGGTTGTGTAGGGCTTACCGTAGAGGTCGGTCTGTGCCGGGTTGTGTAGGGCTTACCGTTGAGGTCGGTCTGTGCCGGGTTGTGTAGGGCTTAACGTTTAGGTCGGTCTGTGCAGGGTTGTGTAGGGCTTACCGTTGAGGTCGGTCTGTGCCGGGTTGTGTAGGGCTTACCGTTGAGGTCGGTCTGTGCCGGGTTGTGCAGGGCTTACCGTTGAGGTCGGTCTGTGCCGGGCTGTGCAGGGCTTACCGTTGAGGTCGGTCTGTGCCGGGTTGTGTAGGGCTTACCGTTGAGGTCGGTCTGTGCCGGGTTGTGTAGGGCTTACCGTTGAGGTCGGTCTGTGCAGGGTTGTGTAGGGCTTACCGTTGAGGTCGGTCTGTGCCGGGCTGTGTAGGGCTTACCGTTGAGGTCGGTCTGTGCCGGGTTGTGTAGGGCTTACCGTTGAGGTCGGTCTGTGCCGGGTTGTGCAGGGCTTACCGTTGAGGTCGGTCTGTGCCGGGCTGTGCAGGGCTTACCGTTGAGGTCGGTCTGTGCCGGGTTGTGTAGGGCTTACCTTTGAGGTCGGTCTGTGCCGGGTTGTGCAGGGCTTACCGTTGAGGTCGGTCTGTGCCGGGTTGTGTAGGGCTTACCGTTGAGGTCGGTCTGTGCAGGGTTTGTAGGGTTTACCGTTGAGGTCGGTCTGTGCCGGGTTGTGTAGGGCTTACCGTTGAGGTCGGTCTGTGCCGGGTTGTGTAGGGCTTACCGTTGAGGTCGGTCTGTGCAGGGCTGTGTAGGGCTTACCGTTGAGGTCGGTCTGTGCCGGGTTGTGCAGGGCTTACCGTTGAGGTCGGTCTGTGCAGAGTTGTGTAGGGCTTACCGTTGAGGTCGGTCTGTGCCGGGTTGTGCAGGGCTTACCGTTGAGGTCGGTCTGTGCCGGGCTGTGTAGGGCTTACCGTTGAGGTCGGTCTGTGCCGGGTTGTGCAGGGCTTACCGTTGAGGTCGGTCTGTGCCGGGCTGTGTAGGGCTTACCGTTGAGGTCGGTCTGTGCCGGGTTGTGTAGGGTTTACCGTTGAGGTCGGTCTGTGCCGGGTTGTGTGGGGCTTACCGTTGAGGTCTGTCTGTGCCGGGTTGTGTAGGGCTTACCGTTGAGGTCGGTCTGTGCCGGGCTGTGTGGGGCTTACCGTTGAGGTCGGTCTGTGCAGGGTTTTGCAGTGCTTACCGTTGAGGTCGGTCTGTGCCGGGTTGTGCAGGGCTTACCGTTGAGGTCGGTCTGTGCAGGGTTGTGTAGGGCTTACCGTTGAGGTCGGTCTGTGCCGGGTTGCGCAGGGCTTACCGTTGAGGTCGGTCTGTGCCGGGTTGTGTAGGGCTTACCGTTGAGGTCGGTCTGTGCCGGGCTGTGTAGGGCTTACCGTTGAGGTCGGTCTGTGCCGGGTTGTGTAGGGCTTACCGTTGAGGTCGGTCTGTGCCGGGCTGTGCAGGGCTTACCGTTGAGGTCGGTCTGTGCCGGGTTGTGTAGGGCTTACCGTTGAGGTCGGTCTGTGCCGGGTTGTGTAGGGCTTACCGTTGAGGTCGGTCTGTGCCGGGTTGTGCAGGGCTTACCGTTGAGGTCGGTCTGTGCCGGATTGTGCAGGGTTTACCGTTGAGGTCGGTCTGTGCAGGGTTGTGCAGTGCTTACCGCTGAGGTCGGTCTGTGCCGGGTTGTGTAGGGCTTACCGTTGAGGTCGGTCTGTGCTGGGTTGTGTAGGGCTTACCGTTGAGGTCGGTCTGTGCCGGGCTGTGCAGGGCTTACCGTTGAGGTCGGTCTGTGCCGGGTTGTGTAGGGCTTACCGTTGAGGTCGGTCTGTGCCGGGTTGTATAGGGCCTACCGTTGAGGTCGGTCTGTGCCGGGTTGTGTGGGGCTTACCGTTGAGGTCGGTCTGTGCCGGATTGTGTAGGACTTACCGTTGAGGTCGGTCTGTGCCGGGTTGTGTAGGGCTTACCGTTGAGGTCGGTCTGTGCCGGGTTGTGCAGGGCTTACCGTTGAGGTCGGTCTGTGCCGGGTTGTGTAGGGCTTACCGTTGAGGTCGGTCTGTGCCGGGTTGTGCAGGGCTTACCGTTGAGGTCGGTCTGTGCCGGGTTGTGTAGGGCTTACCGTTGAGGTCGGTCTGTGCCGGGCTGTGTAGGGCTTACCGTTGATGTCGGTCTGTGCCGGGTTGTGCAGGGCTTACCGTTGAGGTCGGTCTGTGCAGGGTTGTGTAGGGCTTACCGTAGAGGTCGGTCTGTGCCGGGTTGTGTAGGGCTTACCGTTGAGGTCGGTCTGTGCCGGGTTGTGTAGGGCTTAACGTTGAGGTCGGTCTGTGCAGGGTTGTGTAGGGCTTACCGTTGAGGTCGGTCTGTGCCGGGTTGTGTAGGGCTTACCGTTGAGGTCGGTTTGTGCCGGGTTGTGCAGGGCTTACCGTTGAGGTCGGTCTGTGCCGGGCTGTGCAGGGCTTACCGTTGAGGTCGGTCTGTGCCGGGTTGTGTAGGGCTTACCGTTGAGGTCGGTCTGTGCCGGGTTGTGCAGGGCTTACCGTTGAGGTCGGTCTGTGCAGGGTTGTGTAGGGCTTACCGTTGAGGTCGGTCTGTGCCGGGCTGTGTAGGGCTTACCGTTGAGGTCGGTCTGTGCCGGGTTGTGCAGGGCTTACCGTTGAGGTCGGTCTGTGCCGGGTTGTGTAGGGCTTACCGTTGAGGTCGGTCTGTGCCGGGTTGTGTGGGGCTTACCGTTGAGGTCGGTCTGTGCCGGGTTGTGCAGGGCTTACCGCTGAGGTCGGTCTGTGCCGGGTTGTGTAGGGCTTACCGTTGAGGTCGGTCTGTGCAGGGTTGTGCAGGGCTTACCGTTGAGGTCGGTCTGTGCCGGGTTGTGTAGGGCTTACCGTTGAGGTCGGTCTGCGCCGGGTTGTGCAGGGCTTACCGTTGAGGTCGGTCTGTGCCGGGCTGTGTAGGGCTTACCGTTGAGGTCGGTCTGTGCCGGGCTGTGTAGGGCTTATCGTTGAGGTCGGTCTGTGCCGGGTTGTGTAGGGTTTACCGTTGAGGTCGGTCTGTGCCGGGTTGTGCAGGGCTTACCGTTGAGGTCGGTCTGTGCCGGGCTGTGTAGGGCTTATCGTTGAGGTCGGTCTGTGCCGGGTTGTGTAGGGCTTACCGTTGAGGTCGGTCTGTGCCGGGTTGTGCAGGGCTTACCGTTGAGGTCGGTCTGTGCCGGGTTGTGTAGGGCTTACCGTTGAGGTCGGTCTGTGCCGGGTTGTGTGGGGCTTACCGTTGAGGTCGGTCTGTGCCGGATTGTGCAGGGCTTACCATTGAGGTCGGTCTGTGCCGGGTTGTGCAGGGCTTACCGTTGAGGTCGGTCTGTGCCGGGTTGTGTAGGGCTTACCGTTGAGGTCGGTCTGTGCCGGGCTGTGTAGGGCTTACCGTTGAGGTCGGTCTGTGCCGGGTTGTGCAGGGCTTACCGTTGAGGTCGGTCTGTGCCGGGCTGTGTAGGGCTTACCGTTGAGGTCGGTCTGTGCCGGGTTGTGCAGGGCTTACCGTTGAGGTCGGTCTGTGCAGGGTTGTGTAGGGCTTACCGTTGAGGTCGGTCTGTGCCGGGTTGTGTAGGGCTTACCGTTGAGGTCGGTCTGTGCCGGGCTGTGTAGGGCTTACCGTTGAGGTCGGTCTGTGCCGGGTTGTGCAGGGCTTACCGTTGAGGTCGGTCTGTGCCGGGTTGTGCAGGGCTTACCGTTGAGGTCGGTCTGTGCAGGGTTGTGTAGGGCTTACCGTTGAGGTCGGTCTGTGCCGGGTTGTGTAGGGCTTACCGTTGAGGTCGGTCTGTGCCGGGCTGTGTAGGGCTTACCGTTGAGGTCGGTCTGTGCCGGGTTGTGTAGGGCTTACCGTTGAGGTCGGTCTGTGCCGGGTTGTGTAGGGCTTACCGTTGAGGTCGGTCTGTGCCGGGCTGTGTAGGGCTTACCGTTGAGGTCGGTCTGTGCCGGGTTGTGCAGGGCTTACCGTTGAGGTCGGTCTGTGCAGGGTTGTGTAGGGCTTACCGTTGAGGTCGGTCTGTGCCGGGCTGTGCAGGGCTTACCGTTGAGGTCGGTCTGTGCCGGGTTGTGCAGGGCTTACCGTTGAGGTCGGTCTGTGCCGGGTTGTGCAGGGCTTACCGTTGAGGTCGGTCTGTGCCGGGCTGTGCAGGGCTTACCGTTGAGGTCGGTCTGTGCCGGGTTGTGTAGGGCTTACCGTTGAGGTCGGTCTGTGCCGGGTTGTGTAGGGCTTACCGTTGAGGTCGGTCTGTGCAGGGTTGTGTAGGGCTTACCGTTGAGGTCGGTCTGTGCCGGGCTGTGTCGGGCTTACCGTTGAGGTCGGTCTGTGCCGGGTTGTGCAGGGCTTACCGTTGAGGTCGGTCTGTGCCGGGTTGTGTAGGGCTTACCGTTGAGGTCGGTCTGTGCCGGGTTGTGTGGGGCTTACCGTTAAGGTCGGTCTGTGCCGGGTTGTGCAGGGCTTACCGCTGAGGTCGGTCTGTGCCGGGTTGTGTAGGGCTTGCCGTTGAGGTCGGTCTGTGCAGGGTTGTGCAGGGCTTACCGTTGAGATCGGTCTGTGCCGGGTTGTGTAGGGCTTACCGTTGAGGTCGGTCTGCGCCGGGTTGTGCAGGGCTTACCGTTGAGGTCGGTCTGTGCCGGGCTGTGTAGGGCTTACCGTTGAGGTCGGTCTGTGCCGGGCTGTGTAGGGCTTATCGTTGAGGTCGGTCTGTGCCGGGTTGTGTAGGGTTTACCGTTGAGGTCGGTCTGTGCCGGGTTGTGCAGGGCTTACCGTTGAGGTCGGTCTGTGCCGGGCTGTGTAGGGCTTATCGTTGAGGTCGGTCTGTGCCGGGTTGTGTAGGGCTTACCGTTGAGGTCGGTCTGTGCCGGGTTGTGCAGGGCTTACCGTTGAGGTCGGTCTGTGCCGGGTTGTGTAGGGCTTACCGTTGAGGTCGGTCTGTGCCGGGTTGTGTGGGGCTTACCGTTGAGGTCGGTCTGTGCCGGATTGTGCAGGGCTTACCGTTGAGGTCGGTCTGTGCCGGGTTGTGCAGGGCTTACCGTTGAGGTCGGTCTGTGCCGGGTTGTGTAGGGCTTACCGTTGAGGTCGGTCTGTGCCGGGTTGTGTAGGGCTTACCGTTGAGGTCGGTCTGTGCCGGGTTGTGCAGGGCTTACCGTTGAGGTCGGTCTGTGCAGGGTTGTGCAGGGCTTACCGTTGAGGTCGGTCTGTGCAGGGTTGTGCAGGGCTTACCGTTGAGGTCGGTCTGTGCCGGGTTGTGTAGGGCTTACCGTTGAGGTCGGTCTCTGCCGGGTTGTGTAGGGCTTACCATTGAGGTCGGTCTGTGCCGGGTTGTGCAGGGCTTACCGTTGAGGTCGGTCTGTGCCGGGTTGTGTAGGGCTTACCGTTGAGGTCGGTCTGTGCCGGGCTGTGTAGGGCTTACCGTTGAGGTCGGTCTGTGCCGGGTTGTGCAGGGCTTACCGTTGAGGTCGGTCTGTGCAGGGTTGTGTAGGGCTTACCGTAGAGGTCGGTCTGTGCCGGGTTGTGTAGGGCTTACCGTTGAGGTCGGTCTGTGCCGGGTTGTGTAGGGCTTAACGTTGAGGTCGGTCTGTGCAGGGTTGTGTAGGGCTTACCGTTGAGGTCGGTCTGTGCCGGGCTGTGTAGGGCTTACCGTTGAGGTCGGTTTGTGCCGGGTTGTGCAGGGCTTACCGTTGAGGTCGGTCTGTGCCGGGCTGTGCAGGGCTTACCGTTGAGGTCGGTCTGTGCCGGGTTGTGTAGGGCTTACCGTTGAGGTCGGTCTGTGCCGGGTTGTGCAGGGCTTACCGTTGAGGTCGGTCTGTGCAGGGTTGTGTAGGGCTTACCGTTGAGGTCGGTCTGTGCCGGGCTGTGTAGGGCTTACCGTTGAGGTCGGTCTGTGCCGGGTTGTGCAGGGCTTACCGTTGAGGTCGGTCTGTGCCGGGTTGTGTAGGGCTTACCGTTGAGGTCGGTCTGTGCCGGGTTGTGTGGGGCTTACCTTTGAGGTCGGTCTGTGCCGGGTTGTGCAGGGCTTACCGCTGAGGTCGGTCTGTGCCGGGTTGTGTAGGGCTTACCGTTGAGGTCGGTCTGTGCCGGGTTGTGTAGGGCTTACCGTTGAGGTCGGTCTGTGCAGGGTTGTGTAGGGCTTACCGTTGAGGTCGGTCTGTGCCGGGCTGTGTCGGGCTTACCGTTGAGGTCGGTCTGTGCCGGGTTGTGCAGGGCTTACCGTTGAGGTCGGTCTGTGCCGGGTTGTGTAGGGATTACCGTTGAGGTCGGTCTGTGCCGGGTTGTGTGGGGCTTACCGTTGAGGTCGGTCTGTGCAGGGTTGTGCAGGGCTTACCGCTGAGGTCGGTCTGTGCCGGGTTGTGTAGGGCTTACCGTTGAGGTCGGTCTGTGCAGGGTTGTGCAGGGCTTACCGTTGAGATCGGTCTGTGCCGGGTTGTGTAGGGCTTACCGTTGAGGTCGGTCTGCGCCGGGTTGTGCAGGGCTTACCGTTGAGGTCGGTCTGTGCCGGGCTGTGTAGGGCTTACCGTTGAGGTCGGTCTGTGCCGGGCTGTGTAGGGCTTATCGTTGAGGTCGGTCTGTGCCGGGTTGTGTAGGGTTTACCGTTGAGGTCGGTCTGTGCCGGGTTGTGCAGGGCTTACCGTTGAGGTCGGTCTGTGCCGGGCTGTGTAGGGCTGATCGTTGAGGTCGGTCTGTGCCGGGTTGTGTAGGGCTTACCGTTGAGGTCGGTCTGTGCCGGGTTGTGCAGGGCTTACCGTTGAGGTCGGTCTGTGCCGGGTTGTGTAGGGCTTACCGTTGAGGTCGGTCTGTGCCGGGTTGTGTGGGGCTTACCGTTGAGGTCGGTCTGTGCCGGATTGTGCAGGGCTTACCGTTGAGGTCGGTCTGTGCCGGGTTGTGCAGGGCTTACCGTTGAGGTCGGTCTGTGCCGGGTTGTGTAGGGCTTACCGTTGAGGTCGGTCTGTGCCGGGTTGTGTAGGGCTTACCGTTGAGGTCGGTCTGTGCCGGGTTGTGTAGGGCTTACCGTTGAGGTCGGTCTGTGCCGGGCTGTGCAGGGCTTACCGTTGAGGTCGGTCTGTGTCGGGTTGGGTAGGGCTTATCGTTGAGGTCGGTCTGTGCCGAGTTGTGCAGGGCTTACCGTTGAGGTCGGTCTGTGCCGGGTTGTGCAGGGCTTACCGTTGAGGTCGGTCTGTGCCGGGTTGTGCAGGGCTTACCGTTGAGGTCGGACTGTGCCGGGCTGTGCAGGGCTTACCGTTGAAGTCGGTCTGTGCCGGGTTGTGCAGGGCTTACCGTTGAGGTCGGTCTGTGCCGGGTTGTGCAGGGCTTACCGTTGAGGTCGGTCTGTGCCGGGTTGTGCAGGGCTTACCGCTGAGGTCGGTCTGTGCCGGGTTGTGTAGGGCTTACCGTTGAGGTCGGTCTGTGCCGGGTTGTGTAGGGCTTACCGTTGAGGTCGGTCTGTGCCGGGTTGTGTAGGGCTTACCGTTGAGGTCGGTCTGTGCCAGGCTGTGCAGGGCTTACCGTTGCGGTCGGTCTGTGCCGGGTTGTGTAGGGCTTATCGTTGAGGTCGGTCTGTGCCGGGTTGTGCAGGGCTTACCGTTGAGGTCGGTCTGTGCCGGGTTGTGCAGGGCTTACCGTTGAGGTCGGTCTGTGCCGGGTTGTGCAGGGCTTACCGTTGAGGTCGGTCTGTGCCGGGTTGTGTAGGGCTTACCGTTGAGGTCGGTCTGTGCCGGGCTGTGCAGGGCTTACCGTTGAGGTCGGTCTGTGCAGGGTTGTGTAGGGCTTACCGTTGAGGTCGGTCTGTGCTGGGTTTGTAGGGTTTACCGTTGAGGTCGGTCTGTGCCGGGTTGTGTAGGGCTTACCGTTGAGGTCGGTCTGTGCCGGGTTGTGCAGGGCTTACCGTTGAGGTGGGTCTGTGCTGGGTTGTGTACGGCTTACCGTTGAGGTCGGTCTGTGCCGGGTTGTGCTGTGCTTACCGTTGAGGTCGGTCTGTGCCGGGTTGTGTAGGGCTTACCGTTGAGGTCGGTCTGTGCAGGGTTGTGTAGGGCTTACCGTTGAGGTCGGTCTGTGCCGGGTTGTGTAGGGCTTACCGTTGAGGTCGGTCTGTGCCGGGTTGTGTAGGGCTTACCGTTGAGGTCGGTCTGTGCCGGGTTGTGTAGGGCTTACCGTTGAGGTCGGTCTGTGCAGGGTTGTGTAGGGCTTACCGTTGAGGTCGGTCTGTGCCGGGTTGTGTAGGGCTTACCGTTGAGGTCGGTCTGTGCCGGGTTGTGTAGGGCTTACCGTTGAGGTCGGTCTGTGCCGGGTTGGTGACGTAAGGACAGTTGTCGACGTCATCGTCCTTCCCGTCTCCATCCATGTCACTGTCACAAGCGTCTCCTAGCGGCGTGAACAGAAACGACGATGACAGCTGTAACCTGCAATATGCGTTGACGTTCTATAACAATGTACGTGGTGTAACAATGTACGTGGTGTAACAATGTACGTGGTGTAACAATGTACGTGTTACAGCTATTACGATGATAAAGGCCGCCGTGGCGGAACGATGTTTAACCGCGAAGGACAAGAGACGGCCATTGTGGCGCCGTCTGGTGGCTACCTTGTCCGTCGCCGTCTATGTCTGACTGGGAGGGGTTGATGACCATCAGGCAGTTGTCATAGTTGTCTAGCACCCCATCGCCATCCCTGAGGGCATTCAGGTCGAGACATCAGTGAAACAGAAAACATAGAACCCTTGACTTGCGTCGTCGCTACTTAACGCTACTAATGTTACGGACATCATGCAATGGTTGCAATGCAATGCCTAAAGGCCCCAAGAGAGCGTTGGTAATACGTGACAGATCTGGAAAGATAGACTTTCAAACATACACGAAAACCTCACCGTTTATTTTCATCGCTTGAGAATAACTAGAAAAAGATATTGTTCTCACAATTTTAAACATTCTGGATGTGAGGCCTGTGGCCCCAGGCATGACGTTTTGGACTGGGGGCGAGATCCAAATTGTACAAAGGGATCCAGAACTAATGCAGAGTCTGCTTCCGTTTACCTACTTCCCGACCATTGCCCTCGACGTTGAAACAAGAATTGCTGGACAAAATCGTTTGCGCAGCCCAGTTTAGCCATTATTTCTTCCTCCAGTACCTGACGTCATACATGAATATTCATGAGTTATAGAATCCTCCAATAGCTTGTTTAGTGGGCTGTCACACATATGTTAATTTTACAAGTAGTTATTACGGACATCTTAGACAATAGGTCATATGTGCTCTTATATCCTATCGTTAGGCTTGGGATAACGCGTAACATACGGTCTACAACAGTGTGACCTTCACACTTGAAGCTCACGTACACGTCTTTGTCGGTGCCGCCGATGACGTCACACGCGTCACCGAAGCCGTTGTCGTCAGTGTCGACCTGGCTCTCATTATCCACATCCGGGCAGTTGTCGCACGCATCGCCATGGCTATCAGCGTCGGCATTCTCCTGCCCCGGATTGGCCACCAGGGGGCAGTTGTCCCCGGCGTCCGCTATCCCGTCGCCATCGCTGTCGGCGTCGCACGCGTCGCCCTGGCCGTCGCCGTCAGCGTCGCTCTGGTCGCTATTGACGACGGCGGGGCAGTTGTCACAGGCGTCGCCGACGCCGTCGCCATCGCCGTCAGCCTGGTCGTAGTTGACGACGTACTGACAGTTGTCCTTCCAGTCGGGGACCACGTCGTTGTCGTCGTCGTAGTCGCAGAAGCCGCCGACCCAGTCGCCGTCATTGTCCTCCTGGCCGCTGTTGGGCACATCCGGGCAGTTGTCGCGGGCACACCCGAGCCCCGTGCAGTGGAGGGGGGCCTCGGGGTGGCCGTCCAGGTCAGGGTCATCGCCGCACAGCACGCCGTTACCAGCGAAACCATCGCTACACTGCAAGGTCAGAGGTCAGAGGTCACCCAGTATTAGTGCTGACTCCATGTTAAATATCTAAAGCAGCTAAACCTTTTTAATTCTTTATTTAACCATAAAAAATAAATTATACAAAATATGTAAGCCCCATAGCCGGCTGAACTATGGAGGTGAAATAGGCCACAGATGCCCCGTGCCATGGTTGAGGTGACCCACCTCACAACGATAGTTGGCTGGCCCGGCGTAGTAGCAGTTGGCGTTGGCATGGCAGTCATGCCTCCCATTAGAGCAGAAGTCGTGGCTATAGCAACCGTAGAAGGCGTCTCCAAGGTAACCCGGCATGCAGAATCCACAATAGTAGCTTCCCTGTGAAATGACAACGCTTATCACATACGTTTTTCAAATGACAAATGTTTATGATTCCTTCGATATATTTCCCAACTAAAATATACGATGTTACTCATGCAGATAACTCAACGGCGCCCATAGAGTAATTATTTTTTGTTTAAATAAGTCTTGCAACATGAATATATGCGTACTCTAATCAAACGCATAAACCACACAGTTTTAACTTGTCCTAAGTTGTGTTTATGCGTGTTTCAAGTGACAAGCAGAAGTATTATATGCGTCTTGGTCCGTGGCGCTAACTATAGAGGCAGGGGGATGCCCCTCTGAATGGCCATCCTCACCAATTATGGAGCGTAATATCGACTCTCCAAGAATAACGGATCTCCGAAATTATAACAAAACTTGACGACCGCAAGAATAAAAAGAGGAATAGAGAGCCTGCTGGAGCGGAACCATGGACGACTTCTACAAATAACTATGCCCACAAATTTTGAAAAGTTAACATAAAGTCTAATATTCTATCATTTTAGTGCCAATAATGCCAATCAGGGTGTTCGAAAGTGAAATGAAATTTTAGGTCCGTTTTTGTGCACATGAAAGCTATATTGGTCTAAGAAATTCCCCGAGACAATGAACTGGGCTTTGGTGAAACTACAGATGCAGGTTCGAACCCGCGACCTCTCAGCCATCTTGTCCATTAAGCTAGGGAGGCTGGCGCGAGTAGCCAAGAGGTATTCAGCTTTCCCTCTCAATTTACACATACTATGTACGATGTCGCTTTGCCAGGGAGTGCTTTGTCGTAGCATGCAGTAGCAGCAAGCGTTTCACGTCACAGTTATAGACCGGAGTGTTGTGGCAGTAGGCGTTTCACGTCACAGTTATAGACCGGAGTGTTGTGGCAGTAGGCGTGGACGTCACAGTTATACAATGATACGGCGCCACTGACCAGGGTGTTGTGGCAGTAGGCGTTCACGTCACAGTTATACAATGATACGGCGCCACGGACCAGGGTGTTGTGGCAGTAGGCGTTCACGTCACAGTTATACAATGATACGGCGCCACTGACCAGGGTGTTGTGGCAGTAGGCGTTCACGTCACAGTTATACAATGATACGGCGCCACTGACCAGGGTGTTGTGGCAGTAGGCGTTCACGTCACAGTTATACAATGATACGGCGCCACTGACCAGGGTGTTGTGGCAGTAGGCGTTCACGTCACAGTTATACAATGATACGGCGCCACTGACCAGGGTGTTGTGGCAGTAGGCGTTCACGTCACAGTTATACAATGATACGGCGCCACTGACCAGGGTGTTGTGGCAGCAGGCGTTCACGTCACAGTTATACAATGATACGGCGCCACGGACCAGGGTGTTGTGGCAGTAGGCGTTCACGTCACAGTTATACAATGATACGGCGCCACTGACCAGGGTGTTGTGGCAGTAGGCGTGGACGTCACAGTTATACAATGATACGGCGCCACGGACCAGGGTGTTGTGGCAGTAGGCGTTCACGTCACAGTTATACAATGATACGGCGCCACTGACCAGGGTGTTGTGGCAGTAGGCGTTCACGTCACAGTTATACAATGATACGGCGCCACTGACCAGGGTGTTGTGGCAGTAGGCGTTCACGTCACAGTTATACAATGATACGGCGCCACTGACCAGGGTGTTGTGGCAGTAGGCGTTCACGTCACAGTTATACAATGATACGGCGCCACTGACCAGGGTGTTGTGGCAGTAGGCGTTCACGTCACAGTTATACAATGATACGGCGCCACTGACCATGGTGTTGTGGCAGTAGGCGTTCACGTCACAGTTATACAATGATACGGCGCCACTGACCAGGGTGTTGTGGCAGTAGGCGTTCACGTCACAGTTATACAATGATACGGCGCCACTGACCATGGTGTTGTGGCAGTAGGCGTTCACGTCACAGTTATACAATGATACGGCGCCACTGACCAGGGTGTTGTGGCAGTAGGCGTTCACGTCACAGTTATACAATGATACGGCGCCACTGACCAGGGTGTTGTGGCAGTAGGCGTTCACGTCACAGTTATACAATGATACGGCGCCACTGACCAGGGTGTTGTGGCAGTAGGCGTTCACGTCACAGTTATACAATGATACGGCGCCACTGACCAGGGTGTTGTGGCAGTAGGCGTTCACGTCACAGTTATACAATGATACGGCGCCACTGACCAGGGTGTTGTGGCAGTAGGCGTGGACGTCACAGTTATACAATGATACGGCGCCACTGACCAGGGTGTTGTGGCAGTAGGCGTTCACGTCACAGTTATACAATGATACGGCGCCACTGACCATGGTGTTGTGGCAGTAGGCGTTCACGTCACAGTTATACAATGATACGGCGCCACTGACCAGGGTGTTGTGGCAGTAGGCGTTCACGTCACAGTTATACAATGATACGGCGCCACTGACCAGGGTGTTGTGGCAGTAGGCGTTCACGTCACAGTTATACAATGATACGGCGCCAATGACCAGGGTGTTGTGGCAGTAGGCGTTCACGTCACAGTTATACAATGATACGGCGCCACTGACCATGGTGTTGTGGCAGTAGGCGTTCACGTCACAGTTATACAATGATACGGCGCCACTGACCAGGGTGTTGTGGCAGTAGGCGTTCACGTCACAGTTATACAATGATACGGCGCCACTGACCAGGGTGTTGTGGCAGTAGGCGTTCACGTTACAGTTATACAATGATACGGCGCCACTGACCAGGGTGTTGTGGCAGTAGGCGTTCACGTCACAGTTATACAATGATACGGCGCCACTGACCAGGGTGTTGTGGCAGTAGGCGTTCACGTCACAGTTATACAATGATACGGCGCCACTGACCAGGGTGTTGTGGCAGTAGGCGTTCACGTCACAGTTATACAATGATACGGCGCCACTGACCAGGGTGTTGTGGCAGTAGGCGTTCACGTCACAGTTATACAATGATACGGCGCCACTGACCAGGGTGTTGTGGCAGTAGGCGTTCACGTCACAGTTATACAATGATACGGCGCCACTGACCAGGGTGTTGTGGCAGTAGGCGTTCACGTCACAGTTATACAATGATACGGCGCCACTGACCAGGGTGTTGTGGCAGTAGGCGTTCACGTCACAGTTATACAATGATACGGCGCCACTGACCAGGGTGTTGTGGCAGTAGGCGTGGACGTCACAGTTATACAATGATACGGCGCCACTGACCAGGGTGTTGTGGCAGTAGGCGTTCACGTCACAGTTATACAATGTTACGGCGCCACTGACCATGGTGTTGTGGCAGTAGGCGTTCACGTCACAGTTATACAATGATACGGCGCCACTGACCAGGGTGTTGTGGCAGTAGGCGTTCACGTCACAGTTATACAATGATACGGCGCCACTGACCAGGGTGTTGTGGCAGTAGGCGTTCACGTCACAGTTATACAATGATACGGCGCCACTGACCATGGTGTTGTGGCAGTAGGCGTTCACGTCACAGTTATACAATGATACGGCGCCACTGACCAGGGTGTTGTGGCAGTAGGCGTTCACGTCACAGTTATACAATGATACGGCGCCACTGACCAGGGTGTTGTGGCAGTAGGCGTTCACGTCACAGTTATATAATGATACGGCGCCACTGACCAGGGTGTTGTGGCAGTAGGCGTTCACGTCACAGTTATACAATGATACGGCGCCACTGACCATGGTGTTGTGGCAGTAGGCGTTCACGTCACAGTTATACAATGATACGGCGCCACTGACCATGGTGTTGTGGCAGTAGGCGTTCACGTCACAGTTATACAATGATACGGCGCCACTGACCAGGGTGTTGTGGCAGTAGGCGTTCACGTCACAGTTATACAATGATACGGCGCCACTGACCAGGGTGTTGTGGCAGTAGGCGTTCACGTCACAGTTATACAATGATACGGCGCCACTGACCAGGGTGTTGTGGCAGTAGGCGTTCACGTCACAGTTATACAATGATACGGCGCCACTGACCATGGTGTTGTGGCAGTAGGCGTTCACGTCACAGTTATACAATGATACGGCGCCACTGACCAGGGTGTTGTGGCAGTAGGCGTTCACGTCACAGTTGCCGTTGTTGACGGCGCACTCATCCAGGTCCTCACACAGCTGTTCCGTGTCGTTGGCGGTCGCCGGGACCCCGCAGGCGGCGTACACGCGCACCTTGTCGGTGAGGGAGAGGCCGTCCATGTAGGTCCCCGTGTACCCCACAGGGCAGTGGCTGCACTGGAACCCTGGCACCGTGTTCGTGCAGTTGGCGCCGCTCCAGCACGGGTTGGACTCGGTGCACTGCAAACAAGGGTCAGCGCGAATCATGGAGTGGCAAACATGGGTCAGCACGGGTCATGGAGTGGCAAACATGGGTCAGCACGGATCATGGAGTGGAAAACATGGGTCAGCACGAATCATGCAGTGGCAAACATGGGTCAGCACGGATCATGGAGTGGCAAACATGGGTCAGCACGGGTCATGGAGTGGCAGACATGGGTCAGCACGAATCATGGAGTGGCAAACATGGGTCAGCACGAATCATGCAGTGGCAAACATAGGTCAGCACGGATCATGGAGTGGCAAACATTGGTCAGCACGGGTCATGGAGTGGCAAACATGGGTCAGTACGGGTCATCGAGTGGCAAACATGGGTCAGCACGAATCATGCAGTGGCAAACATAGGTCAGCACGGGTCATGGAGTGGCAGACATGGGTCAGCACGGGTCATGGTGCGGCAAACATGGGTCAGTACGGGTCATCGAGTGGCAAACATGGGTCAGCACGGGTCATGGAGTGGCAGACATGGGTCAGCACGGGTCATGGTGCGGCAAACATGGGTCAGCACGGGTCATGGAGTGGCAAACAGGGTCAGCACGAATCTTCGGGTGGGTAGAAAATAGACGTTGGCGGGGCGGGGGGGGGGGGGAGGGGGGCTGTATAGAAAATTGGGTAGGTTGGGTAGGTAGTAAAATAGACACTTTAATTACTGAATGGCAATCCTAAACGCAAAATAGATTTGTTAGAAAAAAATGTCAAAAGTCTTTTATTTTATTTAGACAAATCTCATATCATGTGAGATAACATAACATAACACGTCGCATTAAAGGGGTTCAAATCATTGTCTATATGTACACCAATGTAGCAGAACCACGTCTTTCATCATGGTAAAGTTTATTGCTCAATGACATGTACCTCATGACATATAAAGCTATTTAAAGTATGAATACATGATTGTGAACTCACTTCGTCAATATCGACGCACGTGATTCCGTTACCA
Source organism: Arenicola marina (assembly GCA_964019135.1). Taxonomy (NCBI): domain Eukaryota; kingdom Metazoa; phylum Annelida; class Polychaeta; family Arenicolidae; genus Arenicola; species Arenicola marina. The sequence goes on from OZ025261.1 coordinate 2,400,203, forward strand.
CGGTAACCAGGCGGACATTCGCCACACTCAAAAGTGGCGCCATCTGGTGCGATGTTGTAGCAGGGTGTGCCGGCGAAGCAGGGGTAGGGCGTTGCCAGACAACGACACTGGGAGGGTCCGCTGCAGGTCTGGCACAGCTCCCCGGCCGTCGACCACGTGCCGGCCGGACACGGGCTGCAGCGGTCCTTCATCGTGCTGCTATGGTAACCCTGGGGGCAGGGGTCGCACTGCGCCTGGCCCGTCAGGTTCTGGTAGGTGCCCGGCGTGCACAACTCGCAAAACTCTGGGGCGATAACACACAACATCCATGAAGCAGGGTACCGTGCAAGCAGTAGGGTTGCGTACAGATAAGCTGGTTCAACGTCTGAAAAACGGCGGCTAAGATTGAAACGATGTTCTGTATAGGGCAAGTTGAAATTGAAATAAAGTTGAAATCACTTTAACCAGAACCAGGCCCATACACAGTGACAATGAGGAGCTTTAAACATCACCTTCGAACATTTGCTTAGAGATGACCATTCACATATTTACGCGTTCTTTGTATAATTAATAACTGATAATAGGTGGAACTCTGATTACAAAATTCGATTTTCTCAAACGATTTTGATCAGAACCGTATGTCTTTTCGAACGAGTTTAACCGTGCCATTGAGGTACGGGTTGAACCACTCCCAGCGACATACTGGCACCAACATATCCACTGAAGTGGCCTTCTGCGACCTCTGGAGATCGTTTCACGAACAGTGTCATGCTCGTGTCTTCTACATGCGAGTCCTGTTGCGGCAAGTGTTACGGTGCAGCCACCTTCTGCCCGGCAACACCACTTTATCAGTGCACGAGCACCTGTTACGAGATACTTTATGAAACGACCTGCTGGTGTACATGGCCATAGGCTTCACGCAAGGTCAGCTTCTATTTGGAAGAATAATACTTGTTGGTACCTGTTGGTGATGGTGGGTCAGGTGGGTGAGGAAGGGGGTGGTGAGGCAGGGGGTGGGTGAGGCAGGGGGTGGGTTGGGGGGGGGGGGGGGCTGTGTGACTGACCGAAGGTGCCGTCCGAGTAGGTGCCGGCGAGGCACAGGGACCGCTGGCCGCCGCTGCACGCGTAGCCCGTCTCACAGGCCGTGCAACTGGCCGGGCAGGTGGTCGTGCACTCCGCGTAGTGATACAGCGGACACGGGCTGGCGATGCCGTCCTGGCACAGCTACAACAACGCCAGAAACATAGTCCTGTCACCATACTTGGCAATACCAGACACGGCATGGTCGTGTGATTCTGAGGACGGATATACTTGATAGCGGATCATATTCTGAGGACGGATATACTTGATAGCGGATCATATTCTGAGGACGGATATACTTGATAGCGGATCATATTCTGAGGACGGATATACTTGATAGCGGACCATATTCTGAGGACGGATATACTTGATAGCGGATCATATTCTGAGGACGGATATACTTGATAGCGGACCATATTCTGAGGACGGATATACTTGATAGCGGATCATATTCTGAGGACGGATATACTTGATAGCGGATCATATTCTGAGGACGGATATACTTGATAGCGGATCATATTCTGAGGACGGATATACTTGATAGCGGACCATATTCTGAGGACGGATATACTTGATAGCGGATCATATTCTGAGGACGGATATACTTGATAGCGGATCATATTCTGAGGACGGATATACTTGATAGCGGATCATATTCTGAGGACGGATATACTTGATAGCGGACCATATTCTGAGGACGGATATACTTGATAGCGGATCATATTCTGAGGACGGATATACTTGATAGCGGACCATATTCTGAGGACGGATATACTTGATAGCGGATCATATTCTGAGGACGGATATACTTGATAGCGGATCATATTCTGAGGACGGATATACTTGATAGCGGATCATATTCTGAGGACGGATATACTTGATAGCGGATCATATTCTGAGGACGGATATACTTGATAGCGGATCATATTCTGAGGACGGATATACTTGATAGCGGATATGATGCAACCAATAATATTGTACCATATATCAGTGATCAGTACCACTTCAATTAATTCATTGATTATATTACTGCATAGATCGTGGATATGCACTCTTTAAACAATAGTCTGATCGACACTAAGCGCCGCCCACGATTGAGTCCTTTTCCCTTTTTCGTGAGTATGAAATTGACAATCACAGCTGATTTTAGACACAATTAAGTGAGCGTCACCGTCACCGACTCTGAAACTTGAAAACAAAGTGACATCCTGCTTTGTTTGTCCGATTTGTTTGTCCGACATAGCGCACGTGGAAGAGATTTGTAACCATATGGTTGGATAACAGTGACGTCAGTGAATGATTGACAGCCTGACTCGATTTATTATCAAAGCGCCAGAATGATAGGTCACAAGGTTACTGACCCATCCACTGGGACAGGGGCTGCACTCGGACTGCGCCCCAAAGGAGTGCTCGCTGGCGACGAAGGAGCAGGGGAGGGCGGAGGCGGGGTCACAGCGGCCGCAGGGGTACCTCTCGCCGTCACCGACACAGTACCAGCTGGTGTCACACCGCTGACACGTCGTGTCATCTAACGACAGAAACAACTCATTTCATCCCATTTCACATGGCTGCCTCAAAACACAAATATTTCTCCAATATGGTTGGACAATTAAGACGCAATCGTGTTTAGCATAGTTATTAGAGCAGGCTCTGTCACAATATCTACGTCAGGGACATATGTTGACGCATATATGACAATATCAGTGATATCTTTTGTTCGCAGTGTCATAACATAACAATGTTATGGCTAATTAAGGCAGGTTGTCTCTGGACCCATAGTGGTCTGCCCCCACCCCTCTACCCCGGCCGAAGACCATGGAGCCAATATAACAGGACATTTATTATCCCTTGCCCTGAGCTCACAGTATTTCTGTTCGGACTGAGTGCATCCGAACATTTCGAAGCGGAGTCCGATCTGGCTGCCGGCCCACGTCCGCGGGTGGATCCGGATGTACTGGGCCAGGATCGGCGGCACCAGTGGGGTGCTCGCGATCCCGTTCTGGTTGCTGTTACCCGGAAACACCTGCCACAAGGAACGGCATCATCAACCTCAAGCACAGCGTCATCAACCTCAAGCACAGCGTCATCAACCTCAAGCACAGCGTCATCAACCTCAAGCACAGCGTCATCAACCTCAAGCACAGCGTCATCAACCTCAAGCACAGCGTCATCAACCTCAAGCACAGCGTCATCAACCTCAAGCACAGCATCATCAACCTTAAGCACAGCATCATCAACCTCAAGCACAGCGTCATCAACCTCAAGCACAGCGTCATCAACCTCAAGCACAGCGTCATCAACCTCAAGCACAGCATCATCAACCTCAAGCACAGCGTCATCAACCTCATACACAGCATCATCAACCTCAAGCACAGCATCATCAACCTCAAGCACAGCGTCATCAACCTCAAGCACAGCGTCATCAACCTCAAGCACAGCATCATCAACCTCAAGCACAGCATCATCAACCTCAAGCACAGCATCATCAACCTCAAGCACAGCTTCATCAACCTCAAGCACAGCATCATCAACCTGAAGCACAGCGTCATCAACCTCAAGCACAGCGTCATCAACCTCAGCTCTTCAATGACCCCTTACATGTAACAGTGCCCACCTTACATGTACCCCTTGGACCTGGTGATATAACATGTAACAGTGTTCACCTTACATGTACCCCTTGGACCAGGTGATATAACATGTAACAGTGCCCACCTTACATGTACACCTTGGACCTGGTGATATAACCTGTAACAGTGCCCACCTTACTTGTAACCCTTGGACCAGGTGATATAACATGTAACAGTGCCCACCTTACATGTACCCCTTGGACCTGGTCATATAACCTGTAACAGTGCCCACCTTACATGTACCCCTTGGACCAGGTGATATAACATGTAACAGTGCCCACCTTACATGTACCCCTTGGACCAGATGATATAACATGTAACAGTGCTCACCTTACATGTACCCCTTGGGCCAGGTGATATAACATGTAACAGTGCCCACCTTACATGTACCCCTTGGACCTGGTGATATAACATGTAACAGTGCCCACCTTACATGTACCCCTTGGACCAGATGATATAACATGTAACAGTGCTCACCTTACATGTACCTCTTGGACCAGGTGATATAACATGTAACAGTGCTCACCTTACATGTACGCCTTGGACCAGGTGATATAACATGTAACAGTGCCCACCTTACATGTACCCCTTGGACCAGGTGATATAACATGTAACAGTGCCGACCTTACATGTACCCCTTGGACCAGGTGATATAACATGTAACAGTGCCCACCTAACATGTACCCCTTGGACCTGGTGATATAACATGTAACAGTGCTCACCATACATGTACCTCTTGGACCTGGTGATATAACATGTAACAGTGCTCAAGTTACATATACCCCTTGGACCAGGTGATATAACATGTAACAGTGCCGACCTTACATGTACCTCTTGGACCAGGTGATATAACATGTAACAGTGCTCACCTTACATATACCCCTTGGACCAGGTGATATAACATGTAACAGTGCCCACCTTACATGTACCCCTTGGACCTGGTGATATAACATGTAACAGTGCCCACCTTACATGTACCCCATGGACCAGGTGATATAACATGTAACAGTGCTAACCATACATGTACCCCTTGGACCTGGTGATATAACATGTAACAGTGCCAACCTTACATGTACCCCTTGGACCAGGTGATATAACATGTAACAGTGCCGACCTTACATGTACCCCTTGGACCTGGTGATATAACATGTAACAGTGCCCACCTAACATTTACCCATTGGACCAGGTGATATAACATGTAACAGTGCTCAACTTACATGTACCCCTTGGACCAGGTGATATAACATGTAACAGTGCTCACCATACATGTACCCCTTGGACCAGGTGATATAACATGTAACAAAGCTCTCCTTACATGTACCTTTGGACCAGGTGATATAACATATAACAGTGCTCACCTAACATGTACCCCTTGGACCAGGTGATATAACATGTAACAGTGCTCACCTTACATGTACCCCTTGGACCTGGTGATATAACATGTAACAGTGCCAACCTTACATGTACCCCTTGGACTTTGGTGATATAACATGTAACAGTGCCCACCTTACATGTACCCCTTTCACCAGGTGATATAACATGTAACAGTGCCCACCTTACATGTACCCCTTGGACCAGGTGATATAACATGTAACAGTGCTCACCTTACATGTACCCGTTGGGCCAGGTGATATAACATGTAACAGTGCTCATCCTACATGTACCCCTTGGACCAGGTGATATAACATGTAACAGTGCTCACCTTACATGTACCCCTTGGACCTGGTGATATAACATGTAACAGTGCCCACTTTACATGTACCCCTTGGACCAGGTGATATAACATGTAACAGTGCCCACCTTAACTGTACCGCTTGGACCAGGTGATATAACATGTAACAGTGCCCACCTTACATGTACCCCTTGGACCAGGTGATATAACATGTAACAGTGCCAACCTTACATGTACCCCTTGGACCAGGTGATATAACATGTAACAAAGCTCTCCTTACATGTACCTTTGGACCAGGTGATATAACATGTAACAGTGCTCACCTAACATGTACCCCTTGGACCAGGTGATAACATTTAACAATGCTAACCATACATGTACCCCTTGGACCTGGTGATATAACATGTAACAGTGCCAACCTTACATGTACCCCTTGGACCGGGTGATATAACATGTAACAGTGCCCACCTTACATGTACCCCTTGGACCTGGTGATATAACATGTAACAGTGCCCACCTTACATGTACCCCTTGGACCTGGTGATATAACATGTAACAGTGCTCACCTAACATGTACCCCTTGGACCAGGTGATAACATTTAACAATGCTAACCATACATGTACCCCTTGGACCTGGTGATATAACATGTAACAGTGCCAACCTTACATGTACCCCTTGGACCGGGTGATATAACATGTAACAGTGCCCACCTTACATGTACCCCTTGGACCTGGTGATATAACATGTAACAGTGCCAACCTTACATGTACCCCTTGGACCGGGTGATATAACATGTAACAGTGCCCACCTTACATGTACCCCTTGGACCGGGTGATATAACATGTAACAGTGCCCACCTTACATGTACCCCTTGGACCTGGTGATATAACATGTAACAGTGCCCACCTTACATTTACCCATTGGACCAGGTGATATAACATGTAACAGTGCTCACCATACATGTACCCCTTGGACCAGGTGATATAACATGTAACAAAGCTCTGCTTACATGTACCCCTTGGACCAGGTGATATAACATGTAACAGTGCCGACCTTACATGTACCCCTTGGACCAGGTGATATAACATGTAACAGTGCCCACCTAACATGTACCCCTTGGACCTGGTGATATAACATGTAACAGTGCTCACCATACATGTACCTCTTGGACCTGGTGATATAACATGTAACAGTGCTCAAGTTACATATACCCCTTGGACCAGGTGATATAACATGTAACAGTGCCGACCTTACATGTACCTCTTGGACCAGGTGATATAACATGTAACAGTGCTCACCTTACATATACCCCTTGGACCAGGTGATATAACATGTAACAGTGCCCACCTTACATGTACCCCTTGGACCTGGTGATATAACATGTAACAGTGCCCACCTTACATGTACCCCATGGACCAGGTGATATAACATGTAACAGTGCTAACCATACATGTACCCCTTGGACCTGGTGATATAACATGTAACAGTGCCAACCTTACATGTACCCCTTGGACCAGGTGATATAACATGTAACAGTGCCGACCTTACATGTACCCCTTGGACCTGGTGATATAACATGTAACAGTGCCCACCTAACATTTACCCATTGGACCAGGTGATATAACATGTAACAGTGCTCAACTTACATGTACCCCTTGGACCAGGTGATATAACATGTAACAGTGCTCACCATACATGTACCCCTTGGACCAGGTGATATAACATGTAACAAAGCTCTCCTTACATGTACCTTTGGACCAGGTGATATAACATATAACAGTGCTCACCTAACATGTACCCCTTGGACCAGGTGATATAACATGTAACAGTGCTCACCTTACATGTACCCCTTGGACCTGGTGATATAACATGTAACAGTGCCAACCTTACATGTACCCCTTGGACTTTGGTGATATAACATGTAACAGTGCCCACCTTACATGTACCCCTTTCACCAGGTGATATAACATGTAACAGTGCCCACCTTACATGTACCCCTTGGACCAGGTGATATAACATGTAACAGTGCTCACCTTACATGTACCCGTTGGGCCAGGTGATATAACATGTAACAGTGCTCATCCTACATGTACCCCTTGGACCAGGTGATATAACATGTAACAGTGCTCACCTTACATGTACCCCTTGGACCTGGTGATATAACATGTAACAGTGCCCACTTTACATGTACCCCTTGGACCAGGTGATATAACATGTAACAGTGCCCACCTTAACTGTACCGCTTGGACCAGGTGATATAACATGTAACAGTGCCCACCTTACATGTACCCCTTGGACCAGGTGATATAACATGTAACAGTGCCAACCTTACATGTACCCCTTGGACCAGGTGATATAACATGTAACAAAGCTCTCCTTACATGTACCTTTGGACCAGGTGATATAACATGTAACAGTGCTCACCTAACATGTACCCCTTGGACCAGGTGATAACATTTAACAATGCTAACCATACATGTACCCCTTGGACCTGGTGATATAACATGTAACAGTGCCAACCTTACATGTACCCCTTGGACCGGGTGATATAACATGTAACAGTGCCCACCTTACATGTACCCCTTGGACCTGGTGATATAACATGTAACAGTGCCCACCTTACATGTACCCCTTGGACCTGGTGATATAACATGTAACAGTGCTCACCTAACATGTACCCCTTGGACCAGGTGATAACATTTAACAATGCTAACCATACATGTACCCCTTGGACCTGGTGATATAACATGTAACAGTGCCAACCTTACATGTACCCCTTGGACCGGGTGATATAACATGTAACAGTGCCCACCTTACATGTACCCCTTGGACCTGGTGATATAACATGTAACAGTGCCAACCTTACATGTACCCCTTGGACCGGGTGATATAACATGTAACAGTGCCCACCTTACATGTACCCCTTGGACCTGGTGATATAACATGTAACAGTGCCCACCTTACATTTACCCATTGGACCAGGTGATATAACATGTAACAGTGCTCACCATACATGTACCCCTTGGACCAGGTGATATAACATGTAACAAAGCTCTGCTTACATGTACCTTTGGACCAGGTGATATAACATGTAACAAAGCTCTCCTTACATGTACCTTTGGACCAGGTGATATAACATGTAACAGTGCCCACCTTGCATGTACCCCTTGGACCTGGTGATATCACATGTAACAGTGCCCACCTTACATGTACCCCTTGCACCAGGTGATATAACATGTAACAGTGCTCACCTTACATGTACCCCTTGGACCAGGTGATATAACATGTAACAGTGCCAACCTTACATGTACCCCTTGGACCAGGTGATATGACATGTAACAGTGCTCATCTTACATGTACCCCTTGGACCAGGAGATATAACATGTAACAGTGCTCACCATACATGTACCCCATGGACCAGGTGATATAACATGTAACAAAGCTCTCCTTACATGTACCTTTGGACCAGGTGATATAACATGTAACAGTGCTCACCTTACATGTACCCCTTGGACCTGGTGATATAACATGTAACAGTGCCCACCTTACATGTACCCCTTGCACCAGGTGATATAACATGTAACAGTGCCCACCTTACATGTACCCCTTGGACCTGGTGATATAACATGTAACAGTGCCCACTTTACATGTACCCCTTGGACCAGGTGATATAACATGTAACAGTGCCCACCTTAACTGTACCCCTTGGACCAGGTGATATAACATGTAACAGTGCCCACCTTACATGTACCCCTTGGACCAGGTGATATAACATGTAACAGTGCCAACCTTACATGTACCCCTTGGACCAGGTGATATAACATGTAACAAAGCTCTCCTTACATGTACCTTTGGACCAGGTGATATAAGATGTAACAGTGCTCACCTAACATGTACCCCTTGGACCAGGTGGTAACATTTAACAATGCTAACCATACATGTATCCCTTGGACCTGGTGATATAACATGTAACAGTGCCAACCTTACATGTACCCCTTGAACCGGGTGATATAACATGTAACAGTGCCCACCTAACATGTACCCCTTGGACCTGGTGATATAACATGTAACAGTGCCCAACTTACATTTACCCATTGGACCAGGTGATATAACATGTAACAGTGCTCACCATACATGTACCCCTTGGACCAGGTGATATAACATGTAACAAAGCTCTGCTTACATGTACCTTTGGACCAGGTGATATAACATGTAACAGTGCTCACCTTACATGTACCCCTTGGACCTGGCGATATAACATGTAACAGTGCCCACCTTACATGTACCCCTTGCACCAGGTGATATAACATGTAACAGTGCCAACCTTACATGTACCCCTTGGACCAGGTGATATAACATGTAACAGTGCCCACTTTACATGTACCCCTTGGACCAGGTGATATGACATGTAACAGTGCCCACCTTACATGTACCCCTTGGACCAGGTGATATAACATGTAACAGTGCCCGCCTAACATGTACCCCTTGGACCTGGTGATATAACATGTAACACTGCCAACCTTACATGTACCCCTTGGACCTGGTGATATAACATGTAACAGTGCCCACCTAACATGTAACCCTTGGACCAGGTGATATAACATGTAACAGTGCCCGCCTAACATGTACCCCTTGGACCAGGTGATATAACCTGTAACAGTGCTCACCATACATGTACCCCTTGGACCAGGTGATATAACATGTAACAGTGCCAGCCTTAGATGTACCCCTTGGGGAAGGTGATATAACATGTAACAGTGCCCACTTTACATGTACCCCTTGGACCAGGTGATATAACATGTAACAGTGCCAACCTTACATGTACCCTTGGGCCAGGTGATATAACATGTAACAGTGCTCACCTTACATGTACCACTTGGGCCAGGTGATATAACATGTAACAGTGCTCACCTTACATGTACCACTTGGGCCAGGTGATATAACACGTAACAGTGCCCACCTTACATGTACCCCATGAACCAGGTAATATAACATGTAACAGTGCTCACCTTACATGTACCCCTTGGACTAGGTGATATAACATGTAACAGTGCTCACCTTACATGTACCCCTTGCACCAGGTGATATAACATGTAACAGTGCCCACCTTACATGTACCCCTTGGACCTGGTGATATAACATGTAACAGTGCCCACCTAACATGTACCCCTTGGACCTGGTGATATAACATGTAACAGTGCTCACCTTACATGTACCCCTTGGACTAGGTGATATAACAAGTAACAGTGCTCACCTTACATGTACCCCTTGCACCAGGTGATATAACATGTAACAGTGCCCACCTTACATGTACCCCTTTGGACCTGGTGATATAACATGTAACAGTGCGCACCTAACATATACCCCTTGGACCAGGTGATATAACATGTAACAGTGCCCGCCTAACATGTACCCCTTGGACCAGGTGATATAACCTGTAACAGTGCTCACCTTGCATGTACCCCTTGGACCAGGTGATATAACATGTAACAGTGCCAACCTTACATGTACCCCTTGGGCCAGGTGATATAACATGTAACAGTGCTCACCTTACATGTACCACTTGGGCAAGGTGATATAACATGTAACAGTGCTCACCTTACATGTACCCCTTGGACCAGGTGATATAACATGTAACAGTGCCCACCTTACATGTACCCCTTGGACCTGGTGATATAACATGTAACAGTGCCCACCTTACATGTACCCCTTGGACCAGGTGATATAACATGTAACAGTGCCAACCTAACATGTACCCCTTGGACCTGGTGATATAACATGTAACAGTGCCCACCTTACGTGTACCCCTTGGACCTGGTGATATAACATGTAACAGTGCCCACCTTACATGTACCCCTTGGACCAGGTGATATAACTTGTAACAGTGCCCACCTTACATGTACCCTTTGGACCAGGTGATATAACATGTAACAGTGCCCACCTTACATGTACCCCTTGGACCAGGTGATATAGCATGTAACAGTGCTCACCTTACATGTACGCCTTGGACCAGGTGATATAACATGTAACAGTGCTCACCTTACATGTACCCCTTGGACCTGGTGATATAACATGTAACAGTGCCCACCTTACATGTACCCCTTGGACCTGGTGATATAACATGTAACAGTGCCCGCCTAACATGTACCCCTTGGACCAGGTGATATAATCTGTAACAGTGCTCACCTTACATGTACCCCTTGGACCAGGTGATATAACATGTAACAGTGCCAACCTTACATGTACCCCTTGGGCCAGGTGATATAACATGCAACATTGCTCACCTTACATGTACCACTTGGGCCAGGTGATATAACAAGTAACAGTGCTCACCTTACATGTACGCCTTGGACCAGGTGATATAACATGTAACAGTGCCGACCTTACATGTACCCCTTGGACCAGGTGATATAACATGTAACAGTGCTTACCTTACATGTACCCCTTGGACCTGGTGATATAACATGTCACAGTGCCCACCTAACATGTACCCCTTGGACAAGGGGATATAACATGTAACAGTGCCGACCGTACATGTACCCCTTGGACCAGGTGATATAACATGTAAGAGAGCTCACCTTACATGTACGCCTTGGACCAGGTGATATAACATGTAACAGTGCCCACCTTACATGTACCCCTTGGACCTGGTGATATAACATGTAACAGTGCCCACCTAACATGTACCCCTTGGACCTGGTGATATAACATGTAACAGTGCTCACCTTACATGTACCCCTTGGACTAGGTGATATAACAAGTAACAGTGCTCACCTTACATGTACCCTTTGCACCAGGTGATATAACATGTAACAGTGCTCACCTTACATGTACCCCTTTGGACCTGGTGATATAACATGTAACAGTGCGCACCTAACATATACCCCTTGGACCAGGTGATATAACATGTAACAGTGCCCGCCTAACATGTACCCCTTGGACCAGGTGATATAACCTGTAACAGTGCTCACCTTGCATGTACCCCTTGGACCAGGTGATATAACATGTAACAGTGCCAACCTTACATGTACCCCTTGGGCCAGGTGATATAACATGTAACAGTGCTCACCTTACATGTACCACTTGGGCCAGGTGATATAACATGTAACAGTGCTCACCTTACATGTACCCCTTGGACCAGGTGATATAAAATGTAACAGTGCCCACCTTACATGTACCCCTTGGACCTGGTGATATAACATGTAACAGTGCCCACCTTACATGTACCCCTTGGACCAGGTGATATAACATGTAACAGTGCCCGCCTTACATGTACCCCTTCGACCTGGTGATATAACATGTAACAGTGCCCACCTTACATGTACCCCTTGGACCAGGTGATATAACATGTAATAGTGCCAACCTAACATGTACCCCTTGGACCAGGTGATATAACATGTAACAGTGCCCACCTAACATGTACCCCTTGGACCTGGTGATATAACATGTAACAGTGCCCACCTTACATGTACCCCTTGGACCAGGTGATATAACTTGTAACAGTGCCCACCTTACATGTACCCTTTGGACCAGGTGATATAACATGTAACAGTGCCCACCTTACATGCACCCCTTGGACCAGGTGATATGGCATGTAACAGTGCTCACCTTACATGTACGCCTTGGACCAGGTGATATAACATGTAACAGTGCTCACCTTACATGTACCCCTTGGACCTGGTGATATAACATGTAACAGTGCCCACCTTACATGTACCCCTTGGACCTGGTGATATAACATGTAACAGTGCCCGCCTAACATGTACCCCTTGGACCAGGTGATATAATCTGTAACAGTGCTCACCTTACATGTACCCCTTGGACCAGGTGATATAACATGTAACAGTGCCAACCTTACATGTACCCCTTGGGCCAGGTGATATAACATGCAACATTGCTCACCTTACATGTACCACTTGGGCCAGGTGATATAACAAGTAACAGTGCTCACCTTACATGTACGCCTTGGACCAGGTGATATAACATGTAACAGTGCAGACCTTACATGTACCCCTTGGACCAGGTGATATAACATGTAACAGTGCTCACCTTACATGTACCCCTTGGACCAGGTGATATAACATGTAACAGTGCCCATCTTACATGTACCCCTTGGACCTGGTGATATAACATGTAACAGTGCCCACCTAACATGTACCCCTTGGACCAGGTGATATAACATGTAACAGTGCCCACCTAACATGTACCCCTTGGACCAGGTGATATAACCTTTAACAGTGCTCACCTTACATGTACCCCTTGGACCAGGCGATATAACATGTAACATTGCCAACCTTACATGTACCCCTTGGGTCAGGTGATATAACATGTAACAGTGCTCACCTTACATGTACCACTTGGGCCAGGTGATATAACATGTAACAGTGCTCACCTTACATGTACCCCTTGGACCAGGTGATATAACATGTAACAGTGCCCACCTTACATGTACCCCTTGGACCAGGTGATATAACTTGTAACAGTGCCCACCTTACATGTACCCCTTGGACCAGGTGATACAACATGTAACAGTGCCCACCTTACATATACCCCTTGGACCAGGTGATATAACATGTAACAGTGCTCACCTTACATGTACGCCTTGGACCAGGTGATATAACATGTAACAGTGCCGACCTTACATGTACCCCTTGGACCAGGTGTTATAACATGTAAGAGAGCTCACCTTACATGTACGCCTTGGACCAGGTGATATAACATGTAACAGTGCCCACCTTACATGTACCCCTTGGACCAGGTGATATAACATGTAACAGTGCCCACCTTACATGTACCCCTTCGACCTGGTGATATAACATGTAACAGTGCCCACCTTACATGTACCCCTTGGACCAGGTGATATAACATGTAATAGTGCCCACCTAACATGTACCCCTTGGACCAGGTGATATAACATGTAACAGTGCCAACCTAACATGTACCCCTTGGACCTGGTGATATAACATGTAACAGTGCCCACCTTACATGTACCCCTTGGACCAGGTGATATAACTTGTAACAGTGCCCACCTTACATGTACCCTTTGGACCAGGTGATATAACATGTAACAGTGCCCACCTTACATGTACCCCTTGGACCAGGTGATATAGCATGTAACAGTGCTCACCTTACATGTACGCCTTGGACCAGGTGATATAACATGTAACAGTGCTCACCTTACATGTACCCCTTGGACCTGGTGATATAACATGTAACAGTGCCCACCTTACATGTACCCCTTGGACCTGGTGATATAACATGTAACAGTGCCCGCCTAACATGTACCCCTTGGACCAGGTGATATAATCTGTAACAGTGCTCACCTTACATGTACCCCTTGGACCAGGTGATATAACATGCAACATTGCTCACCTTACATGTACCACTTGGGCCAGGTGATATAACAACTAACAGTGCTCACCTTACATGTACGCCTTGGACCAGGTGATATAACATGTAACAGTGCCGACCTTACATGTACCCCTTGGACCAGGTGATATAACATGTAACAGTGCTCACCTTACATGTACCCCTTGGACCTGGTGATATAACATGTCACAGTGCCCATCTTACATGTACCCCTTGGACCTGGTGATATAACATGTAACAGTGCCCACCTAACATGTACCCCTTGGACCAGGTGATATAACCTGTAACAGTGCCCGCCTAACATGTACCCCTTGGACCAGGTGATATAACCTGTAACAGTGCCAACCATACATGTACCCCTTGGGCCAGGTGATATAACATGTAACAGTGCTCACCTTACATGTACCACTTGGGCCAGGTGATATAACATGTAACAGTGCTCACTTTACATGTACCCCTTGGACCAGGTGATATAACATGCAACAGTGCCCACCTTACATGTACCCCTTGGACCAGGTGATATAACATGCAACAGTGCTCACCTTACATGTACCCCTTGGACCAGGTGATATAGCATGTAACAGTGCCCACCTTACATGTACCCCTTGGACCAGGTGATATAACATGTAACAGTGCCAACCTAACATGTACCCCTTGGACCTGGTGATATAACATGTAACAGTGCCCACCTTACATGTACCCCTTGGACCAGGTGATATAACATGTAACAGTGCCAACCTAACATGTACCCCTTGGACCTGGTGATATAACATGTAACAGTGCCCACCTTACATGTACCCCTTGGACCAGGTGATATAGCATGTAACAGTGCCCACCTTACATGTACCCCTTGGACCAGGTGATATAACATGTAACAGTGCTCACCTTACATGTACCCCTTGGACCAAGTGATATAACATGTAACAGTGCCCACCTTACATGTACTCCTTGCACCAGGTGATATAACATGTAACAGTGCCCACCTTACATGTACCCCTTGGACCAGGTGATATAACATGTAACAGTGCTCACCTTACATGTACGCCTTGGATCAGGTGATATAACATGTAACAGTGCCCACCTTACATGTACCCCTTGGACCTGGTGATATAACATGTAACAGTGCCCACCTTACATGTACCCCTTGGACCTGGTGATATAACATGTAACAGTGCCCACTTTACATTTACCCATTGGACCAAGTGATATAACATGTAACAGTGCTCAACTTACATGTACCCCTTGGACCAGGTGATATAACATGTAACAGTGCTCACCATACATGTACCCCTTGGACCTGGTGATATAACATGTAACAGTGCCAACCTTACATGTACCCCTTGGACCTGGTGATATAACATGTAACCGTGCCCACCTTACATGTACCCCTTGGACCTGGTGATATAACATGTAACAGTGCCAACCTTACATGTACCCCTTGGACCTGGTGATATAACATGTAACAGTGCCCACCTTACATGTACCCCTTGGACCTGGTGATATAACATGTAACAGTGCCCACCTTACATTTACCCATTGGACCAGGTGATATAACATGTAACACTGCTCAACTTGCATGTACCCCTTGGACCAGGTGATATAACCTGTAACTAAGTTCTCCTTACATGTACCTTTGGACCAGGTGATATAACATGTAACAGTGCTCACCTAACATGTACCCCTTGGACCAGGTGATATAACATGTAACAGTGCTCACCTTACATGTACTCCTTGGACCTGGTGATATAACATGTAACAGTGCCCACCTTACATGTACCCCTTGGACCTGGTGATATAACATGTAACAGTGCCCACCTAACATGTACCCCTTGGACCAGGTGATATAACATGTAACAGTGCCCGCCTAACATGTACCCCTTGGAGCAGGTGATATAACCTGTATCAGTGCTCACCTTACATGTACCCCTTGGACCAGCTGATATAACATGTAACAGTGCCAACCTTACATGTACCCCTTGGGTCAGGTGATATAACATGTAACAGTGCTCACCATACATATACCCCTTGGACCAGGTGATATAACATGTAACAGTGCCCACCTTACATGTACCCCTTGGACCAGGTGATATAACATGTAACAGTGCCCACCTTACATGTACCCCTTAGGCCAGGTGATATAACATGTAACAGTGCCCACCTTACATGTACCCCTTGGACCTGGTGATATAACATGTAACAGTGCCCACCTTACATGTACCCCTTGGACCAGGTGATATAACATGTAACAGTGCTCACCTTACATGTACCTCTTGCACCAGGTGATATAACATGTAACAGTGCTCACCTTACATGTACGCCTTGGACCAGGTGATATAACATGTAACAGTGCCCACCTTACATGTACCCCTTGGACCAGGTGATATAACATGTAACAGTGCCGACCTTACATGTACCCCTTGGACCAGGTGATATAACATGTAACAGTGCCCACCTAACATGTACCCCTTGGACCTGGTGATATAACATGTAACAGTGCTCACCATACACGTACCCCTTGGACCTGGTGATATAACATGTAACAGTGCTCAAGTTACATATACCCCTTGGACCAGGTGATATAACATGTAACAGTGCCGACCTTACATGTACCTCTTGGACCAGGTGATATAACATGCAACAGTGCTCACCTTACATATACCCTTTGGACCAGGTGATATAACATGTAACAGTGCCCACCTTACATGTACCCCTTGGACCTGGTGATATAACATGTAACAGTGCCCACCTTACATGTACCCCATGGACCAGGTGATATAACATGTAACAGTGCTAACCATACATGTACCCCTTGGACCTGGTGATATAACATGTAACAGTGCCAACCTTACATGTACCCCTTGGACCAGGTGATATAACATGTAACAGTGCCGACCTTACATGTACCCCTTGGACCTGGTGATATAACATGTAACAGTGCCCACCTAACATTTACCCATTGGACCAGGTGATATAACATGTAACAGTGCTCAACTTACATGTACCCCTTGGACCAGGTGATATAACATGTAACAGTGCTCACCATACATGTACCCCTTGGACCAGGTGATATAACATGTAACAAAGCTCTCCTTACATGTACCTTTGGACCAGGTGATATAACATATAACAGTGCTCACCTAACATGTACCCCTTGGACCAGGTGATATAACATGTAACAGTGCTCACCTTACATGTACCCCTTGGACCTGGTGATATAACATGTAACAGTGCCAACCTTACATGTACCCCTTGGACTTTGGTGATATAACATGTAACAGTGCCCACCTTACATGTACCTTTGGACCAGGTGATATAACATGTAACAGTGCCCACCTTACATGTACCCCTTGGTCCAGGTGATATAACATGTAACAGTGCCAACCTTACATGTACCCGTTGGGCCAGGTGATATAACATGTAACAGTGCTCATCCTACATGTACCCCTTGGACCAGGTGATATAACATGTAACAGTGCTCACCTTACATGTACCCCTTGGACCTGGTGATATAACATGTAACAGTGCCCACTTTACATGTACCCCTTGGACCAGGTGATATAACATGTAACAGTGCCCACCTTAACTGTACCGCTTGGACCAGGTGATATAACATGTTACAGTGCCCACCTTACATGTACCCCTTGGACCAGGTGATATAACATGTAACAGTGCCAACCTTACATGTACCCCTTGGACCAGGTGATATAACATGTAACAAAGCTCTCCTTACATGTACCTTTGGACCAGGTGATATAACATGTAACAGTGCTCACCTAACATGTACCCCTTGGACCAGGTGATAACATTTAACAATGCTAACCATACATGTACCCCTTGGACCTGGTGATATAACATGTAACAGTGCCAACCTTACATGTACCCCTTGGACCGGGTGATATAACATGTAACAGTGCCCACCTTACATGTACCCCTTGGACCTGGTGATATAACATGTAACAGTGCCCACCTTACATTTACCCATTGGACCAGGTGATATAACATGTAACAGTGCTCACCATACATGTACCCCTTGGACCAGGTGATATAACATGTAACAAAGTTCTGCTTACATGTACCTTTGGACCAGGTGATATAACATGTAACAAAGCTCTCCTTACATGTACGCCTTGGATCAGGTGATATAACATGTAACAGTGCCCACCTTGCATGTACCCCTTGGACTTGGTGATATCACATGTAACAGTGCCCACCTTACATGTACCCCTTGCACCAGGTGATATAACATGTAACAGTGCTCACCTTACATGTACCTCTTGGACCAGGTGATATAACATGTAACAGTGCCAACCTTACATGTACCCCCTGGACCAGGTGATATAACATGTAACAGTGCTCATCTTACATGTACCCCTTGGACCAGGAGATATAACATGTAACAGTGCTCACCATACATGTACCCCATGGACCAGGTGATATAACATGTAACAAAGCTCTCCTTACATGTACCTTTGGACCAGGTGATATAACATGTAACAGTGCTCACCTTACATGTACCCCTTGGACCTGGTGATATAACATGTAACAGTGCCAACCTTACATGTACCCCTTGGACTTTGGTGATATAACATGTAACAGTGCCCACCTTACATGTACCCCTTTCACCAGGTGATATAACATGTAACAGTGCCCACCTTACATGTACCCCTTGGACCAGGTGATATAACATGTAACAGTGCCAACCTTACATGTACCCGTTGGGCCAGGTGATATAACATGTAACAGTGCTCATCCTACATGTACCCCTTGGACCAGGTGATATAACATGTAACAGTGCTCACCTTACATGTACCCCTTGGACCTGGTGATATAACATGTAACAGTGCCCACTTTACATGTACCCCTTGGACCAGGTGATATAACATGTAACAGTGCTCACCTTACATGTACCCCTTGGACCAGGTGATATAACATGTAACAGTGCTCACCTTACATGTACCCCTTGGACCAGGTGATATAACATGTAACAGTGCCCACCTTACATGTACCCCTTGGACCAGGTGATATAACATGTAACAGTGCCCACCTTAACTGTACCGCTTGGACCAGGTGATATAACATGTAACAGTGCCCACCTTACATGTACCCCTTGGACCAGGTGATATAACATGTAACAGTGCCAACCTTACATGTACCCCTTGGACCAGGTGATATAACATGTAACAGTGCTCACCTAACATGTACCCCTTGGACCAGGTGATAACATTTAACAATGCTAACCATACATGTACCCCTTGGACCTGGTGATATAACATGTAACAGTGCCAACCTTACATGTACCCCTTGGACCGGGTGATATAACATGTAACAGTGCCCACCTTACATGTACCCCTTGGACCTGGTGATATAACATGTAACAGTGCCCACCTTACATTTACCCATTGGACCAGGTGATATAACATGTAACAGTGCTCACCATACATGTACCCCTTGGACCAGGTGATATAACATGTAACAAAGTTCTGCTTACATGTACCTTTGGACCAGGTGATATAACATGTAACAAAGCTCTCCTTACATGTACCTTTGGACCAGGTGATATAACATGTAACAGTGCCCACCTTGCATGTACCCCTTGGACCTGGTGATATCACATGTAACAGTGCCCACCTTACATGTACCCCTTGCACCAGGTGATATAACATGTAACAGTGCTCACCTTACATGTACCCGTTGGACCAGGTGATATAACATGTAACAAAGCTCTCCTTACATGTACCTTTGGACCAGGTGATATAACATGTAACAGTGCCCACCTTGCATGTACCCCTTGGACCTGGTGATATCACATGTAACAGTGCCCACCTTACATGTACCCCTTGCACCAGGTGATATAACATGTAACAGTGCTCACCTTACATGTACCCCTTGGACCAGGTGATATAACATGTAACAGTGCCAACCTTACATGTACCCCTTGGACCAGGTGATATAACATGTAACAGTGCTCATCTTACATGTACCCCTTGGACCAGGAGATATAACATGTAACAGTGCTCACCATACATGTACCCCATGGACCAGGTGATATAACATGTAGCAAAGCTCTCCTTACATGTACCTTTGGACCAGGTGATATAACATGTAACAGTGCTCACCTTACATGTACCCCTTGGACCTGGTGATATAACATGTAACAGTGCTCATCCTACATGTACCCCTTGGACCAGGTGATATAACATGTAACAGTGCTCACCTTACATGTACCCCTTGGACCTGGTGATATAACATGTAACAGTGCCCACTTTACATGTACCCCTTGGACCAGGTGATATAACATGTAACAGTGCTCACCTTACATGTACCCCTTGGACCAGGTGATATAACATGTAACAGTGCTCACCTTACATGTACCCCTTGGACCAGGTGATATAACATGTAACAGTGCCCACCTTACATGTACCCCTTGGACCAGGTGATATAACATGTAACAGTGCCCACCTTAACTGTACCGCTTGGACCAGGTGATATAACATGTAACAGTGCCCACCTTACATGCACCCCTTGGACCAGGTGATATAACATCTAACAGTGCCAACCTTACATGTACCCCTTGGACCAGGTGATATAACATGTAACAGTGCTCACCTAACATGTACCCCTTGGACCAGGTGATAACATTTAACAATGCTAACCATACATGTACCCCTTGGACCTGGTGATATAACATGTAACAGTGCCAACCTTACATGTACCCCTTGGACCGGGTGATATAACATGTAACAGTGCCCACCTTACATGTACCCCTTGGACCTGGTGATATAACATGTAACAGTGCCCACCTTACATTTACCCATTGGACCAGGTGATATAACATGTAACAGTGCTCACCATACATGTACCCCTTGGACCAGGTGATATAACATGTAACAAAGTTCTGCTTACATGTACCTTTGGACCAGGTGATATAACATGTAACAAAGCTCTCCTTACATGTACCTTTGGACCAGGTGATATAACATGTAACAGTGCCCACCTTGCATGTACCCCTTGGACCTGGTGATATCACATGTAACAGTGCCCACCTTACATGCACCCCTTGCACCAGGTGATATAACATGTAACAGTGCTCACCTTACATGTACCCCTTGGACCAGGTGATATAACATGTAACAGTGCCAACCTTACATGTACCCCTTGGACCAGGTGATATAACATGTAACATTGCTCATCTTACATGTACCCCTTGGACCAGGAGATATAACATGTAACAGTGCTCACCATACATGTACCCCATGGACCAGGTGATATAACATGTAGCAAAGCTCTCCTTACATGTACCTTTGGACCAGGTGATATAACATGTAACAGTGCTCACCTTACATGTACCCCTTGGACCTCGTGATATAACATGTAACAGTGCCCACCTTACATGTACCCCTTGCACCAGGTGATATAACATGTAACAGTGCCCACCTTACATGTACCCCTTGGACCAGGTGATATAACATGTAACAGTGCCCACCTTACATGTACCCCTTGGACCAGGTGATATAACATGTAACAGTGCCCACCTTACATATAGCCCTTGGCGAGCGCCTACCTGATACTCCATACGCCTTAGTTAGGTCCCTTCTACCATGTGTGTTCAATTCTAATTTCTGGTATATCTCCCTGTATAAAAACAAAACACTTGTTTTCGGAACGACAGCTTCAGTTTTGTTACCGCGACTTGTGTTTTACACGTTACGCACATCGTGAAAATAAACGAATATTGAGTTGACTTACGTTGACGCCATTCTCATCCGTGTACTCCGTGAAGGTCACGCCGTCATTGCTGTACAGGACCTTGAAGGTCGTCACCCAGTTTGGCGAGTCTTCTCGACCTTGAGTAAGCAGCGTCTGGAACTTGTAGGGCTCGGTCATATCCACCTGGATCCATTGGTTGGCGTCCGAGACGACGGGGACCCAGCCACCTGTCACCAGCCCGGTCGGGTCTGAAACACGTCAGGCGGGCGGTGAACGGGGTCACGGGGTCACGGGGACCTGGCTGACGTGGGATATTTGGGAGACCCGGGGGATTTGGACGACTTGGGGGAACTGTCGCACATGTCCCCCATGACAAGAAGGAACTGGGTGACATCGCGAACCTTGGTGACCTTGGGGCCCTGGGTTACCCTGGGGCCCTGAGTGACCTTGGGGCCCTGGGTGACCCTGGGGCCCTGGGTGACCTTGGGGCTCTGGGTGACCTTGGGGCCCTGGGTGACCGTGGGGGACCTGGGTGATCTTAGGGACCCAGAGAGGGCCTGGGAGAAAGGATGGAGCTCGGACACTTGGGGGACCTGAAGGAACTGGGGGATTTGGGATACTTAGGATATTGGGAGCATGGGGGCGGGTGGGGGTGGGTGGGGGGGGGCTGGGCCTGTCAGTTTTGACGTTCTGTGGCGACGTGTTCTCACCGTAAGTCTCGTTGATGCGCGCTCGCCCCGGGTAGCTGTAGTACTCATAGGAGGAAGCCGTGATCTGCTCGTCCAGCACGAAACCCGTCTCCATGCCGGTCTGACGCATGCACTCTGCAATGAACGGTCTGACGCATGCACTCTGCAATTATTATTATTATTATTATTATTATTATTATTATTGGGTTTATATAGCGCCAAATCCGTGAATCCGTTCAAAGACGCTGTACATCGAAGTAAACCGGGTAATTTACAAAATATACCCGCTTATCCATAAACATGTTATAGGTAGCTCACTGAAATAAGAAATACATGCATACCACCAATAACCTTCATCAATAAACTTAGTGAACAAGTAAGTTTTCAAGCCCTGTTTAAACTGACTTAATGTATCAAGCGAACGAAGGAAACGTCTGCCAAGTGTCTTACAATTGGCCTTGGGAACCTTCAATTTAATTTCTTCGTTGGACCTCAAGTTATAGCGGGCACAATTCGTTCTAATTATCATTTCACTGATGTATTCAGGTGCCATATCATGCAGTGCCTTGAAAACCATCATTAATACAATCAATTCGAAACCGCACTGGAATCCAGTGAAGCTGTCTCAGAGCTGGCGTTATATGGTCAAACTTTTAAAGATTTAGTACCACCCTGGCTGCCGCGTTTTGAACACACTGTAATTTCTTAATGAGACATGCAGGCAGGCCACTCATTAAACTATTGCAATAGTCAATTTTGCTAGTGATGAAGGCATGTACGACTGTATTCGCTGCCTCATTTGTGAGATATCTCCGTATGCTCTTAATATTATAAAGCTGGAAGTAAGCTGAACAACACAGCTTAGATATGTGGTTTTCCATGTTTAAATTTTTGTCAAATATTACGCCTAAATTACGCACTGACGTTACTGGTAATATTTGTTTTTCGCCAACTTGTACCCCCTGGATGGTAACCTTCTCTAGCTGCTGCTTACTACCGAGTATAAGAAACTCTGTCTTGTTATCATTTATTTTAAGTTTGTTTGATAACATCCACTGTCTCACATCGCTGATACCCTCTTGGATGGTTATCAGTGCAGAGTCCTGATTAACTGAACCGTCGGGTCGGAATGCTAAGTACAGCTGATGGTCGTCGGCATAGCCATGAGCTGCTGGTAAATGTTGCCTGATAACTTGGAACAATGTTGCTGCATAGATCGTGAACAACCCTGGTCCGAGGCAGGACCCCTGGGGGACGCCGTACTTCAGTAGAAACTTATCTGAAGTTGTTCCAGATACTTGAATTTGCTGCGTGCGGTTATCTAAATATGAGGCGAACCATCTAAGAGCCGCATCCGTAACCCCGGCCTCGAACTCCATTGTTTCCATCATGATGGTATGATCAATGGTGTCAAACGCTGCGCTGAGGTCCAGCATTACCAGCAGTGTAACGCACTGGTGATCCATATTTAGCAGCAGATCAGATTGGACTTTGACGAGTGCTGTCTCTGTGCTGTGGAATGTTCTGTAGGCTGACTGGTGTGCAGGTAGTGGATGATTCTGGTCCAAGTGGTCTGTCAGTTGCTTACTGGCCGAAAATTTAAGAGTGGTGTCACTATCGCATTTTTCCACTCGCTAGGGAAGTAGCTAAGCTTTAGTGATGCGTTAACCAGCAGAGTCAATACAGGTAAGAGGCACTCACTACATTCTTTGAGTAACCATGTTGGTATCGGATCACTCGCACACTGCTTGTTTGGAGACCTTCTAATGAGTTTAGAAACATCGTCTTCCGTCAACATTTGAAACAATGTCAGCTTCTGATAATCAGTCTTGGCAGATTTCGGCAGGCTTATTGGTGGAACATTAAGGTCATCCAGTTCTCTCCTGATCTTGTCTATTTTCATAACAAAAACGGACTGCAATGAACAGTCTGAGGCATGCACTCTGCAATGAACGGTCTGACGCATGCACTCTGTAATGAACGGTCTGACGCATGCACTCTGCAATGAACGGTCTGACGCATGCACTCTGCAATGAACAGTCTGACGCATGCACTCTGCAATGAACGGTCTGACGCATGCACTCTGCAATGAACGGTCTGACGCATGCACTCTGCAATGAACGGTCTGACGCATGCACTCTGCAATGAACGGTCTGACACATGTACTCTGCAATGAACGGTCTAACGCATGCACTCTGCAATGAACGGTCTGACGCATGCACTCTGCAATGAACGGTCTGACGCATGCACTCTGCAATGAACGGTCTGGCGCATGCACTCTGCAATGAACAGTCTGACGCATGCACTCTGCAATGAACGGTCTGACGCATGCACTCTGCAATGAACGGTCTGACGCATGCACTCTGCAATGAACGGTCTGACGCATGCACTCTGCAATGAACGGTCTGACACATGTACTCTGCAATGAACGGTCTGACGCATGCACTCTGTAATGAACGGTCTGACGCATGCACTCTGCAATGAACGGTCTGACGCATGCACTCTGCAATGAACGGTCTGACGCATGCACTCTGCAATGAACGGTCTGACGCATGCACTCTGCAATGAACAGTCTGACGCATGCACTCTGCAATGAACGGTCTGACGCATGCACTCTGCATTGAACCGTCTGACGCATGCACTCTGCAATGAACGGTCTGACGCATGCACTCTGCATTGAACCGTCTGACGCATGCACTCTGTAATGAACGGTCTGACGCATGCACTCTGCAATGAACTGTCTGACGCATGCACTCTGCAATGAACGGTCTGACGCATGCACTCTGCAATGAACGGTCTGACGCATGCACTCTGCAATGAACGGTCTGACGCATGCACTCTGCAATGAACGGTCTGACGCATGCACTCTGCAATGAACGGTCTGACGCATGATCACTCACCGTACTCGAGGACCCAGTAGCTGGGGATCCTGAAGGCGGATCACTCACCGTACTCGAGGACCCAGTAGCTGGGGATCCTGAAGGCGGATCACTAACCGTACTCGAGGACCCAGTAGCTGGGGATCCTGAAGGCGGATCACTCACCGTACTCGAGGACCCAGTAGCTGGGGATCCTGAAGGCGGATCACTCACCGTACTCGAGGACCCAGTAGCTGGGGATCCTGAAGGCGGATCACTCACCGTACTCGAGGACCCAGTAGCTGGGGATCCTGAAGGCGGATCACTCACCGTACTCGAGGACCCAGTAGCTGGGGATCCTGAAGGCGGATCACTCACCGTACTCGAGGACCCAGTAGCTGGGGATCCTGAAGGCAGATCACTCACCGTACTCGAGGACCCATTAGCTGGGGATCCTAAAGGCGGATCACTCACCGTACTCGAGGACCCAGTAGCTGGGGATCCTGAAGGCGGATCACTCACCGTACTCGAGGACCCAGTAGCTGGGGATCCTGAAGGCGGATCACTCACCGTACTCGAGGATCCAGTAGCTGGGGATCCTGAAGGCGGATCACTCACCGTACTCGAGGACCCAGTAGCTGGGGATCCTGAAGGCGGATCACTCACCGTGCTCGAGGACCCAGTAGCTGGGGATCCTGAAGGCGGATCACTCACCGTACTCGAGGACCCAGTAGCTGGGGATCCTGAAGGCGGATCACTCACCGTACTCGAGGACCCAGTAGCTGGGGATCCTGAAGGCGGATCACTCACCGTACTCGAGGACCCAGTAGCTGGGGATCCTGAAGGCGGATCACTCACCGTACTCGAGGACCCAGTAGCTGGGGATCCTGAAGGCGGATCACTCACCGTACTCGAGGACCCAGTAGCTGGGGATCCTGAAGGCGGATCACTCACCGTACTCGAGGACCCAGTAGCTGGGGATCCTGAAGGCGGATCACTCACCGTACTCGAGGACCCAGTAGCTGGGGATCCTGAAGGCGGATCACTCACCGTACTCGAGGACCCAGTAGCTGGGGATCCTGAAGGCGGATCACTCACCGTACTCGAGGACCCAGTAGCTGGGGATCCTGAAGGCGGATCACTCACCGTACTCGAGGACCCAGTAGCTGGGGATCCTGAAGGCAGATCACTCACCGTACTCGAGGACCCAGTAGCTGGGGATCCTGAAGGCGGATCACTCACCGTACTCGAGGACCCAGTAGCTGGGGATCCTGAAGGCGGATCACTCACCGTACTCGAGGACCCAGTAGCTGGGGATCCTGAAGGCGGATCACTCACCGTACTCGAGGACCCAGTAGCTGGGGATCCTGAAGGCGGATCACTCACCGTACTCGAGGACCCAGTAGCTGGGGATCCTGAAGGCGGATCACTCACCGTACTCGAGGACCCAGTAGCTGGGGATCCTGAAGGCGGATCACTCACCGTACTCGAGGACCCAGTAGCTGGGGATCCTGAAGGCGGATCACTCACCGTACTCGAGGACCCAGTAGCTGGGGATCCTGAAGGCGGATCACTCACCGTACTCGAGGACCCAGTAGCTGGGGATCCTGAAGGCGGATCACTCACCGTACTCGAGGACCCAGTAGCTGGGGATCCTGAAGGCGGATCACTCACCGTACTCGAGGACCCAGTAGCTGGGGATCCTGAAGGCGGATCACTCGCCGTACTCGAGGACCCAGTAGCTGGGGATCCTGAAGGCGGATCACTCACCGTACTCGAGGACCCAGTAGCTGGGGATCCTGAAGGCAAATCACTCACCGTACTCGAGGACCCAGTAGCTGGGGATCCTGAAGGCGGAACACTCACCGTACTCGAGGACCCAGTAGCTGGGGATCCTGAAGGCGGATCACTCACCGTACTCGAGGACCCAGTAGCTGGGGATCCTGAAGGAGACTGCCCCGGTGGTGATGTCGACCACCACGCTGAGCGTCACGTCCTCCAGCAGGACGCTCAGCAGGCACGTGTTGCTCATCTGCATCCGGACTTTGGCCGTGGCGCCACGTGGCGGGTCCGTGCCCTTGTCCACGGCCACCAAGGTGAAGGTTATGTCACTGGTCTGGTTGTAGATTATCTCGTACAGATCCATGGAGTAATTGTACCTCGACAGCGAAGGACTGACACAAGGGATGGACAAAACGGCTTTACTTAAATGAAATACTTGCAAGGAACTATATAAATTATAATATATATAAAATATAAAATATCAAATTAAAAAAAGAATATTTTATAAGTATTTGCGACTGAAACTCAAATGATCCAGATAGGTTTAAGCAGGTACAGAAATGAAACATTATCCAGAGAATTATCTCTAGTCTTTGTTGTAAGCGGTCCTTATACATAAAGCGGCGGCACTACATGACGGAATGACCTTGCCACAAGCGACTCACTCGACCTGCGGGGTGGCCGCCATGTACATGACGTCACCGTTGAGCAGACTGTCGCTGTCCTCCGCCCAGAGGTGCAGGATGGGGTCGACCTGGAGCGCCGGGACCGGCTCGAAGTACCAGCTCGTCTCATTCAGGATCGGGCAGTTGTCGTTCACGTCAAAAACCGTCACCTGTCAGCGGTACGACATGTGTACAGTGCCTGGATCACTCAGCGGTACGACATGTGTACAGTGTCTGGATCACTCAGCGGTACGATATGTGTACAGTGTCTGGATCACTCAGCGGCACGACATGTGTGCAGTGTCTGGATCACTCAGCGGCACGACATGTGTACAGTGTCTGGATCACTCAGCGGCACGACATGTGTACAGTGTCTGGATCACTCAGCGGTACGACATGTGTACAGTGTCTGGATCACTCAGCGGCACGACATGTGTACAGTGTCTGGATCACTCAGCGGCACGACATGTGTACAGTATCTGGATCACTCAGCGGTACGACATGTGTACAGTGTCTGGATCACTCAGCGGTACGACATGTGTACAGTGTCTGGATCACTCAGCGGTACGACATGTGTACAGTGTCTGGATCACTCAGCGGTACGACATGTGTACAGTGTCTGGATCACTCAGCGGTACGACATGTGTACAGTGTCTGGATCACTCAGCGGTACGACATGTGTACAGTGTCTGGATCACTCAGCGGTACGACATGTGTACAGTGTCTGGATCACTCAGCGGTAGGACATGTGTACAGTACACTTGTATGTGATTTATATGTTGATTAAATTGAACTTAACCTAAGCCTAAACCAAGGTGATCTTTCACATGAATATTCCTTGGGGATAACCTCGCAAATTTAAGTTATTACACAAAGCAGGGTGCAGTCCTCCGGCGGTCCCAGCACCCCCCCCCCCCCCCCACCCCCGCCCCTGATTACCCGTGGCAAGTTGCCGCCATGGCTACAGCACTCACCCTGACGACGACTTGACCCAGGCTGTTGGACGTCGCTCCGTTGTCCGTGAGGCTGAAGACGAGCAGGTAGCGGTCTGCCACCTCGTGGTCGAGAGACGTGTCCAGGGTGAGAAGGGCCAGGTCACTGGCGACCGTGAAGGCCTGAGACGCCGCCACGCTCGGCTCGGGGGTCACCACGGCAGGGGTGGCGCACTCTGCCAACAACCAGCGCAAGTGGGAGATGGAAGGGCGAGGGGGCACGGTGGTGTCATGGGTGTGCTTAAACCCCCTATCCCCAAACCAGTGTGTGCTTAAACCCCCTATCCACAAACCAGTGTGTGCCTACACCTCTGTATCCACAAACCAGTGTGTGCCTACACCTCTGTATCCACAAACCAGTGTGTGCCTAAACCTCTGTATCCACAAACCAGTGTGTGCCTAAACCTCTGTATCCACAAACCAGTGTGTGCCTACACCTCTGTATCGCCAAACCAGTGTGTGCCTACACCTCTGTATCCACAAACCAGTGTGTGCCTACACCTCTGTATCCCCAAACCAGTGTATGCCTAAACCTCACTATCCACAAACCAGTGTGTGCCTACACCTCTGTATCCACAAACCAGTGTGTGCCTAAACCTCTGTGTCCACAAACCAGTGTGTGCCTAAACCTCTGTATCGCCAAACCAGTGTGTGCCTACACCTCTGTATCCCCAAACCAGTGTGTGCCTAAACCTCTGTATCCACAAACCAGTGTGTGCCTAAACCTCTGTATCGCCAAACCAGTGTGTGCCTACACCTCTGTATCCCCAAACCAGTGTGTGCCTAAACCTCTGTATCCACAAACCAGTGTGTGCCTAAACCTCTGTATCCCCAAACCAGTGTGTGCCTACACCTCTGTATCCCCAAACCAGTGTGTGCCTAAACCTCTGTATCCCCAAACCAGTGTGTGCCTAAACCTCTGTATCCCCAAACCAGTGTGTGCCTAAACCTCTGTGTCCCCAAACCAGTGTGTGCTTAAACCCCCTATCCACAAACCAGTGTGTGCCTAAACCTCTGTGTCCCCAAACCAGTGTGTGCTTAAACCCCCTATCCACAAACCAGTGTGTGCCTAAACCTCTGTATCCCCAAACCAGTGTGTGCTTAAACCTCTGTATCCCCAAACCAGTGTGTGCCTAAACCTCTGTATCCACAAACCAGTGTGTGCCTAAACCTCTGTGTCCCCAAACCAGCGTCTGCTTAAACCCCCTATCCACAAACCAGTGTGTGCCTAAACCTCTGTATCCCCAAACCAGTGTGTGCTTAAACCTCTGTATCCCCAAACCAGTGTGTGCCTAAACCTCTGTATCCACAAACCAGTGTGTGCCTAAACCTCTGTATCCCCAAACCAGTGTGTGCCTACACCTCTGTATCCACAAACCAGTGTGTGCCTAAACCTCTGTATCCCCAAACCAGTGTGTGCCTAAACCTCTGTATCCACAAACCAGTGTGTGCCTAAACCTCTGTATCGCCAAACCAGTGTGTGCTTAAACCCCCTATCCACAAACCAGTGTGTGCCTACACCTCTGTATCCCCAAACCAGTGTGTGCCTAAACCTCTGTATCCCCAAACCAGTGTGTGCCTAAACCTCTGTACCCCCAAACCAGTGTGTGCCTAAACCTCACTATCCCCAAACCAGTGTGTGCCTACACCTCTGTATCCACAAACCAGTGTGTGCCTAAACCTCTGTATCCCCAAACCAGTGTGTGCCTAAACCTCTGTATCCACAAACCAGTGTGTGCCTAAACCTCTGTATCGCCAAACCAGTGTGTGCTTAAACCCCCTATCCACAAACCAGTGTGTGCCTACACCTCTGTATCCCCAAACCAGTGTGTGCCTAAACCTCTGTATCCCCAAACCAGTGTGTGCCTAAACCTCTGTACCCCCAAACCAGTGTGTGCCTAAACCTCACTATCCCCAAACCTGTGTGTGCCTATACCTCTGTATCGCCAAACCAGTGTGTGCCTAAACCTCTGTACCCCCAAACCAGTGTGTGCCTAAACCTCTGTGTCCCCAAACCAGTGTGTGCCTAAACCTCTGTATCGCCAAACCAGTGTGTGCCTAAACCTCTGTACCCCCAAACCAGTGTGTGCCTAAACCTCTGTATCCCCAAACCAGTGTGTGCCTAAACCTCTGTATCGCCAAACCAGTGTGTGCCTAAACCTCTGTACCCCCAAACCAGTGTGTGCCTAAACCTCTGTGTCCCCAAACCAGTGTGTGCCTAAGCCTCTGTATCGCCAAACCAGTGTGTGCCTAAACCTCTGTATCCCCAAACCAGTGTGTGCCTAAACCTCTGTATCGCCAAACCAGTGTGTGCCTAAACCTCTGTACCCCCAAACCAGTGTGTGCCTAAACCTCTGTGTCCCCAAACCAGTGTGTGCCTAAGCCTCTGTATCCCCAAACCAGTGTGTGCCTAAACCTCTGTATCCCCAAACCAGTGTGTGCCTAAACCTCTGTATCCCCAAACCAGTGTGTGCCTAAACCTCTGTACCCCCAAACCAGTGTGTGCCTAAACCTCTGTGTCCCCAAACCAGTGTGTGCCTAAACCTCTGTACCCCCAAACCAGTGTGTGCCTAAACCTCTGTACCCCCAAACCAGTGTGTGCCTAAACCTCTGTACCCCCAAACCAGTGTGTGCCTAAACCTCTGTGTCCCCAAACCAGTGTGTGCCTAAGCCTCTGTATCCCCAAACCAGTGTGTGCCTAAGTCTCTGTATCCACAAACCAGTGTGTGCCTAAACCTCTGTATCCCCAAACCAGTGTGTGCTTAAACCTCTGTATCGCCAAACCAGTGTGTGCCTAAACCTCTGTACCCCCAAACCAGTGTGTGCCTAAACCTCTGTACCCCCAAACCAGTGTGTGCCTAAACCTCTGTGTCCCCAAACCAGTGTGTGCCTAAACCTCACTATCCCCAAACCAGTGTGTGCCTACACCTCTGTATCCACAAACCAGTGTGTGCCTACACCTCTGTATCCACAAACCAGTGTGTGCCTAAGCCTCTGTATCCACAAACCAGTGTGTGCCTAAGCCTCTGTGTCCACAAACCAGTGTATGCCTAAGCCTCTGTATCCACAAACCAGTGTGTGCCTAAGCCTCTGTATCCACAAACCAGTGTGTGCCTAAACCTCTGTACCCCCAAACCAGTGTGTGCCTAAACCTCTGTACCCCCAAACCAGTGTGTGCCTAAACCTCTGTGTCCCCAAACCAGTGTGTGCCTAAACCTCACTATCCCCAAACCTGTGTGTGCCTAAACCTCTGTATCCACAAACCAGTGTGTGCCTAAACCTCTGTACCCCCAAACCAGTGTGTGCCTAAACCTCTGTACCCCCAAACCAGTGTGTGCCTAAACCTCTGTGTCCCCAAACCAGTGTGTGCCTAAACCTCACTATCCCCAAACCAGTGTGTGCCTAAGCCTCTGTATCCACAAACCAGTGTGTGCCGAAACCTCTGTATCCACAAACCAGTGTGTGCCTAAACCTCTGTACCCCCAAACCAGTGTGTGCCTAAACCTCTGTACCCCCAAACCAGTGTGTGCCTAAACCTCTGTATCCACAAACCAGTGTGTACCTAAACCTCTGTATCTCCAATCCTTTGAATGGCACAACGAATTCTGGGAAATGATTAATTTCTTTTCCTTATTGCCAATATATATCAATTATCAATTCGTCAATGGGAATGACATGCACCATGTGTAAAGTTTAATGATGGGGATCTAAATTACTTATGTTCTTATGTTCTTTACATAAATGATAATATAAAAAGTTTGATCTAAGTCATAAAATGAATAACAAGGTGGTGTGGGTGAGGGACGGGGGTGCTGGGAGCACTGCGATATAGGTGACACTCACCGACGAAGGAGACGTTGACCCCCGGCAGGGTGGTGTAGGTGAGGGTGGGGGGTGATGGGGCCACGGCCGCCGCCCTGTTACCGGCTGTGTCCGTCTTCACGGTGAAATGGCGCGCCTCGTTCCCTGCCAGTCACAAAGAGGATCACATACAAAAAGGATCAGATACAAACAGGATCAGATACAAAAAGGATCAGATACAAAGAGGATCAGATACAAAAAAGGTCAGGTACAAAAGGATCAGATACAAAGAGGGTCCAAATAGGATCAGATACAAAGCGGATTAGATACAAAAAGAATCAGATACAAAGAGGATCAGATACAAAAAAGGTCAGGTACAAAAGGATCAGATGCAAAAAGTATTAGATACAAAGTGGATCAGATACAAAAAGTATTAAATACAAAGTGAATCAGTGTCGTACAAAGTGTCGTACAAAGAGACAAATACCAGATTCGACGAGAACAATATCAGATTCAACGAGGGTCGGTTTCAAAGGTCAGAGTGGTGGGGTTACTTACTCCTGACCAGGGTCAGAGTGGTGGGGTTACTTACCCCTGACCAAGGTGAGAGTGGTGGGGTTACTTGCCCCTGAACAGGATGAGAGTGGTGGGGTTACCCCTGACCAGGGTGTGATTGTAGGGGTCACTTACCTCTGACCAGGGTCAGAGTGGTGCGGTTACTTATTCCTGACCAGGGTCAGAGTGGTACTTACACCTGACCAGGGTGCGATTGTAGGGGTCACTTACCCCTGACCAGGGTGAGAGTGGTGGGTTTACTTACCCCTGACCTGGGTCAGAGAGTTGGGGTTACCCACCCGTGACCAGGGTCAGAGTGGTGGGGTTACTTACCCCTGACCAGGGTCAGCGTGAAGTCCCCCACGGCGTAGTGGTCGACGAGGTTGATCTCGGCGAGGATGCCGTCCAGATGGAAGTCCTCCTGCACGTACAGGAAGTAGTCCATGGCCGGGTCCTCCACTGTGGCGTTCTGCACAAACTGCAGCTCCGTCGTCTCCACGAACAGTCGGGACTTGCACAGCTTCCGCTCCACGTGGAACAGATCCCAGTGGAACGTGTCTCCCACCTGGGATAGAAGGGGCATAACAGCTAGAGCACCCACCGCCACGCCTCCCCCCCCCCGTGCCTCCCACCTGAGATAGAAGGGGCATAACAGCTAGAGCACCCACCGCCACGCCTCCCCCCCCCGTGTCTCCCACCTGAGATAGAAGGGGCATAACAGCTAGAGCACCCACCGCCACGCCTCCCCCCCCCGTGTCTCCCACCTGAGATAGAAGTGGCATAACAGCTAGAGCACCCACCGCCACGCCTCCCCCCCCCTGTGCCTCCCACCTGAGATAGAAGGGGCATAACAGCTAGAGCACCCACCGCCACGCCTCCCCCCCACAGTGTCTCCCACCTGGGATAGAGGGCCATAACAGCTAGAGCACCCACCGCCACGCCTCCCCCCCACAGTGTCTCCCACCTGGGATAGAGGGCCATAACAGCTAGAGCACCCACCGCCACGCCTCCCCCCTACAGTGTCTCCCACCTGGGATAGAGGGCCATAACAGCTAGAGCACCCACCGCCACGCCTCCCCCCTACAGTGTCTCCCACCTGAGATAGAGGGCCATAACAGCTAGAGCACCCACCGCCACGCCTCCCCCCCACAGTGTCTCCCACCTGGGATAGAGGGCCATAACAGCTAGAGCACCCACCGCCACGCCTCCCCCCTACAGTGTCTCCCACCTGAGATAGAGGGCCATAACAGCTAGAGCACCCACCGCCACGCCTCCCCCCCACAGTGTCTCCCACCTGGGATAGAGGGCCATAACAGCTAGAGCACCCACCGCCACACCTCCCCCCTACAGTGTCTCCCACCTGGGATAGAGGGCCAT
Organism: Arenicola marina; assembly: GCA_964019135.1. Lineage (NCBI taxonomy): Eukaryota > Metazoa > Annelida > Polychaeta > Arenicolidae > Arenicola > Arenicola marina. The sequence goes on from OZ025261.1 coordinate 2,435,357, forward strand.
AACAGCTAGAGCACCCACCGCCACGCCTCCCTCCTACAGTGTCTCCCACCTGAGATAGAGGGCCATAACAGCTAGAGCACCCACCGCCACGCCTCCCCCCCACAGTGTCTCCCACCTGGGATAGAGGGCCATAACAGCTAGAGCACCCACCGCCACGCCTCCCCCCTACAGTGTCTCCCACCTGAGATAGAGGGCCATAACAGCTAGAGCACCCACCGCCACGCCTCCCCCCCACAGTGTCTCCCACCTGGGATAGAGGGCCATAACAGCTAGAGCACCCACCGCCACGCCTCCCCCCTACAGTGTCTCCCACCTGAGATAGAGGGCCATAACAGCTAGAGCACCCACCGCCACGCCTCCCCCCTACAGTGTCTCCCACCTGAGATAGAGGGCCATAACAGCTAGAGCACCCACCGCCACGCCTCCCCCCTACAGTGTCTCCCACCTGAGATAGAGGGCCATAACAGCTAGAGCACCCACCGCCACGCCTCCCCCCTACAGTGTCTCCCACCTGGGATAGAGGGCCATAACAGCTAGAGCACCCACCGCCACGCCTCCCCCCTACAGTGTCTCCCACCTGAGATAGAGGGCCATAACAGCTAGAGCACCCACCGCCACGCCTCCCCCCTACAGTGTCTCCCACCTGGGATAGAGGGCCATAACAGCTAGAGCACCCACCGCCACGCCTCCCCCCTACAGTGTCTCCCACCTGAGATAGAGGGCCATAACAGCTAGAGCACCCACCGCCACGCCTCCCCCCTACAGTGTCTCCCACCTGAGATAGAGGGCCATAACAGCTAGAGCACCCACCGCCACGCCTCCCCCCTACAGTGTCTCCCACCTGAGATAGAGGGCCATAACAGCTAGAGCACCCACCGCCACGCCTCCCCCCCACAGTGTCTCCCACCTGGGATAGAGGGCCATAACAGCTAGAGCACCCACCGCCACGCCTCCCCCCCACAGTGTCTCCCACCTGGGATAGAGGGCCATAACAGCTAGAGCACCCACCGCCACGCCTCCCTCCCCCCACCGTGTCTCCCACCTGGGATAGAGGGCCATAACAGCTAGAGCACCCACCGCCACGCCTCCCCCCCCCCCGTGTCTCCCACCTGGGATAGAGGGCCATAACAGCTAGAGCACCCACCGCCACGACCCCCCCCCCGTGTCTCCCACCTGGGATAGAGGGCCATAACAGCTAGAGCACCCAACGCCACGCCCCACCCCCCCCCTGTGTCTCCCACCTGAAATAGAAGGGGCATAACAGCTAGAGCACCCACCGCCACGCCTCCCCTACGCCCTCCCGCCCCGTGTCTCCCACCTGAGATAGAGGGCCATAACAGCTAGAGCACCCACCGCCACGCCTCCCCCCCCCACCGTGTCTCCCACCTGGGATAGAGGGCCATAACAGCTAGAGCACCCACCGCCACCCCTCCCCCCCGTGTCTCCCACCTGGGACAGAGGGCCATAACAGCTAGAGCACCCACCGCCACGCCTCCCCCCCCCCGTGTCTCCCACCTGGGACAGAGGGCCATAACAGCTAGAGCACCCACCGCCACCCCTCCCCCCCGTGTCTCCCACCTGGGACAGAGGGCCATAACAGCTAGAGCACCCACCGCCACCCCTCCCCCCCGTGTCTCCCACCTGGGATAGAGGGCCATAACAGCTAGAGCACCCACCGCCACGCCTCCCCCCCGTGTCTCCCACCTGGGATAGAGGGCCATAACAGCTAGAGCACCCACCGCCACGCCTCCCCCACCCGTGTCTCCCACCTGGGATAGAGGGCCATAACAGCTAGAGCACCCACCGCCACGCCTCCCCCCCACCGTGTCTCCCACCTGGGGGAGAGGGCCATAACAGCTAGAGCACCCACCGCCACGCCTCCCCCCCCCCCGTGTCTCCCACCTGGGACAGAGGGCCATAACAGCTAGAGCACCCACCGCCACGCCTCCCCCCCCGTGTCTCCCACCTGGGATAGAGGGCCATAACAGCTAGAGCACCCACCGCCACGCCTCCCCTACGCCCTCCCGCCCCGTGTCTCCCACCTGAGATAGAGGGCCATCACAGCTAGAGCACCCACCGCCACGCCTCCCCCCTCGTGTCTCCCACCTGGGATAGAGGGCCATAACAGCTAGAGCACCCACCGCCACGCCTCCCCCCCCCACCGTGTCTCCCACCTGGGAGAGAGGGCCATAACAGCTAGAGCACCCACCGCCACGCCTCCCCCCTCGTGTCTCCCACCTGGAATAGAGGGCCATAACAGCTAGAGCACCCACCGCCACGCCTCCCACCCCCCTTGTCTCCCACCTGGGATAGAGGGCCATAACAGCTAGAGCACCCACCGCCACGCCTCCCCCCCCCGTGTCTCCCACCTGGGATAGAGGGCCATAACAGCTAGAGCACTCACCGCCACGCCTCCCCTACGCCCTCCCGCCCCGTGTCTCCCACCTGAGATAGAGGGCCATAACAGCTAGAGCACCCACCGCCACGCCTCCCCCCCGTGTCTCCCACCTGGGATAGAGGGCCATAACAGCTAGAGCACCCACCGCCACGCCTCCCCCACCCGTGTCTCCCACCTGGGATAGAGGGCCATAACAGCTAGAGCACCCACCGCCACGCCTCCCCCCCCACCGTGTCTCCCACCTGGGGGAGAGGGCCATAACAGCTAGAGCACCCACCGCCACGCCTCCCCCCTCGTGTCTCCCACCTGGGATAGAGGGCCATAACAGCTAGAGCACCCACCGCCACGCCTCCCCTACGCCCTCCCGCCCCGTGTCTCCCACCTGAGATAGAGGGCCATAACAGCTAGAGCACCCACCGCCACGCCTCCCCCCCGTGTCTCCCACCTGGGATAGAGGGCCATAACAGCTAGAGCACCCACCGCCACGCCTCCCCTACGCCCTCCCGCCCCGTGTCTCCCACCTGAGATAGAGGGCCATAACAGCTAGAGCACCCACCGCCACGCCTCCCCCCTCGTGTCTCCCACCTGGGATAGAGGGCCATAACAGCTAGAGCACCCACCGCCACGCCTCCCCCCCCCGTGTCTCCCACCTGGGATAGAGGGCCATAACAGCTAGAGCACCCACCGCCACGCCTCCCCCCCCCGTGTCTCCCACCTGGGATAGAGGGCCATAACAGCTAGAGCACCCACCGCCACGCCTCCCTCCCCCCACCGTGTCTGCCACCTGGGGGAGAGGGCCATAACAGCTAGAGCACCCACCGCCACGCCTCCCCCCTCGTGTCTCCCACCTGGGATAGAGGGCCATAACAGCTAGAGCACCCACCGCCACGCCTCCCCCCCCCCGTGTCTCCCACCTGGGATAGAGGGCCATAACAGCTAGAGCACCCACCGCCACGCCTCCCCTACGCCCTTCCGCCCCGTGTCTCCCACCTGAGATAGAGGGCCATCACAGCTAGCCCACCCACCGCCTCCCCCCCCCGTGTCTCCCACCTGAGATAGAGGGCCATAACAGCTAGAGCACCCACCGCCACGCCTCCCCCCGTGTCTCCCACCTGGGATAGAGGGCCATAACAGCTAGAGCACCCACCGCCACGCCTCCCCCCTCGTGTCTCCCACCTGGGATAGAGGGCCATAACAGCTAGAGCACCCACCGCCACGCCTCCCCCACCCGTGTCTCCCACCTGGGATAGAGGGCCATAACAGCTAGAGCATCCACCGCCACGCCTCCCCCCCCCACCGTGTCTCCCACCTGGGATAGAGGGCCATAACAGCTAGAGCACCCACCGCCACGCCTCCCCCCCCCACCGTGTCTCCCACCTGGGGGAGAGGGCCATAACAGCTAGAGCACCCACCGCCACGCCTCCCCCCCGTGTCTCCCACCTGGGATAGAGGGCCATAACAGCTAGAGCACCCACCGCCACGCCCCCCCCCCCCCACCGTGTCTCACACCTGGGATAGAGGGCCATAACAGCTAGAGCACCCACCGCCACGCCTCCCCCCCCCACCCGTGTCTCTCACCTGGGATAGAAGGGGCATAACAGCTAGAGCACCCACCGCCACGCCTCCCCCCCCCCCCCCACCGTGTCTCCCACCTGGGAGAGAGGGCCATCACTGCTAGAGCACCCACCGCCACGCCTCCCCCCCCCCCACCCGTGTCTCTCACCTGGGATAGAAGGAGCATAACAGCTAGAGCACCCACCGCCACGCCTCCCCCCCCCCCCACCGTGTCTCCCACCTGGGAGAGAGGGCCATCACTGCTAGAGCACCCACCGCCACGCCTCCCCCCCCCCCCACCCGTGTCTCTCACCTGGGATAGAAGGGGCATAACAGCTAGAGCACCCACCGCCACGCCTCCCTCCCCCCCACCGTGTCTCCCACCTGGGACAGAGGGCCATAACAGCTAGAGCACCCACCGCCACGCCTCCCCTACGCCCCCCCCCCCGTGTCCCCCACCTGAGATAGAGGGCCATCACAGCTAACACACCCACCGCCTCCCCCCCCCGTGTCTCCCACCTGGGATAGAGGGCCACAACAGCTAGAGCACCCACCGCCACGCCTCCCTCCCCCCGGTGTCTCCCACCTGGGATAGAGGGCCATAACAGCTAGAGCACCCACCGCCACGCCTCCCCCCCGTGTCTCCCACCTGGGATAGAGGGCCATAACAGCTAACACACCCACCGCCTCCCCTCCCCGTGTCTCCCACCTGGGACAGAGGGCCATAACAGCTAGAGCACCCACCGCCACGCCTCCCCTACGCCCCCCCCCGTGTCTCCCACCTGAGATAGAGGGCCATCACAGCTAACACACCCACCGCCTCCCCCCCCGTGTCTCCCACCTGAGATAGAAGGGGCATAACAGCTAGAGCACCCACCGCCACGCCTCCCCCCCCCCCACCCGTGTCTCTCACCTGGGATAGAAGGGGCATAACAGCTAGAGCACCCACCGCCACGCCTCCCCCCCCCACCCGTGTCTCTCACCTGGGATAGAAGGGGCATAACAGCTAGAGCACCCACCGCCACGCCTCCCCCCCCCCACCGTGTCTCCCACCTGGGAGAGAGGGCCATCACTGCTAGAGCACCCACCGCCACGCCTCCCCCCCGTGTCTCCCACCTGGGACAGAGGGCCATAACAGCTAACACACCCACCGCCTCCCCCCCCCGTGTCTCCCACCTGAGATAGAAGGGGCATAACAGCTAGAGCACCCACCGCTACGCTTCCCCCCCCCCCACCCGTGTCTCTCACCTTGGATAGAAGGGGCATAACAGCTAGAGCACCCACCGCCACGCCTCCCCCCCCCCCACCGTGTCTCCCACCTGGGAGAGAGGGCCATCACTGCTAGAGCACCCACCGCCATGCCTCCCCCCTCGTGTCTCCCACCTGGGATAGAGGGCCATAACAGCTAGAGCACCCACCGCCACGCCTCCCCCCTCGTGTCTCCCACCTGGGATAGAAGGGGCATAACAGCTAGAGCACCCACCGCCACGCCTCCCCCCCCGTGTCTCCCACCTGGGATAGAGGGCCATAACAGCTAGAGCACCCACCGCCACGCCTCCCCCCTCGTGTCTCCCACCTGGGATAGAGGGCCATAACAGCTAGAGCACCCACCGCCACGCCTCCCCCCCCCGTGTCTCCCACCTGGGATAGAGGGCCATAACAGCTAGAGCACCCACCGCCACGCCTCCCCCCCGTGTCTCCCACCTGGGATAGAGGGCCATCACAACTAACACACCCACCGCCTCCCCCCCCGTGTCTCCCACCTGGGATAGAGGGCCATAACAGCTAGAGCACCCACCGCCGCGCCTCCCCTCCGCCCCCCCCCCCCACCGTGTCTCCCACCTGAGATAGAGGGCCATCACAGCTAACACACCCACCGCCTCCCCCCCCGTGTCTCCCACCTGAGATAGAAGGGGCATAACAGCTAGAGCACCCACCGCCGCGCCTCCCCTCCGCCCCCCCCACCGTGTCTCCCACCTGAGATAGAGGGCCATCACAGCTAACACACCCACCGCCTCCCCCCCCGTGTCTCCCACCTGAGATAGAAGGGGCATAACAGCTAGAGCACCCACCGCCACGCCTCCCCTCCGCCCCCCTCCCCCACCGTGTCTCCCACCTGAGATAGAAGGCCATCACAGCTAGAGCACCCACCGCCACGCCTCCCCCCTCGTGCCTCCCACCTGAGATAGAGGGCCATAACAGCTAGAGCACCCACCGCCACGCCTCCCCTCCGCCCCCCCCCCCCCAACGTGTCTCCCACCTGAGATAGAAGGCCATCACAGCTAGAGCACCCACCGCCACGCCTCCCCCCTCGTGCCTCCCACCTGAGATAGAGGGCCATAACAGCTAGAGCACCCACCGCCACGCCTCCCCTCCGCCCCCCCCCCCAACGTGTCTCCCACCTGAGATAGAAGGCCTTCACAGCTAGAGCACCCACCGCCACGCCTCCCCCCCGTGTCTCCCACCTGGGATAGAAGGGGCATAACAGCTAGAGCACCCACCGCTACGCTTCCCCCCCCCCACCCGTGTCTCTCACCTTGGATAGAAGGGGCATAACAGCTAGAGCACCCACCGCCACGCCTCCCCCCCCCCCACCGTGTCTCCCACCTGGGAGAGAGGGCCATCACTGCTAGAGCACCCACCGCCATGCCTCCCCCCTCGTGTCTCCCACCTGGGATAGAGGGCCATAACAGCTAGAGCACCCACCGCCACGCCTCCCCCCTCGTGTCTCCCACCTGGGATAGAAGGGGCATAACAGCTAGAGCACCCACCGCCACGCCTCCCCCCCCGTGTCTCCCACCTGGGATAGAGGGCCATAACAGCTAGAGCACCCACCGCCACGCCTCCCCCCTCGTGTCTCCCACCTGGGATAGAGGGCCATAACAGCTAGAGCACCCACCGCCACGCCTCCCCCCCCCGTGTCTCCCACCTGGGATAGAGGGCCATAACAGCTAGAGCACCCACCGCCACGCCTCCCCCCCGTGTCTCCCACCTGGGATAGAGGGCCATCACAACTAACACACCCCACCGCCTCCCCCCCCCGTGTCTCCCACCTGGGATAGAGGGCCATAACAGCTAGAGCACCCACCGCCACGCCTCCC